>JAFIRS010000282.1:0-600000 GCA_018342105.1 Gonioctena quinquepunctata
CCTGGGTGTTAGAAGGAAGGTAATGGATGTAGCCGCTCATGTCCGTTAACTTCAGTGCGAGTAAATTATTTTATAATTGCTGCTAATACCCAACAAAGTTGTAGCTTTGCGAGCAACTTTTCAACAAAGGACAAATCGAGTATAGGCTTTATACTAGAAGCGTCCTTAGCGTCTTGGGCTAATTATATGGAATAACAATCTATCCCAAACCAGTGGCGTTACAAAAGGGTTAATCTTTTGATAACGGTTCAACGGCTTGACCGTAGTTGAGCCGAGGTGGGACAATTTCTATTCCTAAATAATAGGCTGGGGATGTAACAGTAAAATGACACACTTCTACTACTTCTTTTGCGTCGGGCTCGATGTAGCTCTATTCAAAATGGCTTCAAATAGAGAAATATAGTCTGTGATCAACAATGGAAAATCCAGGAAAGACGCAGATATTAGTATCATATAAAACCGGCAAATCCGATTTCGAACCGCTTTGAAATGATCACAACATTGACACGTGTGTGCTATAACCCCTTTTCTTCTGCCACGTACAGAATTATGGAGAATTCTCAAGTTCAATGAGATAGTTGTTTATTTTAATTCTACGTTGTAAAATGAAACAGTTACAAGGTTTGAGTAGTTCATTAAAAGATCATATCTATAGTTTCTCAAGGTTTCATTGTCGAGTGAGACCAATAAATGAGTCAGGAGTCAGAGTGAAGGAATTCCCAATTCTTTAAACCAAAATATTTCGAACAGAAACAATGGATCCACGAATGTACATATTCCGAAAATCAAAAGATCAGAATAGGGAGATCTGGCTCGAAGGACCAATTGTAGAGGTTTTCAGTACCACGAAAAATTGCCCAGTATTGTGTCGTGAGAACACCGTGATAGCCATACATGTTGAGCCCTGTGGGGTTATTAAAAAAACAAAAGGGGTGATAGATAGGATTGGCGGGATAGGAAGCATATTTTGACGAATCTGGGGTTCGTGGCTATTAAAAAAAGGAATTGATTATTGTCGTTTTCACTAGCCAATATGCTGCCCGATGTATTGGCTAAGAACGAGGATATCTCCTCGCAGCTCTTGACGAATGTGGTAGTAACCTCATCCTGCAATCTCTCTTGAGATGGCCGCTCCTACCACAACAGCTTCCTCTTGTCTCTCTCACCACGTAGGTATGTAGGAACACCAAGGCGCCCTCGCAAGTGTTTACAAGCGTGGCAGCACTCTCACCTTGCAAACTCTCTTCAAATGCCCGCTCCTACCTCATCTACAAAAGTTTCCCCTTGATTGGTTATTGACGCTATTATTCCTGGGTTCCAGTTTTTCTGTTATTATGCATTAGTCTGTCATTTTGTGTATCTTCCTGAAGTGGTTCTGGCTCTCACTTTCGGCCTTGAGGTGTTGAAGGCTACTTTCTCTTCCGAAGTACCACTTTTGTTGGAGTGTGTTTATATTTAGGTTCCTTTTTGTACTTCGATATCTCTCAACCCATAAATGAGTATCTGCACCGCCAACTATTCTTTGAAATCCTTCGGGGCATCTTTGTAGGCAAGATGGATAAGTCTCTGGACGTCTGCTTCAAACTTCTTCCGATTTATACAGTCGTGTTTTCAACTGTGCCCGGTACAGCTGTCCCCAAATCCAGATCAGCATTCATACTTGCGATGCTGGTCTTCCGGGATAATCTGTGACGTTGTCGCAGCTTCAAACTGTTTACGATATAGGAAACATGGTAATTGACCATCCATTCGATGGTTGCACGGAACACTTCGATGTGACAACCCTGTCATTGTAGTCTTATACTTTTAGTGATGCAAATTGCTTTTGTAGAAAGCTACCCCAAGAACAATTGAAACAAGTTCCCTGTAGACCTCTGGGGGCGAATATCATCGCTGATCTTTCAAGATATATCACGAGCTGGATATTGGTCCTTTCCATGACTTGAGCTGCTTTTCCATTGATTGGGAAGTTTCATACATTATACGACAGCGTGACGAGTCGACATAAGCATGTCTCTTGAGGAGCACTGGTAAAATTCCGTCGGGTTCTGTAGCTTTATTAATATCTACATTGGAAAGGATACGCTGAAAAAATCTTTCGCGGCATATTACTTTAGGCAATCGAGTACCAATTAAAAATCATACAAAAAAGCGATTAATGCGCGAAGGTAAACCCGTTAGGAAAGTCCTCGACAAGAGAAGAATGAAAAAAGTCAAACATTGCGAATATAAGAGGAAGTTCAAGATTACATCTACTTCCAAATAGGAATTAAATGCTGACAGGATACTTCTCAACAAGAAACTTTCTTCACAATGAATCGGAACGACACGAAGAAATGGATGAACACGACATGACGGCTTTAGTTGTTCTGAATGATGATGAATGTATTCTTGCCAATACTGAAAGGGTAGCAAATAGTGAAGACGTCGACTCGTCAGAGGCAACTAAAAAAAAATTATCGTGCTTGGAGATCAGTACGCTATAGGCTTCCCCAAGGTTCTTAATGAAGTTATAAACGGATCCAACAACCACATCATTGACGACTTCTCAAAGTAGTACACAGAGGTCATAATTCGCAAAAGTCCATGACTTATGTCTTGTAATATGCTGAGACGTCGCTATGTATGCCAATACGACAAAAAGGCACACTATTGCGACGTCACGTCGACGTTATAAAATAGTGGTAATGACTTGCCAATATAGACTTATATAAGCCAGTCGCAGAAGGGTCGTTCTATGGTCTTAGTGTAGTCATTATATCATTATGCATGAAGGTCATAATCTTTCTAATATAGTATTACAATATGTATACCATAATAAAAGATTTTATATAATATCAATATAATATATAAGTCAGCCTTCCTTTACATGTTCATGATACTCTGTGACCATGATGTGTCTTTAAGAATTGTTCTGAAACTCTAGTGACCAAGCAAATCCATTTTTACGATCAAAATCCAATTCTACTCACTTAAAATTCATGCGCCTCGAAAATGAAGAGAGATAAATATTTATTTTCATTTCAGAAAAAATATATTTCATCAATTCTTCTCATTAATCGTTGAAATATGTAGACCATATTACGAAAGATACTTGATTAGCACACCTCCAATGATTTTTAAATTGATATAACACCCAGGGTACCATATTTTCAATTTTAAATATCTTTGTTCCAATATGGCTACCAAAATGATGTTATCAATCAATCGAAAAACATGGATGCCGTCCTTCTAGTGTCGAAAAGTTTTAATTACTCCGGTATGTACTATCATAGAATAGTTTACGAGTGTCTCAAAGACATCGCAATATCTTACATAAAAAAGTTGTAATGTAGTCGCTATGACCACAAGTAGCAAGTTTTGTTGTACTAACGTCGTAACGCTATCAAAACAGAAGAAGATATACACTGAGTGCATAAGCATTCCGCTAGTTCCGCCTAATGGAAAACGCTAAAAATAACTGACATTTACAATAGAGGTTATGTTGATGTTGGATATTTAAATATTTTTTATTTATCACTGGAAGTGCACATACATATTATTTATGTCTTTCCTTGTTGAGAAAACAATTGAAGGAACTGGATGAACTTCATTTTTTTGCAGTGTCCCGATAGACTGATTAATTATTTCAGATGTTAGTTTCATCCTTCCTCTTTATATTTTTCTATACGCTCCAGTTCTCTTGTAGGGCAGATTGGATTTTTGTTTTAGCATTATGATCATTCATACGGAACTGAATATTCTACATACATAACACAATATACCTATCCATCAAAAATAACATAACCAACAAAAATAATCTAACCATAGATACATAATGTAATCATTACGACCAAAGTTCATCAGTTGATAAAACTACATTACATGAGTACAATATGTAGTCGTAGAAACGTTTCAAAAATCTATTCATTAGAACCACATATGTTCATTGTCATAATAACCTCACAGCAACTACTCTTAAGTTCTACTTAACGTCACATACAATTTATTTACAACAAACTACAGTACAACTTCATCTCGAGAATTCTTTATTGTACTCTCGTTATATCTACTACACGACGTCATAGCAACGCCTGAAGGTTATAAAACGCACATTAACTTTTTGGTTCTAAAACATACAAATACGTGGTCTTTAAGACGGTATAAGAAGTCATTATGTTAATTTTATGACTCTGTGCTACTTGGGTCATCACGCCAAATATGGAACTACCCGATATAGTGTCTGACATTTTTCGATTATACAATATGGCCAAGATGACTTTGTATTGATAATGTTCAACAGCAACAATGTAAGTAACTCAAGAACATTGAAACTTGCTCTCAAGGCTATTCTCCGAATCAGTATTGATATCCCATATAAATATTGAATCAGATCATATTCTCAATATGATAAATAAAGCAATGACCACATTCACTGAGCATAATAAAAACACCTCCCTTAAATTTCTTATCGATGAAAATCATCAGTAAATTCCTAATTTGTGAGGAGATAAAAAATTATTTTCTATTGCCTTATCGCAGGAATGTAGTTCTGAAAACTATACAAACTGATGACATTGTGAATGCTTCAACTCAGTATTTTCAGATAAGCGAGACAGAGATTAATTGCCTCTGTCTCTCGAATCAGATTGAACATATTTTTAACTGTAATTGTAAACAAATTATTACCTTTGTCAGCAATGATATTACGTTAATCTTAGGTACGAACTATTCAAATGAAAGTTATACGATTGAAGAAAACAAACACTTCACCACTTGTACATGTAGATGATCATTTTGATCTATTTCAGGTTTTATTGTTAAACATTCAATCAATACGTCCTATTACCAACGCTCTGCAATTTTTTCTGGGAGATTTGGAATATCCAGAAATGATACTTTCATCTGAACAGTGGTGATGTTGTAAAGAACCGTTATACTTACCAAACTATATTTTAGTTTCAAAATTATGCCATTCACAAGTTCGCGGAGGTGGCACCTTGATTTTGATTAAGGATATGTTCAAGAACCTGATTTACTTTGAAAATTATGACAAATTTGACTATATGTTAGTGAAAAAGTATTTGAGTTCTCAATTGTTCACTGTAAATCTAAGAATATGTAAGTTATATGCATTTATAGACCACCATCATCCGATTCGAATTTATTTCTACATAGGTTGGAACTGCTTCTAACTCAGTTGCCACTAAATGCATATATCATAGTGTCTGGCGTCTTCAACAGTAATTTTTTGGATAAAACAAATCATGGACAACCTTTTCTATTCATTCAATTTAACTATGCATGGTGATGCACCCACACGAATCTATTCTTATTCATCTACTACCTTAGACTATATATGCACAAATATCAATAAGGATCTTATTGCTGGTCTGTCAGATCAAGCTGTTGTTTGCATACTTCCTGTACAAACACAAATGCCAATATTTTCTGAACGAAATTATTACAATTTTTCACAACTTTGTACTACGGTGCAAGGGTACGATATATTAAGCAGTAACGATCCTCTCAATGAATTTCATAGAATTTTGACCAGAATATTCAACCGTTCCTTGCCCATCATGCCGATCAAGTGTAAGAAGCAGAAACCATGGATCACATTAGGTCTGAAAATCTCAGGAAGAAATATGCGATCACTTCACACAATAAGAAAATTTGCAATGAGTAACATTCCCTTTGTTACTTATTTTAACAAATATAGAAATATTCATAGAAAAGTGATGAAATCACTTATATTACAACTCTAGAATTAATCGGTCGAGCAATAAACAAAAAGAATGCTGGAAAATTGTCAATGACTTGAGAGGTAAAACTTTAACATTAAACACGATTAGGGGAACTGACAAGCGAAAATAAATAACCTTCTTAGTCTTATACTAGTCTAACTAATTAGTAATAATTTGAGTCGGCGCCAAACAAACAAGCAAATGAATTAGGTAAAGGTAAATGATGGCATCGAGATGCGCGGTGACATTTTGATAATTTTTTTGAAGTCATTTGATGATCCTCGTGGATTGTTTGTTTGGCGCCGACTCAAAATTAGTTACTTACATTAGTTTAGGAGCTTAGTTATTAAGACTAAGAAGGTTCATTTTTTTTTCGCTTTTCAGTTCCCCTTTTTCGTCGGTTTAATTTTTTGCTAAAAAGTTTTTATTTTTAAATTTTTTGTGACTGAAATCTACTAATTACTACTAATTTTTGATTACTTCCAAAATATTTACTTACCCAGCTTACTTCAACTATTAACTGTTAAATAATATGATTATCTACTTCAACTGTTTATTGTTATATAATATAAATTATTTTTGATCATTCTGGTTAGTTTATTTCATCACTTTGTATATCATTCCATCCTTTTATAGAATGTTATTATTGTGACGGATAAAGGAGAACAAAAATAATGACAATAGCGATCTGTCAATGTCAACTACATGTGTGTGCCAATGTTCACAAGTGAAAAATCGGTTAACGGACCAAAATTCAGAGGGTGAACGAAAAAAACCCAAAAAAAAAAACCAAAAAAACCCAAATCAATATCCTCCATTTTGCTACCCTTAGAGGAGGTTTTTTTATTTCAAATTCAAATGGGACCAACTTCGAAGTACACCCTATCCAATGAAAAAGGAATCCTCGGAATCGGTCTCCTCTGTAAAAAGTTATGCATGATCATACATAAAAAAAATACGCGTCGACTAGAGAACCTCCTCCTTTTTTATTTCGTCGGTTAAAAACAATTCAAATCCAATGAAACCGAATGTGAACCCGGACGAATTGAATGCATTTTTCTGCTCTGCAGCGGATAAGCTTGCTGAGAAATGATCACCCTCGGTTGACCCTAGTATGTATCTAGACCATATTTCTATACCAGAACGTTTTTATTTCACTCCCACAGTTGCCACTGAGCTCAAAGAAATAATCGTTCTTTAACGCTTTGTCAGCAAGATTTATTTTCTTCAGACAATAAAGTACATTTTGATTTGAACCGGGGTAGGGGAAAGGGGGGCACATTCAACATGTTTGAATACAAACTCGCATATTTTTGTCATTTTTAATTGATAGCGACATATTATGCCACAGTTATAAAATACACTACTTATTATATAAAATATAGTTAAAAATGTGAGAAAAAAAAACAACTATGAATATAATACATTGATTTTAGAAAAAAGTGTCAAAAGGTTGAAACTGCCCCTCCGGAGGGGCAGTTTCAACCATGCGGTGGGGCAGATTCGACAGTAGATAGTGTGAATAAATAAAATGTTCTGATATGTTAGAAAGTCTTATATTGATAACATTTTTTACTTACAAATATGATTAGTTATTTTAGTTAACATCAAATTCACCTAAATTAATATTGAACAAAAGCAAAGAAGCTGTTCGAGCAGTTTTAGCTGAATTTGGTTCTGGCAACTTTAAAACGATATCATCACGTTCGACAATAGATAGATATATCATCAACCAGTGGGTAGAAAAATTTATTCAATGGCTTTTTACGACATAAAAAATTAACTTCAAATTCAGTTGATTTTGCAGATATTACCCTGGCTATATAGTAGATTACTTTAATTTTGGTAGAGAATGTTACCAATTTTCACTTATTATATCATCGTCTCGCAATAAAATTGGAGATGTGTTTGTCCTTCGCTATCGTCCGAAACGTCATCCGAGTCCAAAACCACTGTACGATTTGAATCAGAACTACTCTCGCTAATTTTTCGTTTACGCTGGGGTTTAGTTTTCACGTTATGTTCTGGAAAATATTTCTTAATCACTCTCTGTATTTTCTTCTCTTCTTTGGTTTTTTTACGAAGCCCTCTTTCATACTCCAGCTGTTCTAACCGATTCTTCTCCGGAGTATCGGTGTAAATCCGGGATTTTCCTTGACTGGAAGTTCCTCTTGTTTAGGGGGCCGAATCTGCCCCATAGCATATTTTTATAAATATTCGTATGTCCTGTCAACATGCTTGATTTCAAGGTTATGTCAATCTGGCATACAACTTTCAAATGATAACAAAAAGACACAATAAACAAATGAGTTAAGTAATGCTTTAAACTTTGTTGGTATTGCAAAAAGTAATTCGTGAAAAAACGTACCTTGCAGTGCACTATATATTTTATAATTAGTTTTTTAATGTACTGTCTTCAACTTCTAGGCTCACAATATTTAACTGACAGTTGTACCACCTTACAAGTAATACAATATATTTTTCTTCAGCGGTAAATTCAAATGCAATGCGAGTTAGGTCGATTGGTTGAAAGTGCCACCTAATGGGCCCTGCGGGCCTAGAGAAGAATTTGCGCCGAACATTTCAAATAGTAGTTTGGCTTTTTCTTCAGAAGTGATAGCAAGAAACCCGTTTGAGCATTCTGTGGTTCCAAACAAATTTGTGCGCAAAAATGCAAAAACTTAACTATGAAATGTTTTTTTGTGTAACTATTCTAAATGTTTTCATAGGCACTCCCTCAGTTCGCTTGAAATGTGAATAACTGATTTGTGAACCATTGTAATGGAAATTTCCGCCAAAAAATTTACTATTGTATTGTACTAACAAAAATTGCACACTCTGGTTTGGAAAGTCCAGGCCTGTTTAATATACAAATATTCATCCGCAGGTCCAACCTTCAGAAAATAATAATATCTAATCTAACGTTTTCTACAGGTGATCCAACCATTTACGGCAACCTTAAAGCATCCGAGGAAACGGTCCAAGCAGTAATAGAAGCTCTTGAAAATGGCGCTTGTAATGGCTACACTTCGAGCGTAGGTAATCAAGAAGCCCGCGAGGCCGTTGCCGAGTACCTGTCGCGCGATGGAGTCGAAGTCGACTCGAAAGACGTCATTTTGTGCAGCGGGTGTTCTTCTTCTTTAGAGCACTGTATTACTGTTCTCGCAGATGGCGCCAAGAACCAAAATATCCTCATTCCCAGGCCTGGTTTTCCCATTTACAGGACCTTGGCTGAACACGTTGGTGTGGAAGTGAGGTTAGTTTTACTGGATACTATTGTTTTGAAACTCATGATGTTTTTTAAGTGATATCGCGGAAATATGACAACCCAGCAAACATGTTACGCGTGGGCCTCTAGAGGCACTTTAAAAACAGCCGACAGACAACATATGAGGGCCATAATCATGATACTTCGTCGGCCCGGCTAGCCCGTGTCGCGACGGCCACCAGTAGGCCTCCAGACTACCACCCGCTTTAATACTATCGGGGCTTCAGCGGATAGACAGAGTTAAGATGAACTGATATTGCATGGTACAGATTATGGTGCGATTGCGGGTATCCTACTAATCAACGGCGTCATTCCACTGTTGGGATTTCATCAATGATCTATGCAAATATACAATGACGTCCAATTCAAAATGCAGTACATGGAAGTATAGGGTATCTTGGAAAACAGTGAGCATAAAGCCGGTTTCAATGAAAACAAAATGGCCCATATAAGCGCCTAAGAACAATCTAGCATTATATCTTCGAAATCAGTGAAATTTCAATGAAGATAGGTCATTATTATACACAATAATTCACCAAATATTCAGAATCGACTGATTCATGGACTAGATATATACAATTTACTGTTTTCACTCTCTGAAGCCGCTAATTGTATAGGATTTCTGAAACTGTAGAGCCAGATTGTTCCTATTTACCTAAACAGACAATTTTTTCTCCATTTCAACCATTTTTATTGTAGCTCAAATGGTTTCCCAGATATTGCATTTCAAGCTGAAAAAATTATCGCCACTGTGATTATTTTTCATGACCATATACCACAATGACAATGACCAGATAAAATAGAAAATACGCGATTTGACATCCTACACGAAATCAGCAGTAGGGCCAACTGCCGACGTGATATTCAGTAATGCCAATGTTGCATTTTCATTACAGAGGTCGCAGCGGTGCGGTGCGTAATGCCACATACTGGGTCAAAACGACATCGGCGCGATTATCGCAAATCTTTAACGGGTAATTTCTGGCTAAATTCAAAACATCTATAATAAATATTCGTATGTTCAGCCAAAGCGGCAAAACTATCATTCCAATTATTTACCGACATCGGTGTGCCGCTGCCGACATCTTACCGCAGTTAACAGCAACGGTCTATTTACCGCTCATTCATGTTTGCTGGGAATTTGTTTTCGCAAGTACAAATTGCTTTTTCTCCGAACACTTTGGTCCAGTTCACCACTGGTCTTTGGGCACCAATCGTATATCTATTTTTTTGCGAAATTCAATTTTTTTTTTATTTGTAAAAGAGATGTTAAAAGTACAATTTTGGACATTGAACATCCACTGCGATGTTCTGTTTATACATGAATAGAACTTTTATAGAACAGCCAATGTCCGCCAAAAAAAACTTGTCCTAAGTTTTTTTCATAGCCTTTTCATAGACACAACAGAATATTTATTTGGACATTTGAAGGTGTCACATTCTATTTGAAGTTTTTTTTTTAATTTTCATACCACTAGGATGTCTATCAAGTAATCTAAATGGAGATTCTTCTTGAAAAAACGAACTTGACACATTCTGAGGAAACTTTTCCATTAATTTATTCTGTTAGGATGATAGTGTTGATGTTGAAAAATAATATTTTTTTTCGACCCCGTATTATAATACTCGAATGAAATATCTGCTAACGATTTATTAATAATGTCCATTTTAACACGGATTTTCATTTCTAAACAGATTTTGTCCAATAAAAATACGTACTTTTCATTATGAAACGAATTCACAACGCTCAAATAATAAGTATATCGAGCAGTGAACAATGATCTTGTACACCACCAGGAATTCTTGTTTTTATTTTATTATTTATTGGTCGTAGAAAAATAGTGTATGCAACGATAATGTAATGGGTATTAATACACTCGCACACTTGAAAATCAGGTAGTTTTATGTGCATCCCATAGAACCAACCCCCCCAAAAATTTTCTCTGGGTACGGCCTTGTATTAATAGTTATCATTACAATCGTTACTTAATAACTAATTTTATAACTTCCAAGACTTTTATATTTCTAGGGTACTGAAATTAAGATTTCATCTCATGAAACAGATTCGATGTGAAATATGCTAACCACCAATTTTGAAGATAATTGCAATATGATTAGATAGTTTCTCATATATAATTTCAATTGTATCTTTAGAAAGGAAGATTTAGTTGAAATTATATCTAGAAAAATATTCACAGTGATTCTTCAGTTTTATCACAAACCGAATTCTTCTATTTGAATAGTCAATATATTTCAGGTCACATAAGTCTGTTGGAAAACATGAGAAGTTGGTTTTTTATTTTCCAACTCCCCATAATCTGAAAACTAACAATGTTCCTAATGGAAAATTGATAAGGAAAACAGGTCATTTTTTTAAGAAAATCATTGAACACCCTATCAAAAAATACACATTGTATGCTTTTAAGGTTATTTTATGTTTCTGGACTATGCTAATATATTTAATTCATGTAATACTTACTTTATTTACTTATTCAGTGATATAAAAATGTCTATTATATAATTGGTAATGTTCACTACACTTCAAACACTCATCACTTTTCACGTTTTTCTCAGTTAAAAATTAAAAAAAAAAACCTCAACCAAGGCTTCACAGTATTCCATGTGCCATACAGTCCAGTGTTGTTCTGCGAGGTTTATCAGTTGTACCACACTGAATGGCCAAATTGTAACGTGGCGGGAATTTTAAATTGAAAGCAGAAAATGAGTGGATAGGTCATTTGGACATTGGTTTTTATTATAATGAATAATATTGGTTTCATTTGCGTATGAAAATATAAGAATGTTGTTTCTGTCCTGTTCTGTCCTGAGGTATTGGTATGAAGGAATACAAAATGGAATGAATAGTTGAAAGTGAGGGGTCGAAAAATATAAATATTGTAAGATTCAATTCACATACATGAAATTTTTTACTTTTTGTTTTGTGAAATGATCAAGTTATCAAATAAAATTGTCGAGAACCATTATGAAACTGGACACAATATATATATATATATATATATATATATATATATATATATATATATATATATATATATATACAGGGTGAGTCAGAATATGACCGACAAACTCCGATACAGATTCCTCGCCTCATTTCGAGGTGAAAAGTTGCTATCAAGCTATGTCCTAAAATGTATCCCCTCTGATATACAGGGTGTCGAAAGTACGAAAAAAATTAAGATTTAATTTGTTTTCTCCTAAATTCCCGAAAGAAAAAACTTGAAACTTGGTACACTACTCAACGTTTATCAATGTGCTAATTTAAAGTTATAATTTTTTATTTCCATAAACCAGTGGCGTAGTTACGATGGTATGTGGTCATATGTTCCTTCATATTTTATTGGGACAAGTGAATGGACAAATGAGCGTTTGACAACAGTTCAGCTCATCTATACTCAATCTAAAAGTCATGACATTCCATGTGCCTAAAAGTGGAGGTTCTGAGATAATTGAGAAAAACTAAAGGTACCTATATCCTTAATAGAGACATAATTTCATATGTGCAATAATCGCATAATGCTAATTTTTTACAACATACACAATAATTGTTTTTCTTTATCAAAAACATGTTGACTGGATAATATATTCCTAGATAATTCAATCAGAAATGGCTTTGATAATGATACTCCAACATAAACTTCAACAAATTAAGAGTACTTATCTTCAGGTTTTCGCAAAAATTATATCAGTCCTTAACTCTTATCTAAGTGGGTATTATGAATTTGAGGATGGGTTTGTTTGTCAGTTGATCTGTCAAAACAATCATATGCAAGAAAGTATGGTAACATATCAGTGAATCCACGACATCGATTCGATCAAATAATATGATGAATGAAAAAATGGAGTATCGGTCTCATTCTGACTCACCCGTATCGTACTATGTGTCCGATTCTCCCAACATGAAAAAATGTTCAGGAGGTTGACACATATTCCGATATGTTGTAAGAAATGAGCATTATGCGATTATTGCATATAGGAAATTATGTCTCTACTAAGGACATTGTTGTATATTACCCTGTATTTAGAATTTTTCGAGACAAGCATGTCATTAATATATTTTGGATAGATGTCAGTTACATGTTATTGGAAATAAAGTAGATGATTCAGTAGTTTCCGGCTAGTAAATTCGTATCTCTATATTGAATAGTTTGACCTCCAGAAAGAAACTGTTGATAACGACAAGTTTTCTAACATTTGGCGAGTCCTAAGTGATCCGATTTCACAATGGCCGAACCAACATGCTGGCTATGATGAAGAAGAAATAAACAAATAAAAAAGAAAAACTGTGGTTTCTTCTCTTTCTGTGACCAGAGAATGTACATGGTACTACAGGTATTTTTCGAAGTTCAGTAAAATTGTTAGTCTCGTTGGATGGATCAAACGATTTATAACGATTATCATGAAGCGAGATGGTAAACATAATGGAATTTTGTCTGCTGAGGAATTGGAAGATGCAAGAAAATCAGTCATTCGTTTGATACAACAAGAAAGTTTTGAGTCAATAGAAGATTCTAAGCTATCATCATTGTGTCCGTTTTATGATAAGGATGGATTGATAAGATTACACACCAAGATTTCTGATAGAAATGATGTAGTAAATTTTTGTATGCCATATGTTTTACCATCGAACCAATGAAGTTATTAGACGTTTGATTTTCGAGGAACATATTAAAAATGGTCATGTTGGTAGTCAGTCATTGATGCGAATTCTGAGAGAAAACTATTGGATCCTCAAGTGTAGACGCATAGTGAGATCTGTAGTAAGACAGTACACTACTTGCAGGAGATAAAAAGGTGTAAAGTACTCGACACACCTGCCATAAGTTTACCAGAAGCTAGAGTCCGTGACGCTGCAGTTTTTGAAGTCCTTGGTATAGATTTGTGGGTCCATTATACTTGAAAACCAACGAGAAGGTTTGATAGTCCTTACACGTGTGCTGTATACAGAGCAGTTCACCTTGAATTGACTTCCTCCTTGTCAAGTAACGCATTTTACAGACACTAAGAAGATTTATCGCTCGTAGGGGAAGACCTTCAATGATATAAACAGATTGTGGCATGAACTTCATTGGGTCAGAAAATGCCTTCGTAATTTAGATTGGACAGAAGTAGCCAAAATTGTTCCACCATATACCAAATCGACTGGCGATTCAACCCTCCGACGGCAGCATGGTGGGTGGTTGGGGGAGCGTCTCATAAGGCTAATGAAAGATATACTGCGTAAGATTCTTGGAAAACCTGTCTTAACTTTGAAGAATTGCAGACAGTGCTTTGTGACTGTGAAGCAGTATTGAATGCTCGACCATTAACTTACATGTCTGAAGATCCAAATGATTGTATTGCCCCTTACACCGGCGATGTTTTGCAAGACATTAAAGAAGTTGGGTAGCAGACATTGATTTAGTTGAAGCCAAAGATTTGACTAAACACCAGATATCGTTTAAAGTGGAAAGGAAATTTGAACAAACGATTCAAGTCAGAATACTAGGCTCAACTAAGCACTATTTTCGAAAAAGAAGTCCAATAACACTGTAAAGGTAGGTGATGTTGTTCTCGTATCAGATTATAATAAGAAAAAATTTGAATGGCCTATGGGTCGAGTTGTCGAGACGATACCTGGACGTGATGGAGAAATAAGAGTTGTAAGGCTAAAGACTACCTCTGGGGAGCTAGTGCGACCAGTCCAACGATTGTCAATGTTAGAGATGGGAAATTCGCAAGATCTACCAGAGAAGGTTGTGACCAACGAAACCAAAGAGTGTTCTCGAAGTAATTGTGAAATCACTGAACAGGAAGTACAGACAAGATATGGAAGAAGGGTGAAACTTCCATCAAGATACAAGGATTAGTTGTGTCATTTTGGTTTTGATGACACAAGGTGGGAGTGTATTGTATATTACCCTGTATTTAGAATTTTTCGAGACAAGCATGTCATTAATATATTTTGGATAGATGTCAGTTACATGTTATTGGAAATAAAGTAGATGATTCAGTAGTTTCCGGCTAGTAAATTCGTATCTCTATATTGAATAGTTTGACCTCCAGAAAAAAACTGTTGATAACGACAAGTTTTCTAACAGACATATCTTCAGATTTTCTCAATTATCTCAGAAACCTCCACTATTAGGCACATGGAATGTTATGACTATTAGGTTGAGTATCGATGAGCCGAACTGATGTCGAACGCTCATTTGTCCATTCACTTGTGCCAAAAAAATATGAAGGAACATATGACCACATACCATCGTAACTATGCCACTGGTTTACGAAAATTGAAAATTATAACTCCAAATTAGCACGTCGATAAACCTTGATTAGTGTACCAAGTTTCAAATTTTTCCTTCATAATTTTGGAGAAAACAAATTAAATCTTAATTTTTGTCATACTTTCGACACCCTGTATCTCAGAGGGGATGCATTTTAGGACATACCTTGATAGCAACTTTTCACCTCGAAATGAGGTGAGGATCCTGTAGTCGGAGTTTGTGGGTCTTATTCTGACTCACCCTGTATATATTCAATATCTGGGATGAACCTCTCAAGGCGATATATGTTATGTCTAGAAAGAACATCCACACGTTAACATTTGTCTGACTTCGCCCATAACTCTCAGTAGGCATACAAAGAAATGCACAGAAGAACAAATATAATACTTCCAACATCCTTTGAAGTCCTCTTTGGGAAGTGCATATTGCGTCTCAAAAAAACATCCTCATGCCAATATTTTCATAACCTCCCGGGTATGTTTGTGCTCGCTGGGTTAGAATTAAAAAAATCCTGGCATTTGTTATTAGCAGTAAAAGTGAATTTTTGCTGACGAATATGGAGATTGAAAGTCCACTAACCATGCGAGAAATCCAAACCCACCTTTATACCAATACCACATGCATTTTTTTATCCAAACGTTACAAGTGGAGTTATGAAATACATTTTTATTTAACTTCCACCCCAACATTTATCTTAAGAGATCCTGATCATCATGAACCCATTCATAAGGGAGTACACTAACGAACCAATAGCAGCAAAATCAATCTATAACGTAATGATTTTATGTCACATTTTACCATTTAAATTCAAAAATTTTACCACTGAATATTAGAGCATAGTAAAGAATCATGATGAATTGACTATATTTCTGAATAAGTTTCCAGATGAATTCGAGATCATAGTACTTTCTGAGACGTTTATCGTACATGACCTAAATTCCTTGAAACTCAATGGATATACAACCTTATACAATGAAGGTACATTTAACAAAAACGATGGTGTGATAATCTATGTAAAAAATTCCATCAACTACTCGCACAACATAAAAAAATTAGGGGAAATTGAAATATTAGAATTAAATGCAGAAGTAAATGGCAAAAACCCTTTGGATTGCACAATATACAGATCACCTAAAACTTACCCTAAAAAATTCAAATACTAACCTTCTAAACTATATACAGTCAATAAAAAAAAAATGATATTCACATTATTACAGGAGACATCAATATTGATTTACTCTCAGATTCAGACTTTGTGGAGGAATACAAAAATACACTGAATATTTTTTCTTCTTATATAAAAAGATTGTACCGACCACAAAGCCAAACATGCCTAGATCACTTTTTTTTAAAAATAGTATCACCTATTGAAATGAAATCTTTTATTTTCCAGTATAATATTACAGACCACTATCCTATAGCCTTGACTATAAACATAGGTCAAAAATTAGAAAATAATTCTTCTGGAAAAAATAATTATAAACTATATATAAATTAACCAACTCTGAAATCAGAACTAAAAAATGATTGCTGGAATGACTTCTATGACTTACAGGATATAGATGAAATGAGCGATTGTTTCATAAAAAAATCAAATATGATTGACAAAAAAACAAAAACGTTAAAATGAAGAAACAAGATATCAACCGAAAGAAATGGGTAACCCTGCAATACTGATATCTATAAATAAAAAGAACCCATGTTATAAAAACTTATTGAGAGCCCCAAAAACAATATAACTAAAAGGAATGAATATCACCTATCAGGATAAACTGAATAAATTTATTAAAATAGCAAAAAAACGTATGCAAGAAAATTGGTAAACAGTAACGCTAACCAATCCAAAGCTCTATGGGCATGTGTTGACGAAATTTGTAATCGGTCCAAATCAGAAACCATAATTGAAAAATCAACTCAACCGATGGTACACTATAGAAGACAAAAAACATTTCCAATAGTTTTAATCAGTAACTATAGTACCTTAGGAAAGAAATTGCAAATAAAATACAAGCCCCGATGAATATGGGGAATATGGAAAACGACAGGAAAACTTGATGTATCTTTTATCCTACAAACTTCGAAGAGGTTAAAAAACCATCATGGAACTAAAACTAAAAAAGCTCCAGGCCATACGTTCAGAAACTCTGAAAAAAATATCGAACGAGATAAGAGGTCCGCTAACCCATTTAATCAATTGTTGCTTTGATAGAGGCTACTATCCTAGAAACCCAAAGTTGGAAATAGCGCTTCACTTCAAAAAAATGGAGATAAACTAGAAATGGGGGAACCATAGACCTATCTCACTCATATCAAACATTTCAAAAATTATAGAAAAAAAAAAATCAGAATCCAGAACTCTGTAACAAATATAAAATACCTTTCCAACTTTCAATATGGCTTCAGAGAGGGAAAGTCGACCGACGATGCTATTCACAAATTAACAACTTACATCTACAAGTCATTGGACAAAGACCTGCCTTATGTATTTCGTAGACCTCGCTAAGGCCTTCGATACCGTGTGAATGAAAAATGCTAAATAAATTGATAATTATGGATTGAGAGGAAATACCTATAACCTACTGAAAAGCTACCTAGAGAATCGTGAACAGAGGGTTGATATCGGAGGTGAACTGGACAAAGGTTCGTAACTTACGGGGTGCCGCAAGGGACAATATAGGTCCACTCCTGTTCACACTATATATCAATGGTCATTGAATCTCAATATAAAAGGAAAGGCTCTTAAGCTTTGACGACACACCCTATATTCTATGAATCGAAATCATGGAATACATTGAAATCGCTAGCGGAGGACGACTTTAAAATAATAGAAAAATGGTTTAGACATAATACCCTCACACTCAATCTGGAAAAACAAAATATCTGCCATTCACATCATACTCGAGTGGATTACCTAATCTGGGACCGTTGAACCTTGGTCCCCAATCACATATTCCTGAAGCCGATTCGATAAAATATTTAGGTATCATAGTCGACCGACACCTCAAAGGGAACCCCCAAATAAAGAATATAATAAAAAACTAAGAGGCATGCCTCAAGACTCAAATACCCAAAAGACTATCTTTGACATAAACATCTTACTGTACTATACTACGCTTTCTGTACAATCACAGCTAACTTATGGAATAATAGAATGGGGAGGTGTAAATGATACTCATCTTGAGAAAACTTGAACGTTATCCAGAGGTGGATTCTGAGAATAATATTCGATAAGCCACCTTATTTCCCAATGACCAATTATATGTATTTTTCTGGTATGTACGATGTGAGACAACTTTTTTGTGTGTCCATGCTCACCAATCTCAAAAAACACAAAAAAACTCCAGAAAAAGTGACCACCAGACATAGATCGCAACTACTACCACGTTGTGAAAAAACAATAGGTCAACGTCACTGTGACTATCTTGCACCCAGACTCTACAGCATGATACCTAGCTCGACAAAAAGCATAAATAATTTAAATGTATATGTATATGTATATATATATATACAGAGTGGCCACTTTTTTAATGGGATTGTATTGGTAACTTTTAAACCATAAGAGTTAGAAGGTCGGTCAAATGGAGAAAAATTTGCATTCATAGAAGCATTGGCAAGCAGTTCAAACAAATCGAGATTATCAGGGCCGGTTATTGAGATATCATAAGAAAAGTAAAGTCATTTTGATTTTTCTTTTTTCCCTTTTATTTCGAATATTATCAAAGAATGTAACGAAAGTTTTTTTTTCGACAGTGAATTATCCTCAATTTGACATAATCAGATTTTGTATCCAACGTTTCGTACGCTCTTGGGCCATTCTCAACCTCATTTTTCAATACGGACCTGCATATTTTATACACTTTTTCGAAATAACTTTTAACGCTGAATTCAACGATATATCAAACAATGTCATTCAAGTTGATTTCAGGTGATTTTTATCTCTTATCCAAATTTCTTTGGGTCGGATCTGTATTACATTTAGGTACCTTTAGTTTAATTAACAAATATGCAATACATTTCGGTAAGAAAATCTACTTTACTCATCTTCAACTGAATGGAACAACAGAATCGAAGCAAGAAACAAGTAATAATTATTTACAAATTTCAAGAGGTGAAAAACCTAATTCATAATAATCAAACGAAACTATCATTTAATGAAAGAAACATCAAATGATTATTCGAAAGTAAATGATGAACATTAATGAAGTAAGTGTTCGAAATGTCCATCATTTTGTAAAATGCACTTTGTGGTTCTGAAACCCATACTTCTTATACATTTGCTTATTTCATCTCCTTGAATACCTTCCAATACATTCTCAATCTTCTCGCGAAGAATCTCTATTGTCGGGTTCGTAGTATCATAAATTTCATTTTTGAGATATCCCCACAAATAAAAATCCAGCGGATTCAAATCCGGAGATCTGGCAGGCCATGCTACTGGACCTCTTGTTCCAATCCATGAATCGGGAAAAGTTCGATTTAGATAGTCTGTGACTATTCTTGAGTTGTGTGGACCACATCCGTCCTGTTGGAACCATGGACTATTACGCCGATACCGTATAGGAAGATCATCCAACATTTCTTTTATAATTTCTACATATTTTGCTCCGGTTAGATTGCCGTCAATAAAATAGTGTCCCAGTAATTTATTATTCAACAAGCCGCACCATATGTTCAAAGAAAAACGATATTGATGTCTAACTTCATGAATTAAGTGAGGATTTTCTGTGGCATAAAAATGTTTGTTCCTTCTGATTGAACATGCCAGAATTTGTGAATGTCGTTTGTCTCCCCAAATGATATTGTGCAAAATTGTTGTTATTCCGCACCTTCCGTTGAAACCAATTACAGAATTGCAACCTTCTCTCAGGATCATTGCGATATAGTTTTGCACGGCTTGGTATTTATAGTCATGGTGTCCGTGTTCTTGAGTATTTTATTAACAGCAATTTTTGATAAATTGCATTCACTGGCATAGTTCTCGATTCTATCCCTGGATTCGTCTGAATTTGGGCCAGAACATTGATGTCATTGATAGGCCTGTTTCGTCGTACATAAGGAACTCTAGGTTTGATGAATGAATTATGTGCGAGTAACGTTGTAGATAAACGTCGAAACATTTTAATATTTGGTGTTGTTCTTCAGGATATAATTCACCATACCTTTGTTGTGCTTTTGAACGAATTTCTATCTAGTTTTATGTACACTTCGTACATTTTCTCTTCTTCATTTGTGTATCTTACCATATCGAATAAGTTGAATTGAAATTACTCAGAAAAGTATTCAATGACAAGTTCTTGTGACACAATAATAAACGAAGTGACAAATAATATGACATTTCTTGTTATGTTCTTTTTTATCCACGGCCTACTACTTGAAAATAATACATTCAATGAACCTAGAGTTGTATGTATGTAAGAAAAAACAAGTCTATCAACGATATCAATGTTTTGACCCAAATTCAATTGAACCCAGAAAAAAAATCGAGAACTGTGGCCAGTGAATGCAATTTATCAAAAACTGCTGTTAATAAAATAGTCGCGAATACAATGATTTTAAATTTGAATACCAAGCCTTGCAAAAATTATATCGTAATGAACTCAAAATAAAGTTCGATTCTGTAATTTGTTTCAACGGAACGAATGACAAATCCAACAATAATGATTCCTCGCGAGAAGATTGAGAATGTATTGGAAGGTATTCAAGGAGGCGAAATAAGCAAATGTATAAGAAGTATGGGTTCCAGAACCGCAAAGTGCATCTTACAAAATGGTGGACATTTCGAACACTTACTTATACAAGTAGTAAAAATTAAAAGGGGTTTAATTTTTTTTTTTACTTTCGAATAATCATTTGATTTTTCTTTCATTAAATGATAGTTTCCACAAAAAACCACATTCATTCAATAGTTTCGTTTAATTATTATGAATTAGGTTTTTCACCTCTTGAAATTTGTAAATAATTATTACTTGTTTCTTGCTTTGATTCTGTTACGTTCCATTCATTTGAAGATGAGTAAGTTGATTTTCTTATCCGAATGTATTGCATGTTGTTAATTAAACTAAAGGTACCTAAATGTAACACAGATTCGACCCAAAGAAATTTGGATAAGGGTCAAAATCACCTGAAAATCAACTTTGAATGACATTGTATAATATATCGTTGAATTCAGCGTTAAAAGTTATTTCGAAAAGTGTCATGAAATATGCAGGTCCGTATTGAAAAAAATGAGGTTGAGGGTGGCCCAGAGCGTACGAAACGTTGCATACAAAATCTGATTATGTCAAAATGAGGATAATTCACTGTCGAATAAAAAACTCCTGTGACATTTTTTGATAATATTCGAAATAAAGTGGGAAAAAAAGAAAAATCAAAATGACAGAATTTACTTTTCTTATGATATCTCAATAACCGGCCCTGATAATCTCGATTTGTTTGAACTGCTTGACAATGCTCCTATGAATGCAACTTTTTCTCCATTCGACCGACCTTCTAACTCTTATGGTTTAAAAGTTACCAATATAATCCCATTAAAAAAGTGGCCACTCTGTATATTAACCCTACTAGAGTATGAATGCGTTTACATATTGCATGTTTATGTGTATTTATATTATATTATTTATTTATTACGCTACATTACTTTTGTCATAACTTACACTACTTTATTATTATTATCTTTGTCATCATAACATTATATTCTTACGAAACTACGTACAAGCGATAGTCCTTCGAACTAAAGCTTCTGTGGTACCCATGTTTATTTACTATAACCACCTTCATTATATAAACACTCTTGTTTCTTAGTGAATAAACTTATATTATATTATTATTATTATCCCTTACAATCTGTTTTTTAGATACTACAACCTTATTCCCGAAAATAACTGGGAAGCTGATTTGTGCCATCTCGCATCCCCAGATAGACGACAATACCGCAGCTATAGTCATCAACAACCCTTCAAACCCATGTGGATCAAACTACAGCGAAGAACATCTCCGCAATATCCTAGAGATCGCTTCAAATACCGCATTCCAGTTATTGCCGATGAAATCTACGAGAACCTGGTTTTTCCCGGCGAAGTTCGTATCCACAGCGTCTCCGACTCATGTGTGCCCATTTTGATATGTGGAGGCATAGCCAAAAGATTCTTGGTACCAGGCTGGAGACTGGGGTGGATCGTAGTCCACGATGATATAAGCGCCTTCGATGAGGTACGCAAGGCACTCAATTGTTTGACTCAACGGATCATCGGTAGTAACACCTTTGGTTCAAGGGCTCTGCCTGAAAATACTGAAAAATACCCGCAGAGCGCCTTCTGACTCGTTAATTACCACTTTACAGAATAATGCCCGAATTGCATTCGACGGGCTGCAGCACGCCAGAGGTTTGACTCTTATATGCCCCAAGGAGCAATGTATATGTTGGTCGAGATTGAAATGGATAAATTTCCGATGTTTCAAGATGGTCTGGAGTTTGCTCAAAAGCTAATGGAGGATGAATCTGTCTTCTGTTTACCTGGAGAGGTGAGTTTTCAACATTTGTCTATATTGTTATCAATTATCATCAACGTGCAAATATAATTTATACCGTGCGTCCAAAGTAACGCATACATTTATTATTTGCTAAATAAACAATGTTATTAAAAATTCCCGAAACATCCATTTTTTATGTTAATTCACTGTTTTTTAAATAATAATTCAATATACAGGGTGACCTACCTTCGAGTAACGTCATCACCGGTTTTTTTTTAATGGAACACCCCTTTTTTTAATTTCCGGAGTTACCTTACTGAGCTGATTCGAAAAATGCGTCAAATTGGTACAGGGTGGGCAACAATACAAAAAGTGTTTCGAAACATTTTTTAGAAAGTTATACGTTACTGTATTTTTACAAAATAATAAATGAGGAATAAACGTAATAAAAATTATTAAATGAAATTACGTGGTTATGTAGCTACTGGATACTACACTATCAAAAACAAAACAACATAAAATTCACAGTAAATATTCAACTTGTTCTCATGACCACTAGAAATGACCTACTGGTACCTTCATCTCTGACATTTTGTAGCACAGCGGGTGTTATGTTCTGCATTTCTTGCCTGATTCGGTCTTTTAGGTGACGGATATTGCCAGGTCTGTTAGTAAAGACTTTAGATTAAATTAAATTAAATAACCCCATAAAAAAAGTAATGGGCTAAGATCAGGTGATCCAACAGGCCATTCCACTGATCCCCTTTTTGCTATCCACCGATCTGGAAAGGTTCTGTTTAAAAACTCGCGCACAGTTGCAGCAAAATGTGGCGGTGCGCCATCCTGTCGAAACCAGATTCTGTGGTCTAAATTATTGGCTATTTGAATAGCACAAAAAGCTGGGTCAAATCAGGAATTAAGTAAGAAGTGCAGCTACCATGCTCCTGTCAAACTTTCATCAATAATTTTATTCCTCACAATACCAGCCCATATATTTTGTGGTCGTTGCTTATGGTATTCTTGTATCCAGTGTGGATCAAACCAATACCGGTGTTTTGCCGATTGACCTGCCCGTTCAAATAAAACGTTGCCTCGTCTGAAAATAAAACGTTAATGTAAGTTCCTGTATCCCTGACCGGAAACATGGCCATAAATAAATCCATACGATGATTGACTATTCCCCAGAAAGGTCGTTGTTGGAACTCATTTGTAAATGGTCAATTTTCGGAGACTTTTTAGAGAAATATATTTAAAATATTTTGTTTTCCTAACATATGTTTTGCTACAGTAAATTAAAATTCGGTTCCGACCATTAATCGGGTAATAATAAAATCGACAAAAGGGAGACGACCTAGTGATGGGTCGAGTGCTAGAATTATACGTATGTTTTGATTCATAAAATGTTCATGTAAAACTTCTGTTTCAGTGTTTTGCTATTCCTGGATTCATGAGAATTGTCATAACGGTACCTGAAGAAGTGATAAAAGATGCTTGTGTCAGGATGGCAGAATTTTGTGAAAGATACTTCACAAAATAATGGACCGGCACTGGAACTTACAACAAATACCCAGCTACCTCTTAGCCTAATTCAAAGACTCAGCGATTAAGAATATTTCAAGTCACTATGATTGAACTGATTATTTTTAAGTTAGTTGTTTAAGTTTAGTTATTAAAAGTTCATATCGAAACCCTGTTGTTAATAACACCGTAATCAGAGGAAACTCTTTCAATTTCTGCTTCATTAGTTAAGCTGCTGGATGCCCCTCACTTTCACATGGTTTGGGTGAACATGCCGCGGCCATGCGGCGAATGGGGCGGTTTGCCCCCCCCCCCTCATTCACTCGTGGGTACAAATGACCACTGAGTCGAAATACCGAAAGGGAATGAGGACAACTCTTGGCCTTCTCGGTTAATGATACAATTCCGAGCGTACTACAGGATTAGAAGCGAACTCTTCAGGGCACTGAACAAATTATAAGGGCCATCCAGAAGATGAACTTCCAGCCTTAAGCGAGTCATAGTTACGACTCCACCAAGAGGGGATCAAGAGGGGGGCGGTTAGTCCCCGTTATTAAATTCGAATAGTTCGACCTCCCCGAGATGCGTCCGTACAGTTCGTACTGGAGGCCATGGTCAACTTATACTCATATTTAGGAGTGGAAACCGGGGTTTTCCCTTACACCGCACCCTTCATGGTATTAGCAGCTCATCGACCACCACTACGACGAGGTCGGGTGCAGTAAGTTACAAACACGCACCCTATGACTTCCATTATATTCCGATGTCCCGGAACTGGGACGGCCCTCTAACCGTATGGCGCACGTGAGCGCACCGAATGTAAGGCAGAGGGGGATTGAAATGTATGCTCGCAGAACGGGTAACGGGGCCACTTACAGTACTTGCAGTTGCCACGAGGGACCTCGAAGTGGCCCTCAATCAGGAACAATGGATACGATATGGCGAAACAAAACCCTGGCAGCACAGTGACGTCGAAATGACGTCCTAATTTGGTCAAATAATTGACCAACTGACGTCAAAAAGTGACGTCTCAGACTCTGAAAAGACGTCAAAATGTCACAGCCACAAGACGTCACAGCAGAACGTCACTCTGACGTCTGTGAAAAAAGACGACATTAAGAACAATTAAAAATTCTTCGCAAAAGGATTAATTCTTCATGATAAAACTGCAGCTAGGACTTTCTTTTCTTGAGGGAATTTATTCTAGGAGTATATACAAAATACAAGTGAATGTATTACATTAAAAAAAAAATGTAAAATTTCACAAAAACTTCAAGGGTTATTCAAATAAATTGGGTATTGACTTCTTGTCGGAACCAGTTATACTTATACCTGGGTAGCATTACCACAACGAATTGGTATTCTCTTGTAGAGGTTTATAATCAAAAACTTATTTTCAACGTGCTCACTCATACCTTCTGAGTATTTTACGCCACCTGAAATACAATTCACTCTCGCCAATTGCCTTATTCTATTAAGTGTTGTCCAGATTCGTCTTGGTTGATCAAGTCTGAGTAGACTCAAAGATACCAGTTATACCTCATACCTGGAGTAGACATTACCACAACGAATTTGTATTCTCTTGTAGGATTTGGGTTTCATAATATCACAAAGACTTCATTGCCTCAGAAAACCTGGGTGCTCCTACTTTACACCTTCTTCGCAGTTTTTCGATATTTTTCTATTCATAAATACTGACCTGTTTCATACGAACATCGACTGATCGAATACAACTTCCAATCTTCTTCAGCCTCTACATCCTCTATGATATATTGATCAAACTTTCTTTGGTCTTTTAATGGCGGCCACAACACTTCCCGGTTTCTTGGCGTCATCCACCTTTTGTTGATAATGGCGACCCCTCCCCCGTCCTTCTCGGAGAACTATACTACTACATAGGACATGGATCTGAGAGAGTAACAGCCAGATGCGAAACAGCATATACACGACATGACGACTGTCCGACCTGACCGGCGGACCTAACCCAGCCGAGTCCGACCGACAATCTACGCTACCGCGCCAAAGTTGCCAGGTCTAAGAAAACATTATTTTATTCCAATAAAACTTTTGAAGAATATTAATAACTTTTTCAGACTTGACCGATTGGGTGAATTACTCCAGATAGCGCTAATTATCCGTATTTGCCCCTTTGATAAATACAGTTTTTTCAAAGTGCAACAGTTTAAATTTATTTGTTACAAACGTGAAAACTGTGGTTGTGTTGTGATTCGGCATGTATAACCATTGAATTGAGCCCCGGTTTCGCAAATTGCCCTAGTAATGAATAAAATGCAGATTAAGACGAGTAGTCTGTAAACCGTATTTAAACGACTGAACACGTGCACTGCGAATATGTCATTCGCCTGTCATTGTAGTGTTACATGTAATTTATTGTCAAGTTGAAAAGTGTTTTATATTCGTAATGGATCAAGTGGTTGCAACTGGGTTTTTACCCATTCCAAGCCACATCGTTTTCGAGAATCAGTCTGTGAAAAAAGGAGCAGCATTGGTGCCATCGGGTCATGTGTGTCAGGTGCAAAAAGTAAAAAATTCCAGCATACATACGAAAGTGATTGGCCAAGCAGCAGCGACAAATCAGTACTCTGTCGAATTAGAGGTGAATTAGTACTTTCACAAACAATTGATAAAATGTCTGATGTAGGAGTATATTACATGAATTAAAAAATAGTAATAAACATGGAAGAAATATAAAGAAATATTAATAAATATGGAAGAAATATTGTTTTCTTACAAAAACTTCCTGCACTTGCAGAGCGAATGCTTGTGGCGACTGTAAACACGTCTCACCGAGGGACGTCCAAATATTTGATTTGAGGTTATTTGCGGCTGAATCGTTCATTTATTATCATTTCGACCCTAGGCCTCTCTTCGATACGAAACTTTTACCCGCCGAATCACAATACAAATGCCATTTTAACGTTTGCCACCGAAAAATTCAAACTATCGCATTTTGTAGACACCCTTTTTATCACACCGGTAAATTGGGCTAAGTGATACTGTCTGGACCAGTTTGTCCGATTCTTCCATGCTCCAAGTGAGGTATCAGTGAATACTTAATGAATATTTATAATATAACAATAATTTAATAATTGTATGCTAAGGGTGGGAAATTTCTTTTTAGCGTACCAAGGGAAATATTATCGCCAAGACCGTTTGTAGCTGAGGCAAGATGATCCCGAGGTCGCTCAAAAATTTCGCAGTCATACTATACTCACAATTTTTCGTGCAATTGTGAAAGTTATGATAATACAAAAAAGTTATCCCTTGAAAAAATCCACGGTTCAATGTAAATAGAAAAGTAGGCTGGTGATCTTGATGTCACGCATCTTCTCTATTGGGAATTCAAAATAACGGATACTCCCTCTGGTGTCGATTTTTAAAACTATACATAAGTACATTGTTTACTTTTTCAAGCATCAATGTATGTATGATTTTAACCATTGTATACTTAAAATTTTTCGAATCTCTTGTGATTGTTGACATTTAATGAAATTCTGGTTTACCTGGTGAATGTTCTGTTGACTATTGTACGTCTTCGAGTGAAAAAAAGGATTCAAAGTGACTCTTAGGCAAAACGATCCCGTTGTACTGGAATAAGTTTTCATTATTTTCCCTGAGACTAATCTTGGATTGAGTGAGTACGGGCGACGGGCTCTTGGGATCTTGAAGAAAAATACAGTTCCTTCCCAAAATCTTCCTGTATCTTCTGTGGACAAAAAAAGTGAAAAGAGAACCTTTGAAGAGAGTTGACAAGAAAGAAAAGAGAGTTGAGAAGAAAGAAAAGAGAGTTAAGAGAAAAGAGAGATATATTCATACAGTATGGAAAAAGAGTGACTATATATGTATATAGGTGATATGTATTTAAAGTGAGTTTATACAGCAAGTAAAATAAAACAAGAAATAAAATAAAGTAATTTAAAAAGTTAAAACTACACAACATCCCCAACAAGTTTATACAGAAATAAAATAAGAAGCAATATAAAATAAGAAGTAAAATAAAAGATAGTTATGTTTTATCTTTTACTAGATGGTACCCGCGACTTCGTCCACGCAGAATTTGTATTTTTCCTGGTTTTCTTTATGTGATTCCATCTAGCTTCGAATATCAATAGCTGGTGCCCACGACTTCGACCGCGTATAATTTGTATTTTTCCTGGTTTTCTTTATGTGATTCCATCTAGCTTCGAACATGAATTTGTCAGTTTGTCAGATTTAATGATTTTTTTTCAATCCGTTTTTTACCATCTTAGGAGTTAAATTTCCCTCCTTAGTGCTCACCTACAGTGCCAAAGAAACCCACATGCAAGTTTTCAGGGTCTTAGCCCTAGGAGTTTGGGCTGTGCGTTGATATGTCAGTCAGTCATATATTTAGATTTTACTTTGACTAGTTGTTAGATGCATGTACATATTGAACATATATTGAATAACTTAGACGAATTGACGAAAGTTGATGATGACATGATATAATAGCTATTCAGTCGTAGTATATGTTTTTGTTATCATAACCGGAAAATAATGTATTCAGTGCCATTTTTGGCCAATAATGCCTTTGGATGATGAATTGTTGTTTTGTCAACAGTGGAATTTTTTACTGAATAAACATTAACGGACCAATTTTTCAAGTTTGAAGTAATGTCAACATAAAATCCTCAATTTCTATTGCATGGCAGCTTGTTACTTCTTACTCAGCTCTATAAACACTCTGAAAATTATTACTTCTCATTTTATTTCTTATTTTATTTTACATAGTGTATAAACTCACTATTATTAAATAAAAGACACGAATAATTGTCTTAACATCTAGTGATGGGGCATTGCCATCTTATAATACACATTTCCACACCATCTTGTTTGTTTTAAATGAAATAAAAAAAAAGTTTTTGTTGTTTTTTTTTCAATTCAAACATTCACAAATAGTGTGTAACATTTTTTCAAAAATTCATAATAATAACTCCAGATGACTTCACTAAGCTGTCCAGAAACTACGGAAAATATTTTTTTGCAAGCAAATTAGAACATACTTTGTCTCCCTCAAAGTGAGTTTTTGCAAATGATATTGTCTTAAGATTTAAATACACCACTTCACTAGTCTTGGAATGAATAATACTACACAAAAAAACCTGGAAACTAATACAAAATGGAAATATTTTAAGAAAAACTCAAAACAAGTGTATAACCTCTAAGAAAACAGACAAACAATGTACTTATTTCTTATGTCTGTTTTGCATTTTCGCCACTCTGGCGCTGCCATCAAATTTCGAATTCCCAATATGGGAATTCAAAATAACGGATACTCTCTCGGTTGTCGATTTTTGAAACTTTACATAAGTACATTGTTTACTTTTCGAAACATTAATGTTTATATGATTTTATCCATTGCATACCTAAAACTTGTTGAATCTCTTGTGATTGTTGACATTTAATGAAATTCTTGTTTACCTGGTGAATGTTCTGTTGACTATTGTATGCCCTCGAGTGAAAAAAAGAGTGATCAAGTTCAAATAATTATTGTTGTGTACCTCAATATGACTCTTGGCAAAACGACTCCGTTGTACTGGAATAAGTTTTCATCATTTTCCGTGGGATAATGAACGTAACGTTCTGGTGCAGACTAAATTGTTTAAATGAATTCATTTCACCACTGTACATGTGAAAAGATGAATTATGGAAGGCATATATGTATGAGTGTGGGTGCGTGTGTGTGTGCTATGCTACCCATGTATACTGAGTGTACATGAGTATAATATATATTAACTCAATCTCTGATGGTTGTGATACTATAGGTGTATTTTTGTATATTTTATGTTTTTTTCTTTATATTCTAGTATTTTCTTTTGTTTAGCATTAAATATGTTTATTACTAATTACAAATATTAGAAATGTATGTAAATTAGGATGTTTCCTATTTCAAATAAAGATTTCATTTCATTTCAATCTATAGACAGACGATGGGCTCTTGAAGAAGAATACAGTCCCTTCCCAAAATCTTCCTGTATCGTCTGTGGCCAAGAAAAAAGTTAAAAAGAACCTTCAAAGAGAGTTGAGAGGAAATAAAAGGTAGTTAAGAAGAGAAAAAAGAGATATTATTCAACATACCTACCGAAAAATTTTCATACAGTATGGAAAAAGAGTGACTATCTAGGTGATAAGGACACATTGTTTACTTTTCGAAACATCAATGTTTATATGATTTGGCCATTATACACTTAATACTTGTCGAATCTCTTGTGATTGTTGACATTCAATGAAATTCTGCATTTGCTTATGTAGTCTTTGAGGCTTATAGAATAAAATGAATTGATTATGATTGACTTGGAACTGACCATTTTATTTCCTTAATTTAGAGCTTTGAGTAGAATAGATTATTGTGCAGTCAGCACCCAGGTTCGAAATCCAGTCAAGGGCAATTAAAGCCTGCCATTCTGGCCCCGTTGAATGAGTCAATACTATACTGATCCCTGAAGTGTTTATTTTCTTCACTGAGACTGCCCGGGGCAAAGTGGCATTTCCACTATAACAGAAGGTGGCACCGAGGCAATTCCGAATTTGATAGAAACGCTTCAAGATCAGTTCGAAGGGGGAAAAGACCCTTACAATTTGAAGCGAGTTTTTTTTTTCATTGTTCATTGTTTCTGGAAATATTTCATCACACTTGATATCTTTTGACAAAAAACAACAGTTTTATCAAAACATTTGTGGGTTATCTTTTGGGGAAACAGGCTATGTAAGAATAAAAGACAAATTTTATTACAATAATTTATTTTACAGAAAAACAAACAAAATAATTCTCAACTTATTTCTCTCACACACACACACTTTTGCTATAAATATGAGGAAGTGAAGATATTAATTTATAGGAATGAATATACCTAATAATACTATCATTTCTATTGAATCTGGTTGGAATGTAAATATCAATAAAAGCAAAAACTCTTGTTTATATCTACACTGTTTCCAAAATGTTTCTTCTCACTGCTATGAATTTATCAAGCATGTCGATTGCAGATTTTTTCCTGCCAAGAATAATGTTTCTATTGGGAATATTGATTTTGGAGCAAACTAAACATATTCTAAAAGTGCATTTAATAATGCACCGGTCACCAGGAAATTATATTTAAATCATGAGCTTATGACTATGAAAGAATTTATTTTTGCGATTCTATTGATGATTTGTATTGCTACAAACAGCCTGAAATTTATATTTACAAGGGAAGAAAAATAATAATCAGTAAAAACCAAACTATCAAATTGTGAACTCTTTGGTAGTGAAGTAAAATCAGATGCTTTTGAAATGAATACGTATTCAATAATACACCAAAATTGACTTATTATAGCCCGAGTTACAAGTCTTTCTGATCATTGTCTATAGGTATATTTTTTTTTCCACCAAATGACACATTCATATCTGTCAGTCATTTATTTCGAATAAAAAAAGCATGTAGTCTTCGCTATATCTTTTGTAGAAACAGATTAATAATAGGGAACACGCATGATTTCGGTTCTCAAAAATTACATTTAGTGAAACTAATTTCTCAAATCCCAAAATTTTGTCGAAATTTTCAGGTTTTCAGATGACCCACATTCAAACTTGATTTGGCCTTTACTCGAATAACTTCCCCCAAACTTTAGCGCCAATTGTGATTTTTTCAGGAATATTGATAGAAAACACTATTATTCTTACAACCCAAACATAAACTCAACCTTACTTTTAATGTGATGTTTCATTAATAATCAAAAATCCTATGAAAAATCAATAATAAAATTATTACTACTACATATAAACGAAGATATATGAAATTATCGTTAACAGTTCGAAGCACAGACTACAGTAAAATGAACGCGGGACGCGTTCTGCGATTGGTTAAAGCATTCCTATGATTAGCCGCCAAATCATGTTGTTTACCTAACCTAATCGTTTTTATAATCTTTCCTAAGAGTATTTACCTAATTATTACTTCAGTTTTGAGTTGTAAAAAAACATTAAAACATTCATTTTTACAACTAAATAACAATATTGAATAAGGACTTACTTTATTTTATATTTGTCCAGTGTATACAGATTGCGATGTTTTAAATGTGTATCTTGGTTATTGGCAAATAGAAACATGAAGTTTTTGCAATATTGAAGGCATTTTTTGCGTGAAACGAATGTTGCTTGTGACTGAAAATACGTTGTTCGTGGCGATTAAGTAATTTTACAGAAGCAAATTTCGTTGAGCACACGGTAAACCACTACCGGTGGAGGTGCATACGAAATTGATGGTTCTTTTGATGTTATTGAATCCATTTTCTTGGTGAATGCAGATATGGAAAATTATTCTAACAGGTTTATAAAATATTTCCTTCCTTCGCTAATGCATAACACTGTAATAATGTGAATAATAAATAATTATTGTTCTAACAATCTATTAATATGTTATTATTTCGTGAAACAAATTTCGCAAATCATAAACAGTACACATAGAACAGAAATGATACGAAAAACCGCCAAAATACATGGAATGGGTCACGTAATCCGCATATCTGTCCTGAACCAATCACAGAGGGCGTCCCACGTGCATTTTAATGTAGTCTTCAAGAGTACGTTTTTGAATGTAATGAATACATTGGTATTTTCAATTTCAAATTATGAAAAACATGTAGTTTGTTGCTAAGCTTTCTAGGTGGTAACCTTTATGTACAAATCAGAATATTCTAGAAAAGGGACACATGCGAGTTCCATATTGAAACTATCGTTTTAATTTCACATATTTTATGTATTTCAAGTACTTTATATTGATGTAAGGTTTCTCTCTTCATAGTAACAGATGGTGGCAGAGTGATTAGCTCTAGAACTGAATATTGTGTTTTCATTATTTGCCTTGGTTCAAAATGAATTCATTATTAAATTCTACCTTGAAAAAACTCGGGCTAGTTGTGAAAAAAATAAACAAACGTGGGATTGCATTTGAGACGCCGAGAGGGAAAGAGCGATGACAGACATAGACGAGGATTCTAAAAATTGACTGTCTACGCTGATTTGAAAAGGCCAAACCTCTAAGGACTTGAGAGATGTTGAAGGGTACAATGTAATGCGTGTATGATTTTCATGAGCTGAAAATGGGTTTTAAATACAGTTAACTATATCGATCGTCAACAGATTTCTGAACAAGAAGAATAAACGACAAGGTGGTCCTGATCAGCTCTAGTCATTCAGAATATTTCATTACCAATGCAACCTAGTGACGCATGTCCAGGTGGCACAAATAATATGATTTACTCAGTGGTCCAATTAATATTCACGAACCTATCAAAATAAAGACATCCATTGAAAAAATGTGGGTTTAATCATACTTGAAATGTGATAATTGAAGATGAATAACTACTTTTTAACTTTTCATTTTGCATAATGACAAAAATTATCATAACATCTGAATGTTTTTGGGGAGGTATAAGAATATTAAGTTTTCCATATTTTGGGTTTTTTCTCTTGCTAGAAGTAAAAATTTTGTTATCTGCTCTAAGAAGGACAATAACTAAATTTGCCCCAATATGTTATTGTGTTTTTGAAGTTCTGGATTTAAAAATGAACTGAGTTTTTTTTAAATTAGTCAGTAACATACTTTTTGAAAATGCTTAAAATATTTCATAACAAAAGTTATAATATACCATTGAACAGATAACTAACATTTATAATTTCCAACGGGGAAAACAATCAAAAATATGTAAAACAAAAAATATTATTTATAAAAAGAGTCTGTCAATCTACAATGAACAGCCTACACTAACTGTAGGGGCCACTATCCACAAATAGTGGAAGTCGAAAGCTGATATGACATGCTCTCATATGCCACAGATATTTTATTTTTCATCTATTTCTGTTGGTTCCTCATTGCCTTATGGAGATTAAGGACCAGGGTTGCCAATACGTGGGCAATTCCCCGAACTGTGGTGAAATTTACGAATTGCCAGGAATTTTTAGCAGGTTTGAAAATTTGAGGGCAACTGCGGGGATTTTTGAATAATGCCAGCAAGTATGAATATTTCCGATTATTTCATTCACACATGGCTCCACCTATAAAAAGTCATGGATTTAGTCAAAATTTGAGGTAACATTCACACAAAATTGAAAATGTCTTGTTTTGGTTATGTTCAACTACGGATATTAGTGAACATATAAGCAAATCCATCCCAGAAAATACCAAAAAAAGTAAAGAGTCTGTCTGGATACATGGTTCTTGTTGTTTATGAGTAATTGGTGGTTGTTGAAAGTAAGTTGAATAGAGCACTGTCAACTGACGTCACAACATGGCGATCATCAGCTGATTGGGAGCAACAAAGCATTTGAGTGGGTGTGGAGATCATTGTTTTTTGTGTTTGTTAAAGATTTTTATAAAATTTGCATACATTTCGTGAACATATTATCTGTTGATATAGTGTAAGATTCCTTTTTCCATTGAAAAATCCAATAATTTTGCTAATTATTTCTTAATTATGCATCTGGAAGGAAATCGGATAAATCTCAGATGCTCGTCTTGATAGGATCGGTTATAGCTCGTCCAGTATTGAAACGACCACTTTGGCCTTCCCCTACCTAACAACCAATTTTTCTCCAATATGCCCGAACCATTGTCTAACTATGGCTATTAATAGAAATTCCATAGGCATACCAAATTATTTGGTATAGGCGATACACGAGACGTCGTAGAGAACTTACACTCCTATAACTTCTGAATGGAAAAAATATTTTTCGACAAATCTGCCAGAGGGCATTTTGGAAAGGTAACAAGTAAACTATTGCAAAGTTGAATAAATAACTGCACTACCTATTTATTAATTAAACAAACCTAACCTTTCAAACGCTGCATAACAAGACACTGGTGAAGATTCGCCGTAGCATAAGCAGCCACATCAAATCGTGTCCACTCGTGTTTTCCCCCTCTCTACCTTCCAAACGGTCGTTTCAATACTGGACGAGCTCTACAATGTTTAATATCCTTGAGGGTAAGGTAAGTATGAAATCGCGTAAATAATAACATAACCTGAAAATCTCTGTCCTAGCAGGCATCCAATTCATGGCCGAAAGTTACTGCAAATTGTCACAAAAAATTGATGAAAAATTAGAACCGTTTCTAAACTCATCAATTTATTGGTCAAGTTCAAATTGACGACAATTTTCTGTTTACACCTATCAATAAAATTCAAGGTCACAAAATTGACCAATTTATTGGATCCTGTAAATTCGCACTAAAGGCAGTATCTATTTGTACTCGTATTCGGGAAAGTTCGGTTTTGGAGTGTGTTGAGTGTAGGAAGTGTGCGCGTTTAAACGTGAAAATGCGTGTCAAAACAAAGAAAATGTCCACTATCCACCGCTGCTATTTCACGGTAATGTTTTTTTACAATTAACCTGCACAAATTCACAGACCTTCCCACTACATGGTGTCGTGCAAATAGACACTGCCATTTAAATACTGACTACAATCTTGTTGAAACCAAGCCATGTTCCCACCTTCGCTGTCCACAGTATCCGACATTTTATGTTCGGTAACCTCTTCAAGTAAAATATACCTTCCACTTGTGTGAGAAGATTATATCGTGCTTACTCAAAGTATTTCTCATCCTCTGCAGGAACACACATAAATAATTTACCACAACTATTATTGAAGTCATTGAAAAACTTATTCAACCAAAGCGGTTTTGTCGTCCAGCCTATCGTTAGGAAATAAACGGGTATACCACACACTATGAATGTAATACCCACCCCCACTTCAACCGGACTAACGTAACACGGAAATGTCACTAGAAAGGCACATGTTACCAAAAATATGATGGGTAGAACTAGGCTGACTTTTATTGGACGACTAGCATCGGGATTGGTCCTACGCAGGTACATGAGACCAGCAACACTCAGCGTGATGAAGAGGGCTTCCACAAATGATAATGTGAGGTGATTAAAACGTATCACATCTTCAATCATTATCAAGATAAGGGTTATAAGGCACTGCAATAAAAAAAAGGGTGACATAACTTGAAGGAATATTATCATTCTTTGATACTTCCATCCATTGGGTGGATATTCATTTGAAAAAAAATATCCGTCCAGAATTTGTATGATTTCAAATTTACTCACCATAAAAACCAATGAAGGCACAGGAGTCAGTCTTTTGACATCAATAAGGCATATCGCCCTGGGTAAATGACCTGCTCTTGCTCCAACAAAAAACAACCTAGACGATGCAAATATGGCACCATTGAGCGACCCAAACGTTGAGCAAGCCACGAAGAAGGGCATTATGAAAGAAAATGATCCGAGCATCTTATCAGCGAAAGTAACAGCTACCGCTTGGACGATAAAATGTCATCTCGACTCAACACTACGAAATAGGCGATATTCGTTACGACGTATACAGCTGTCACCACAGGCATGGAGATAAATATCGCTCTAGGGAGATTCCTGAAAAAAACAAATGTGTAATGGTTAATAAAAACTCCTTTTCCACTTTTTTAAAATGTTTTCTAGAACAAGTAACAACTTTCCTAGCAACATTTTAGAACATTTAGAACATTTTCAGTTGTAGTGTTACGAAAACCACTACAATACGCCACTGCAAGTTCGTCACGCGATTGGCTGACGATCCAGAAAATACTGAGATAAGGCAATTTCATACATACTTAAGTAATTTAAATGAGCTTCAGAGTCCACTGAAGTGCTCGGTATATTTTAGCAGTTAATTTCTATTGAGTTATTTGATTGTCGGAGTTTATTATCGTTTTATGAAGTGTAAATAAACCTAGAATAATAAATTCAATATTTCAATATTAGCCACGAACCCCAGATTCGTAATACTAGTAATATTTCAAATCATTTCCCCATTTCACTATTTTTTAAAGTAAACATACTCAGACCATTTTGTCATATAGTCCAATCAATAGAAATATTGACCTAACAAAAATGTCAATTTCAAAACAGCTGAAATTCTGGATTCAGGAATTCGAAAGTATGAAGTATCCATTAAGCAATTCTTTATTATGCCACGGCGCAAAATTCAAAAAAAAAATCAAAATCTCTCCGAATTTTTATATTTTAAGCTATAACTTCAGAAGTATTGGATATATGAAAAAATAAAAGTTGTAGCGGGTCATTTTTTCAAAAAAAATAGTTTCAACAAATTTTGCGGAAAATCATGTCGTTAGGGAGATTTTTCACTTGTAGGTTGAAATTGCGTGGGAACGAAAAATGGACCCAATTTTTATACAACCGGACTAGTCAGTTGATGTTCCTCGCTACTAAGAGCTGCTTTAAAAAATCCTAATTTCTCTGGAGTATTCTACCTTCAGGAACGGACATTTGTTTTAGAGTCTCATAAGAGTGCCTGAACAAATAATCCCCGATTGGCCCTCTGGGTATTCGGAAGACAATGCCTAATTTCACTGGAGTATTCTACCCTCAGGTACGGAGATTTGTTTAGCGTATCATTAAAGTGTCTGAACAAATAAGCCTGGATGGACCCTTTCTGGGAATTCGGAAGACAATTCCTAAATTTCACTGGAGTATTCTACCCTCGGTACGGAGATTTGTTTAGCGTCTCATAAGAGTGCCTGAACAAATAAGCCTGGATTGGATCCTTTTCCGGATATTCGGAAGAAAATGCCTAATTTTACTGGAGTATTCTACTCTCAGGTACGGAGATTTGTGTGGCGTCTCAAATTGTTGAACTCAAAACTTCTTTTGGGAGGAAAAACCCTACTGTTGCGTTTTTTTTAATTAAAAGATTGGACCATTTCTGGGTATTCGGAAGACAATGCATAATTTCACTGGAGTATTCTATACTTGGAAAAGCTCATTTTACTTTATTGCAAAGTCAGGCTTTTCCCTAGCTCTTCTCCTTCCTTTGCACGAAAAATGAAAATCGCATGTTGTAAGATAATGGTGAGTTACCGAAGAAAAGAAGAAGAAGAAGAAATATTTATTAAGTAGGTTTCCCTAATATACAAAAAACTCTAATGTATATATATATATATATATATATATATATATATATATATATATATATATATATATATATATATATATATATATATATATATATATATATATATATATATATATATATATATATATATATATATACAGAGTGGCCACTTTTTTAATGGGATTGTATTGGTAACTTTTAAACCATAAGAGTTAGAAGGTCGGTCAAATGGAGAAAAAGTTGCATTCATAGGAGCATTGTCAAGCAGTTCAAACAAATCGAGATTATCAGGGCCGGTTATTGAGATATCATAAGAAAAGTAAATTCTGTCATTTGATTTTTCTTTTTTTCCCACTTTATTTCGAATATTATCAAAAAATGTCACGAGAGTCTTTTATTCGACAGTGAATGATCCTCAATTTGACATAATCAGATTTCGTATCCAACGTTTCGTACGCTCTGGGCCACCCTCAACCTCATTTTTTTCAATACGGACCTGCATATTTTATGACACTTTTCGAAATTACTTCTAACGCTGAATTCAATGATATATCATACAATGTCATTCAAAGTTGATATTCAGGTGATTTTGACCCTTATCCAAATTTCTTTGGGTCGGATCTGTATTACATTTAGGTACCTTTAGTTTAATTAACAACATGCAATACATTTCGATAAGAAAATCAACTTACTCATCTTCAACTGAATGGAACGTAACAGAATCAAAGCAAGAAACAAGTAATAATTATTTACAAATTTCAAGAGGTGAAAACCTAATTCATAATAATTAAACGAAACTATCATTTAATGAAAGAAAAATCAAATGATTATTCGAAAGTAAATGATGAACATTAACGAAGTAAGTGTTCGAAATGTCCACCATTTTGTAAAATGCACTTTGCGGTTCTGGAACCCATACTTCTTATACATTTGCTTATTTCGTCTCCTTGAATACCTTCCAATACATTCTCAATCTTCTCGCGATGAATTATTGTTGGATTGTCATTTGTTCCGTTGAAACAAATTATAGAATCGAACTTTATTTTGAGATCATTACGATATAATTTTTGCAAGGCTTGGTATTCAAATTTAAAATCATTGTATTCGCGTCTCTTGACTATTTTATTAACAGGAGTTTTTGATAAATTGCATTCACTGGCCACAGTTCTCGATTTTATTTCTGGGTTCAATTGAATTTGGGTCAGAACATTGATATCGTTGATAGACTTGTTTTTTCTTACATACACACAACTTTAGGTTTATTGAATGTATTATTTTCAAGTAGTCTGCCGTGGATAAAAAAGAACATAACAAGAAATGTCATATTATTTGTCACTTCGTTTATTATTGTGTCACAAGAACTTGTCATTGAATACTTTTCTGAGTAATTTCAATTTAACTTATTCGATATGGTAAGATACACAATTGGAGAGAAGAGAGATATGTACGAAGTGTACATAAAACTAGATAGAAATTCGTTCAAAGCACAACAAAGGTATGGTGAATTATATCCCGAAAGAACAACACCAAATATTAAAATGTTTCGACGTTTATCTACAACGTTATTTGCACATAATTCATTCATCAAACCTAGAGGTCCATTACGACGAAACGAGCCTATCAATGACATCAATGTTCTGGCCCAAATTCGAATGAATCCAGGAATAGGATCGAGAACTATGGCCAGTGAATGCAATTTACCAAAAAGTGCTGTTAATAAAATACTCAAGAGACACGGATACCATGACTATAAATACCAAGCCGTGCAAAAACTATATCGCAATGATCCTGAGAGAAGGTTGCAATTCTGTAATTGGTTTCAACGGATGGTGCGGAATAACAACAATTTTGCGCACAATATCATTTTGGGAGACGAAACGACATTCACAAATTCTGGCATGTTCAATCGAAGGAACAAACATTTTCATGCCACAGAAAATCCTCACTTAATTCATGAAGTTAGACATCAATATCGTTTTTCTTTGAACATATGGTGCGGTTTGTTGAATAATAAATTACTGGGACCCTATTTTATTGACGGCAACCTAACCGAGCAAAATATGTAGAAATTATAGAAGAAATGTTGGATGATCTTCCTATACGGTATCGGCGTAATAGTCCATGGTTCCAACAAGACGGATGTGGTCCACACAACTCAAGAATAGTCACAGACTATCTAAATCGAACTTTTCCCGATTCATGGATTGGAACAAGAGGTCCAGTAGCATGGCCTGCCAGATCTCCGGATTTGAATCCGCTGGATTTTTATTTGTGGGGATATCTCGAAAATAAAATTCATGATACTACGAACCCGACAATAGAGATTTTTCGCGAGAAGATTGAGAATGTATTGGAAGGTATTCAAGGAGACGAAATAAGCGAATGTATAAGAAGTATGGGTTCCAGAACCGCAAAGTGCATTTTACAAAATGGTGGACATTTCGAACACTTACTTCATTAATGTTCATCATTTACTTTCGAATAATCATTTGATTTTTCTTTCATTAAATGGTAGTTTCGTTTAATTATTAGGAATTAGGTTTTTCACCTCTTGAAATTTGTAAATAATTATTACTTGTTTCTTGCTTTGATTCTGTTACGTTCCATTCAGTTGAAGATGAGTAAGTTAATTTTCTTATCGAAATGTATTGCATGTTGTTAATTAAACTAAAGGTACCTAAATGTAATACAGATCCGACCCAAAGAAATTTGGATAAGGGTCAAAATCACCTGAAAATCAACTTTGAATGACATTGTTTGATATATCGTTGAATTCAGCGTTAAAAGTTATTTTGAAAAGTGTCATAAAATATGCAGGTCCGTATTGAAAAAAATTAGGTTGAGGGTGGCCCAGAGCGTACGAAACGTTGGATACAAAATCTGATTATGTCAAAATGAGGATAATTTACTGTCGAATAAAAAACTCCCGTGACATTTTTTGATAATATTCGAAATAAAGTGGGAAAAAAAGAAAAATCAAAATGACAGAATTTACTTTTCTTATGATATCTCAATAACCGGCCCTGATAATCTCGATTTGTTTGAACTGCTTGACAATGCTTCTATGAATGCAACTTTTTCTCCATTTGACCGACCTTCTAACTCTTATGGTTTAAAAGTTACCAATACAATCCCATTAAAAAAGTGGCCACTCTGTATATATATATATATATATATATAAATAACAAAAAAACAAAAAAATGTATCATAATGTATGGATTTATCCTATATGAATGATCTGTTAAATAGGTTATTAATCTGTAGTAATAAAAATAACATTATAACAATTAAATATAAAAACAGTTATAATACCATACAGCGTAAAAAAGAATAGTATAACAATTTAATTAATAATCCTATAAGATTGAACAGTAAACTGGATAATAAGAGTAACATTGCAAATAAAAAATAGTCCTAATTTAGTTCCCTTATATGTATCAACAATTTGTGTCTGAAGTTTTTACAAGATCCACTAGAGTTATTGTACTCTACCATACCTTTATAAAACAATGAATTTCTCGTATTTGAATAATTAATAAATATTTGACGGGTCGGTCGTCTCTCTTGCGCCGTATATCATCGCCTTCAATCTACCGCGAACAATAACCATGGCGGTGTTGCCAGCTGATGGAAATTTTTCCAGATTAAACTTAATACACATGGAAATAAACGTAGGTTTTTCGACATAAAAGTATTTTTTACACCAAATACCAAACACAAACCGCACGTGAAAGATGCGCATGGTTTTCAAGACACCCTGTATGTATGTATGTATGTATTCCATATGATGTATGTGTGCTATCTGGGCCCTCTATGGCAGGAATAAATAATAACCCTTAATGTCTCTTTTCAAAAATGAAGAATGTCAATGGGTCTGTCAAATGACTTGAAACTTCATGACCGTGTAATGTATAGAAATACACCGGTTTTTGTTTCATTTCAATTAAGCGAGTAGTGTTGAAGTTATGACAATTTTAGTTTCCGTTCTATTCAAATATTTCGGCCGAGTGCGCCATGCCTGCGTGACGTCATTTTACAACGCAACGTTCTCACCGTACACTCAATCATTGCTTTGCTATCGGATGTTCGACCACAATAACGTTTTTAACTCAAGTTTTCATTTGAATCAATGTTACAATAGTGTTATAAGTATAATATTAGATATGGATGACGGTTTTGAAAAAGGACAATCTAATAACTTGCCTGAAATAGACAGGTTAATGGTTGCCCTCTATTTTTCAAATAACTCCGATTTCTTGGCCGCCGAGATGCGAGGAGTAAAAATGCAAAAGTAAGTATTACTTAATAACATTTTACATTTTATCATAAATCTTTTGATCCCAATAAGTACATATTTCTCATTACTAGTGTTTTATAAATGTACGTCATACGTCATATTGATACTATGAACATCTTACTTGACATTAAGTTTCTGAGAAGGAAGAATGCGTAGGTATTTGTAACATGGTGGGACTTATTAAAAACAATACTGTGTTATGTACCTACATAGTTTGGATCATGACTTACATTTTATATTTTTTTAATATATAATGCAACAAAAAATTAACATAGTAAATCTAACCTGAACATTATGTACCAGAGGTACAACACTTTTTAAAATTTGAACCCATGAAATATTTTTTTCATAAGTAGTTTATTATTAGGATGCACGCGACTACATCTATTAAATATTATTAAGCTAAGATGAAAAACCTCTCATATAATTTCCTCTTTCATGTGATCGTGGATAAGTGCATTTATATTAGATCAACTTACGTTTATTTTATTTTAGATCGGCTAGAAACAGCTTCGGCGACGACGCTATTGGATATGCAAAAGTTAAAAGAGATATTTGTACAGTGAAATGCCGAATCACCCCAGAACATCATGATTTGCATCCATTTCTTTCGAAAGCAACAATCAAAAACAACTTTTCGGGTGCATTAGTAGTTTTATTTAAACACTTTGGCACAATACACAATTTTCTAGTTTCTGGATTCGACATTTTTATTAATTTTCAACGCAAACTTCATACACACAGCTCGGAAGCAGAGCACGCACTGACCGACCGTTGTACAGTGACGTCACAGCGGTCGATGACTCCGCGTCGTCGCACGCCTGCTAAACAATTAAATATCTCGGAAACTATAAGACGTATCAAAAAAATATTTTCACGGTATTTTTTCATTTTTGATAGAGTGTATTGTAAGGTAAAAATCAAAAGTTGGTGATATTCTTCATTGTATACAATATGGTAAATAATAACATTCAAGTGAGGTAACTTACTTGTATGGATCTTTGAGTTCCTCCGTGACATAATTCAAATAATTCCAACCTGAGTAGGAAAAGAGACCAGAATAGAACGCCAATGCAATATGACCCGGGTCCCAGTTGGTTCCTTCCATGGGGTTTTGGAAGTGTTCAACATGTCCTATGCAAACGTAGTAAATTCCAGCTATCACGATGATCAGCAGAGCAAACATTTTCGTTGCCGTGAAGATATCTTGGACTCTGGTTACCCATTTGACATTATAACAATTTATAACCTGTTGGGGAATAATATTAGTTAAATGGCATTATTGTAATCAACAAGGGGAATAATTATTAGAACCACAAAATGTTCTCGGAGAGATCAATATTAACTTCATTTTTCGTCTGGGAAGCCAATAAATAGTGGTTAAAAACACTTTTGAACCTTTTATTCAAAAGTACTCAAACGGGAAGAGAGGAACAAAATATTCAGAAATGTTGCAGCTTCTTCAAGCCTTTTGATATTTGAATCCTAACAATCCCTTCAATGAAACATGTTTGAACTTTCATTAGGTAGAGAATGTTGTCTGTTGGTCTCCCTCCCATATGGATCTGTTCTATTGATTATTTAACATACTGTGTAGATAGCCCCAAAGAAATAGATCAAAATAAACATTATTTTTTTATTCAATCCAGTTTAAATATCCCTTTTGGCTTCTTAGGTAGGCCTAAGATAAGGTCCCCATAATCAAAACAGATTAGAAAGATATCTATTTGCCGATGATACACTAACGTCCACAAATATTTGCAGATTTGGCATAAATAAATGGCTATTGTGGTTAGCTGTATTGCCAAGTAAGATATGGGAAAAAAACAACCATATGTTCAGATAATAGAAGAATTCCTAATATTTATAATTTGTACAAATATCCTGACATAAAATCAGACACTTCTGGAATTTGATAAGATGCGATTAGAAAAATAATTATACCAGAAAAAGGAAAAACTCAAAATCAGCTATTTTACCACATATGTTATGTCTACATGGACATTGCATATACATATTTGTCTGTATTAAATAAAACGTTGTCCAAAAGTCTCTTGATTTATTTTCGAGTAGTCTTTGTCAACACAATTGAACTCTCAGAGAACATTAATTCGTATAAGAATACTTAACACTGCATTCTTGACTTATCAACCCATTCTGGAGACTTTGTGTAACTTTAGATTTCTAAAACATGTCAACCTGCAGAACTGAAATAATAGATAAAAATGGTTTGAAAACCCTTCAAATCTTTCAATATATGAGTTATCAGTAAATAATTGAGATGGTACTAGAAATATTTGAGGATAATTGAAGTACCCACTTAGAAATTATTAAATCAGCTTATAGATAACATAATTCCTACTACTTGTTATGGAAAAACAGCTCTCATTAAATTTGAAGAGCTTGTGGAAGGAACAGCGTCAGTTCAAACAGTTGCTAATTATTCCTAAACTGATAGCTTTATAGATTATTATACTGCTATCTCTTTGTCGATACCTAACTTCATACAATATTACACTGCTTGCTACCTCTTTGTCGATGCACATCTTTAAGTATAAATTCATTTAAAAAAGAGGCTACTGATTTTTGACCTACAAAAATAAAATAAAAATTGTTAGAATTGAAGAATTGAGTACCTACTACATTTTTATCCAAGGGCGGATCTATGGGGGTAATTAAACACCCCACTCCCACCCCCCCACAGACTGAAAAATACTATAATGATTCAAAAAATATGCTTGTTTTCTGGTTATTTATAAGTGTCCTGGACTTTTTCCGGGAATGAAGATGGGGTCATATCACCTGTATTATATAACTTTGTCGCTGTTAAAGTTCGCCCAAAGTTCAAAATGAAAATGTTCTTCTTTGATAACTTCAAAGTGAATATTCAAAAATCATCTTCATTTTGGTGATTGGGATTGACTAAACAATGAATTTTCGATGAGCTTCATAGGAGTCAGTTGTTTTGCTACAAAGTCAGGAACGGACTACCCCCGATGGTCCACACCCCAAAACTTTGAAATGACTGGGATTTGTCAATATGTTTTAACAAAACGAGGTTACCTGGACCATTTCCTGAATAAAAGTACTCGTGTGGAAAATCGATCGGAGCAACGATTTTTGATAAAAATACATTTTTGTTCGACGACTCCAACCTGAGATATCTACCATTATTCGAAAAGATTAATTTGTAATGAAAATAGAAATGATAGGTACAATAGAAATGATAGGTAACGCATTTTTATCATGCAAACACGTCTATCTTACAACACTCATGGTGTAAATAATCAATCGCAAGCCTCAAGAACAAACACAAATGCAATACATTTTCTTAGTCGGCGCAAACACCCTCTCTGCAGGCGTTTTTGTAGTTTATTCGTTTGCTTTTTATTAGTTATGTCTTCCGATGTGCGTTTTTCAGCTAAATTTATCTTCGGGTTAAAGATTTTCTCCCATGAAATTATACTTATCAGTGAAACTCCTCAACATTTAAGCTGGGAATAAGAATTTGCAACATCCAAATGTTGAGTTTCATGAGATTCAGATAACACAACACGAAACGTGCTTATTCCACGCGTACATACAAAATATGGACTGAATTCGATATTTCATAGTGGAGTAGCTTGTTAGTTCAAAAACACCACGAATCTACATAACTCGATATTTCATTTGAAGAAATATCTACATTGTGAATGAAACTTCCAACTAGGTACTGTACTTTTTGTTTACGACTTCATTTTAGCATATTTTGTATTATCCCTATTATAAATGTTGTTGAATTAACGTTAGCATTAGTATTTCTACTGTGAAAATTTTTATTTCAAATAATGGTGGACGATCGGGTTTGATGTCGTCGAGTAAAACTGCATTTTTATTAAGAATCGTTGCTCCGATCGACTTTCCACACGAGTACTTTTATTCAGAAAATTGTCTACGTAACCTTATTTTGTTGAAAACTATTGAAAAATTATCTGTCATTTCAAAGTTTTGGAGTGTGGACCATCGGGGGTAGTCCGTTCCTGACTTTGTAGCAAAACAACTGACTCCTGCATGAAAGCTTATCGAAGGAATTCATTTGTTTAGTCAATCACCAAAATTTAGATAATTTTGAATATTCAGTTTGGAAGTTATCAAAGAAAAACATTTTTCATTTTGTAACTTTGAGGGCCCGTAACTTGGTAACGAAGGTTCTTAGGAACAAAAGTTATATGAAGTACTGGTGATATTTTGACCCCATCTATACATTCCCGAGAGGAAAAGAGGAAGTCCAGGGACACCCTGTATACCTATAGCAGCAGACTATTATAGAATTACAATATACATTCCTATTTTAAGATTAAATAATAAATGATTAAGACTATGGATTTGATAGTGATTTTTTTAATATACTAAATTTAAATATAGTTCTACTAAGTACATTTACAAATATATTTTTTTAAATATTTCATCTGCCAATGGAAATTCCATGTTAAACTTAAAAATAGAATGAGAGCTAAAATTGTGGCAAAATAAATCTAAAAACGAAAACTTCCTGGGTTTGAGTAAATTAATTTTACAACTTTTGCTAACTCTGCCCTGTAGTGTAGCTTCTGCAGAAAGGTCCTGCTCGGCTTTAAAGCGGTTCAAAACGTGACTTAGATCAAACATGACTGAGGAACGTTTAGCAGGTATTACCCTTTTGCACATCCACCGCAATATGTTAATAGATATAGAGAAAGTTATAGATTGTTTTGCAAATTTAAAGAAACGTAAAACTGAGTTTGTCCTCTAGTTGTGATTTCAATCTTTTTAACAAATATATAGTTTATTGTATTTTTTTATTACGATTTTGTCTCACTAATATGGTTTAAATTTGCCTTTAGAATTACGATTTTGGTTAGTGTTGTTCCTATATCGTTTCGTACTGAATTTGTTATAGATTTTTTTTAATGAGCCATTTTTTAATTCTTAGTTTGGTTTAGGTTTAAATGTAGCAGACAATATGTATTTTAAAACAATGTATTTTTATTTTTTTCCAAAATAACTGTTTTACCCCCCCCAGAAAAAAAATTGTCTAGATCCGTCCTTGATTTAGCGACCATTATATGCTGGATCAAAACAGCGAAATAACTCCATTTCAATAGATTTTTTGTATGTCGAATGAAAACAAGAACTATTTTTTTTATTAAAAACCCCCTCACCAAAATATTTTAAGGATGTAAAATGTCGTATTTTGTGTTACTTTCATTCAAAATATTTTTACTATATCCTGTGAAGGGAGATATATTTTGAAGATATTGTGTTCAAGTTTGTGTGTGTATATCTTTGTTCATACCGTTGAAAGTAATATTAATTCGTGTTTTAGATGGGGCTTCCTTGAACAACACTTTTTTCCATAAAAAAAGTCGTCCTTAACCTGAAACTCTGCCAAAAAAATTCCCAATGAACATCAAAACGTCCCCAAAAACAGAGTATATCTTTCTACGGTTTCTCCGAAATTTTCTCACTTTCGTGGTTGGCTTATTTTATGGAGAACTTTAAACAAAATAAAAAAAACGTCGAAATTGCCATATTCTTTCAAAGCCGTTTCAACGTCTCTGTTGGGTATCTGTTTTGGTTTCTTTCGACAACTGAATATATTTAGATCCATGCAATAATATTTTGTACAATTTGATGTTTTACCGTTAATATACAAGTTGTAGCTGCTGCCAACAGGCGGACTGCTTCATATGGGGCAGGACAAGTTCCCCAAAGCGGCTGTAGAATGTATTGTGCGAAAGTTATAGCTGTTATTGCATTTCCTGTAGGCACCAAGATAAATAAGGCCACCCAAAGGTATAAGAACGCAGGCAGTGCTCCAAAGGCTTCCATAATGTATGCATAGTCTCCTCCGGATTTTGGAATCATAGTACCTGAAAATGAATAAATTTGTATGCACAACGGCCACGTTTTCAATGGCACTGCATTGGGATGTTTTCACCAGCAAATGTTGGGGGTCAGTCATATGGAGAAAAAGTTGTCTATAAGCTATATCCACTGGTGTAAACTAATTGGTTCTCGAGATATTGATCATATAAAAACAAAATTCAGCATTTGTAGTGTATATTTATTTCAAGTTGTCGAACATTGAAGGAAATAAGCCAATACATGCTTCTTTTTTATTTCAAACGAAAGACCCATGAAAATAGTTCAACTTCCGATTAAAAGCGAATCTCCAGACAATTTCGTTTGGGACATTAACTTGTAATACGAAATAATAGCCAAATTGAAATAGTTCCTACTTTACCGACATCCTTACTGATTTTTAAGTCCAGCCGTTTTCAGAGAGCCATTGAAAATTTCATTCATCCGTTCTATACTATAATGAAATAGGAATGTGATTTTGATAACGTCTTTAGAAGTAGCAAGAGAGAGAAAATGAAAGTTTCGGATTCGGAGATTATTCATAATCGTATCATGGAAGGACAATTTGGGAAAGGATAAATAAAAATCAACAATCAATGACGGGGTCCGAAGGTTCAATCTGTATAATATAACGAAGCTTTTCCTGACTGATAATAGGCGCACAAGAAATAATTTTTCTAAACTTCCTTCTGAGGGTAGTGCTCTTCTTTGCCAGTTAATTTATTCAATATTTCGAAAACAAAAATCGTTAAACGCTGATATTTTTACAAGGTTTCATCCAACTTGCCTCATTTGTTTCTCTGTGATTATTATTTATTTCTCGATTTGTACGTTCGGGTGAATTTTTCAAATTAATTTTGATCTACTTCTAGTCGTCCGATTATCTTTGGCAGGTGTTCATAATTTATGAATCTTCATAATTCTGATGACAATCTATTATGAAATTTTTGTTACAAAAAAAAAACAAAATGGCGGACGAGTTACGTGATCATGGGTCGCTTCTATTCAAAATTGGTATGTGGGTGTTCTTTGGGTCGAGAATGATTAATTGTTTGTTTGTGATTTAAGATGGCGGCTCCAAGACGGCGAACGAGTTTTTTTACTATGGTCCAATTCTATTCAAAATTGGTGCGTCGTAGTTTTTGAATTTGAGATGACGAATTTTGTAGTTATGGCCCGATTCTATTCAAAATTGGTATGAGGGGGTTTTTGGGGTCGAAAATTATGATTTTTTTGTCAGAATTTAATAAGATGATTGATTTCATGAATGACTAGAAAGGATTAACTGAAAATAATAAAAAAAATTAAAGACGACTTTTATACAAATGCATTAAAGAGAAAAATAAAAAATATTGTTAAAGACAAGTTTTTATACAAATGCACAAAAGAAAAAACATATTTCTTTAATTGTTTGACCTAGGTAGCAGATTCATAAGCTTGCTGATAATACAAAATCCCCCTTTTTTGCACTTGCGAGGTTTTCAAACTTCTCACGCGTGCAAAAAAGAGTGGCTTTATATTCTTGTTGTATAAATAACTATTTAGACCTTCCAAGATAACCGGAGACAGTAACGTAAAATTCAGGGAAATTTTGTATTTTTGTTTTTTTGACGCGTAGACTTTCAATTCCTTCAGAAATTTAAGATCCTTTGCGAAGTCCACGGGGGGATAAGGGGTCGTGCTTCCTGGTTATAGTATTTTTTGCAGCAATTTGTAAGCTTAACTCCGACAAGAGTCTCGCCGGGACAGTTTCCCAGTACAAGGCAGGTTTTAGACGAGTGCCGAGAAGGTAAAGTTTAACCATTTTCAATTGCAGAAGCTGTTTCTATAGGGAGCAAATCACTTTGCGTATATGTATAATATAACGAAGCTTTTCCTGACCGATAATAGGCACCCGAGAAATCCTTCTTCTAAACTTTCTTCTGAGGGTAGTGCAACTCTTTGCCAGTTAATTTAATCAATATTTCGAAAATTGGGTTTTTTTCGCAAAACGCTGATATTTTTACAAGCTTTTATCCAACACTATTTATTTCTCGAGTTGTATGTTCGGGTGAAATTTTGCAAATTAATTTTGATCCACTTCTAGTCGTCCGATTATCTTTGGCAGGTGTTCATAATTCCGGTGACAATCTAATATGAAATTTTTATTACAGAAAAACAACCAAAATGGGCGACGAGTTTTGTGATTATAGGGCGCTTCTATTCAAAATTTGTGTGTGGGTGTTTTTTGGGTCGAAGATAATTAATTTTTTGTCAAAATTCATTGATTTAAGATGGCGGCTCCAAGATGGCGAACGAGTTTTACGAATATGGTCCAATTCTATTCAAAATTGGTGTGTCGGAGTTTTTAGGGTCTGAGATTATGATTTTTTTGTCAAAATTCTTGAATTTGAGATGACGAGTTTTGTGATTATGGGGCGCTTCTATTCAAATTTTGTGTGTGGGTGTTTTTTGGGTCGAAGATAATTATTTTTTTGTCAAAATTCATTGATTTAAGATGGCGGCTCCAAGATGACGAACGAGTTTTGCGACTATGGTCCAATTATATTCAAAATTGGTGTGTCGGAGTTTTTGGGGTCTGAGATTATGATTTTTTTGTCAAAATTCATGAATTTGATATGACGAATTTTGTGATTATGGCCCGATTCTATTCAAAATTGGTATGAGGGGCTTATTGGGGTCGAATATTATCAATTTTTTGTCAGAATTTAACAAGATGACGGATTTTATGAATGACTAGAAATAATTAAATAAAAATGATTAAAAAAATCAAAGACAAACTTTTATACAAATGCATTAAAGAGGAAAATTTAAAAATAAATAAAAATATTGTTAAAAACAAGTTTTTATACAAAAGCACTAAAAACATATTTCTTCAATTGTTTGACCTTGGATATTCTATGAATAACAGATTCATAAGCTTGCCGCGAATACAAGATAGGTAGATATTCTTGCGCCTTGATATTTAGGGTTTTTAGGGAAATGGGTTTTGCGATTTAAAGTCCGGATTTTTGGGGTCGGAGATTATGATTTTGTTGTCAAAATCAAAAACATTCAGAATGGCAGCTCCAAGAAACTTCTTTAAAAAGGCAAATATGTGTTGCATTAAAAATTACTCTCTGTATAATTCTTGTAGCCATTGAACACTCATAACACAATAATAAACTGTAACAATTGGCTTTTGAAGTATTGGAACGAAATATGGTTTTTGGGGGGATTTTCAAGGCGCGTAGTAATACAATACGTACTTCAAAATATAGTATATTAAAGTATAAGTGGATAAAAAGGGCTTTAAAACACGCGCGATTTTTCTAGCACGACGGCGCAGCCGGAGTGCTCGAAATAGAGCAAGTGTTTTTAAGACCAGTTATCCACGAATACTTTACGTTATTTTTTTTTTATTGGTGCACTTTGAAATCATATATACTGGTATTATTACTACAAATAATAGAAATAAGAACTAATAATGCAAGAAGGTTGAATTCGTGATGTGACATCAGTATACCTTTCGTTGTCATGGAAATGAGAAAAACATTCCTTTACAATTTGTTACCAAAGATCAATATTTGTTGTCACCAGAGCTCAAAAATGAATTATTCTAATATCGATTTTTTTGAATAGTGAGGCAGAATCGCGGTTAATACCGCGAAAATCCAGTGATATATATAAAAAGAATATGAAAAGTTCATCAAATGGATGGAGGAGCACATATAAATGAACGAATTGTGAGTAATATTTTGACGTTACAAGGTACTCCTGTCAGATCAATAATAAAAAATTTGTCATTTAGACTTCACGTTTCTCGATTTGTTGATGTTGTCATGGTTACCTTTAAAAAACGCGCGTTTTTTAAAGTTCGATTTAAACACGCTGAGGCGTGCTTTAAATGGGTAAAAAGGGGCACCAATAAAAAAAAATACGGTTACATCTCAAACTTTCTGAATAATTACAAATCGTGTCAGTTTAACAGAATAATCCTCCCGCTTCGCGGTCGAATTATTTAAACTGTCAAACTGACACTCTTTGTAATTATGCAACAAGTTATCGATGTATAACCTGATTATTTTGGAGTACTGTATTACCTACTACTGATTATATACTCGAAATGAATTCAGCTAATCAAATGCATTTATCTAACCAATTAAATCCCAATATCAGCGAATATACACCATGTTGCTAATATCCGCGAATATACACGCTACTTGCAATAAAACAAGTAGTCATTTACCATTGTTTATACCAAACCAAAATAGTTCAGTCATTGTCAGATGAAGTCCCAGTCACTGACAAATTAAAAAATGATGTCCGACCGTTTCGGAAACACTTCCTTAGAAGAAATTCGAAAAAACGTAGAAAAACATAGTTTTGTCAAGTGTAAGTATGTTTGTAATAGCCCCGATATATAATCTGGTCATATACTCGTGATAGATATTTTGGGTATAGTATACTTTGATATTTGTCCGCCAATATTGTTGCAGAAATACCACTCGACCAAATTTCTTTAAAAAAATATTTTTAAAGAAATTTGGTCTTGTTAATATTGACACAAAAATGTCAAAGTATACTCACCAAAATATCCATCACTTCAATCACTTGTCATATAACTACTGAAAATCACACGCGATGTATGAGAATAAATCAATGATTTCTGATTTTACAAAGAAAAATTCAGCGAACAACACATAGAACTTGAAAAAATATCATTTCTTTCTTTCTATTTTTGATTCTACAGCATCTTCTATCCACGGAGGGTCGTAACACATTTTTCATCCCCTAGAGAACTTGTCTGATTATTTCCTCCAGAACACAATCCATATAAAATATTTCTAACGTGGGAAACATTTTTCTCTCCACAAAATTTCGTCTCTTTCTCAACGAATATTAAGAAAGAGAAATATTCAAGTCGTTCAGAATGAACCGTAAAAATGCCACATTGGAAACTGCTCTTTTGGGAAATTTGAGCAAAGTTTTATCGAGAAAATATTTTTTTTGATTTTTTCTCTGATAACTTCTGTTGTAAAAATTCAACCAGGAAATTATGGCATCCAAAGACTATTCATTGATTTCATTAAAATCGGTTCATTCTCATCGACTTATTCGAACAAACTAACACAAAAGTCGCAATCAAAATATATATTGTAACGTAAATAAACTTAACTTGGTTTAACTAATTTATTTAACACTTAATCTACAACTTAATTTATATTACTACGCCACTGTATAGCTCGATGGTATGGGCTCGTTCAGACTGTCCTACTCCACTTGAGGTTTTCCTATTTATCTCCGATACAGCATTCTCGATGTTTCGAATTCGGACGGTTGGCGACGGCATGTTCCAATTGTTTCCAATATTGACCGTTGTTTTCCGCGGAAGAGCGCACTGGATGGTTCTCGAATATCTCCGGGGATGATCTCATCGCTGTCGATGGCAACACGTGAGGCGACAGGTCCGGCCTAGGTTCGTTACATTGCCCCTTTCTTAAAGACATTTCGTCCCGAAATTTCATCCTTGAGTGTGACGATATCTGCATGACTCCTCAATCTGCACCGTGAAGTTCGATGGAAGTAACACTCCACGGTCTTCATGATCGGTCGTGGAAGAGGGTTACAGCAAACCAAAATCTTGACGCCGCTGGATCTGAATATCGCCTCCAGCATACTCTTATGACTCTCCAGTCCAACCCATCAATACCACAGGACAATTTTGAATTGCTAGATCCACCAGATTCTGGTCCACCATAGTATCTCTTAGTTTGGTGAGACTCTTCCAGACATCTTCATAGGACGGTTTATCTTGGGAATGCCTCTTGGTAACTAGGTAGTAGATGTTTCTCTGGCCTTTCTTCAACTGTAGCACCCCACCAACTTCTGGATTCTGCTCCCGCAGTGTTTGGAGTTGACCAAATTTCTTGGAGAACACTACGGCGATGCCCCTGAACATTCGAAGATCTTCTGCCACACAGTGCGCTAGTGCGTAGTCAGCAGGCACCTCGAAAAGGTCTCGTGACTCCTCTCTAGTAACCCCATGTAGAACTTTCTGCCCGTTTGAATACAAGGACATAAACTTCTCGAACGTCATATCATCCTCCGGTGGCTTGAGGGTGCGAACTTGGTCATGGTTTCCAGCGTAAGGGCCAACCTGTTGAAATGGACGACCCTTGGTTTCCCTCGGGTGGCTTATGGATTCGGTACACAAGGTCGTTTATCCTTTTCACGATTTTATACGGGCCTTCCACGAGTTCCGCAACTTTGGTGATAGTCCACGACGACGTTTGGGGTTGTACAGCCAAACCAGGTCATCAACCTTGAATCCTCCAGCGTCGGCCTTGATGTCATAGGTCTTCTTCATTTTATCGCTGGCACTCTGATGTTCAACCGGACTCGTTCGTGGATGTCGTCCATTCTCTGCCGAAGTTTGCTGACGTAGTCCCTCCCGCAGTGTCTTGTCCTGGCGGTATCCCAAACTTCAGGTCACAAGGCAGTCGCAGTTCTCGGCCCATTATAATACTAGCAGGAGTTTGACCGGTTGACTCGTGTACTGCGGATCGATAGGCCATCAGGAACAAATGAAGATACTGGTCCCAGTCTCTTTGATGGTCAGAGACAACCTTGGACAAGTGGCGGTTGATCGTCCTGTTCATCCGTTCCACCATTCCATCGGACTGCGGATGTAGGGCCGTGGTTCTTGTCTTGCGGATGTTCAGCAGTAGACATATTTCTTGGAAAAGGTTGATTCGAAATTTCTGCCTTGATCCGGAGTGCAGCTCCATTGGAATACCGAATCGACATATCCACTCTTTCACCAAGACGTCGGCGACGGTGATGGCTTCCTGGTTGGCAGGGCATAGGCTTCCGCCCACTTACTGAAGTAGTCCATTGCCACCAGGATGTATTTATTCCCGTGGTCGGATACGGGAAACGGGCCGGCGATGTCAATGGCGATTCTCTGAACGGGCTGCCTACGTTGTACTGACGCATCGGGGCCTTGGGTCGTATTCGAGGTCCATTGCTAGCAGCGCATACAGCGCACTTCCTGCACCAGTCCTGACGTCAGCTTGACAATTGGCCCAGTAAAACCGTTGCCTCACTTTCTGCAGGGTCTTCGTCACTCCCAGATGTCCTCCGGCGACTCCATCATGGATTTCCGCAGCACTTCCTCTCTTCTGTTCCTGGGAACAATTATTTGGCGTCTGTCTTCCCACCAATATCGGCCTCCAACACACGTTTCAGGATCCCATTGTCCAGAATAAGAGAGTTCCATTGTGCCCAATAGGACTTAACAGCCGGCGAGTAACCTGCGACTTCCTGCCATGATGGTCTTCGATTGCCCTTCTTCCAGCTGACGACTAAGCCAAGGTCGGGTCTCTCTTGGTCTTTCTGGATCTTGCTGTCATTCCAGTTGTCATCCATTGCCGCGGTTCTCAAAGTGTTGCTTTTCTCTTCTGCTCGTCGGCAATGTGAGCAATCATCTGGACATGGTCTTCGCGACAAGGCATCTGCATTCTTATGGCTAGTTCCGGCTCGATGTTCGATCTCGAAATCGAATTCTTGGAGTCTCTCGATCCAACGTGCTACTTGACCTTCAGGATTTTTTGAACTGTAAGAGCCATTTGAGAGCTGCATGGTCAGTTCTCAACAGGAATCTTCTTCCATACACGTACTTGTAGAAGTGTTCCACTCCCTTTACAACAGCTAACAGCTCGCCTGGTGACACAGTAATTGCGCTCTGGTTTGCTAAGCGTCTTGCTGAAATAACCAATGACCTTCTCCTGTCCCTCCTGGATCTGGGATAGGACAGCTCCAAGTCCCACGTTGCTGGCGTCCGTATCCAAAATAAATTTTCCCCTTTGGGTAGGGATAGCTCAGTACAGGCGCGTTGATCAAAGCTCCTTTCAGCTTCCTGAATGAGTCTTGACATTCTTCGGACCACTGGAACTTTGTTTGGCCTTCCGTGAGCCTGGTCAGTGGTTTAGCGATGTTGGCGAATCCCAGCACATATCGGCGATAGTATGTGCATAAACCAAGGAAACTTCGAAGTTGGTGAATGTCTTTGGGATGGGCCAATCCTTAACAGCTTTGATCTTCTGGTCATCCACTGCTACTCCTTCCCCAGAGACAACGTGGCCGAGGTATCGTACTTCTTTGGAACAGATGGCATTTCTTAGGGCTCAGCTTCAATCCGAGTTCCTCAGTCGCAGGAATACTTCCTCCAAGTTTTCACGTGGTCCTCAAACGATCTGCCGACCACAATTATGTCGTCGAGATACACTAGACACGTGTTCCATGAGAGTCCCTTCAGTACTGTTTCCATCAATCTTTCGAATGTGGCGGAGCATTACAGAGCCCGAATGGCATAACGGTGAACTGCCACAATCCTGAGCCGATGGTAAAAGCAGTCTTTTCTCGATCTTCCTGAGCGAGTTCTACTTGCCAGTATCCACTCTTCAGATCAAGGGTCGAGAAAATCGTGGAACCAGCCAACGTGTCTAGGGTGTCATCTATTCTCGGGAGAGGTAACTGTCCTTCTTCGTGACATTATTAAGTTGGCGATAGTCTACACAAAAGCGTGTCGATCCATCCTTTTCTTCACCAGTACGACTGGAGAGGACCAGGGACTGTCAGATGGTTCGATAACTCCTTCTTTTCCCATCTCGCTGACTATTTTGTCAGCCTCTGCCTTCTTGGCAAGAGGAAGTCTTCTTGCTGATTGCCGGATCGGTCGGGCACCCCAGTATCAATCTTGTGCTGGACCACATTAGTTCGACCCCTTTCCTTGTCCGGTATCGAAGATGTCTTGGTACTTTTGACTAAATCTCTTAGTTTGGGCTGTTGAGCTGGTTTTATGTCTTTGGAAGAGATGGCAACTAATTCTCTAGTTCTGTGGGCAAGTTGTTGGGTTGGCTAATCGTACCTCGTACGCCCCGGATCACGGATGAAACTGACGAGCAGTGCCCCAAAATTGTTCCTTTCTTCAAGGTCACTGGGAAATAATTGACATTCATGACCCTTACCGGCACAAATTTGTCAGCACGCAACAAGGTCTTCCCTAGTGCAATCCTCGTCCAATTTCTCATCATGAAGTTTGGGGTCGAACATCACCACGCTCCACTGCTCGCACTCTCGTCCAGGCGAGCCTCCAGAATGGTTTCAGCCCTCTCAGGTACGCTTACATCTTCAGCCAACAGCACACGGATCAACTCTTCACTTCTCCCATGAAGTACCAGCTCTTCCGTTGACACGTAGGACGCCGTCTTTGAAATCCAATTCAAACCCTCTGGAATTCATGATGTCCATTCCGATGATTGCATCGTCTTCGATGTCCGCTACAAGTGCCTGATGTTTCACTTTAGTGTTGCCCAAAATTATTTCAATCGGTAGCTCGCCATATACAGTAGCTGGCTCCCCTGTTGCTGTGCGTAGCTTCCAAGTTGTCGGTTCAATCCGTTCCGGTGTTCTGGCAAAGGAAGGCCCGAGAATTGTCCTAGTCGCACCTGTATCTAGCAGCATAGTGCAAGGCTCGTTATTGATGAGACCGTCTACGAAGACACCCTTGTTCTGTCGTTGAAGCATAGCGACATATGCGTTGTTAACCGGGGCTTGCCGGACACATGCCGACGATTGCCCCTTCTCATCGACCTTTCTAGTTTTCCTGCATCGGAGTCGATGAATGTTGGACATTTGCTACGCACATGTCCAATTTTGCGACAATTCCGGCATCTTATATGTCTTTTCTCAGGCAACACTTCCTTCATCACTTTTCTTATGGCAGCTTCCAAGTTAGCAGGCTCCTGTGAGTCTTCCTCAATCGTTTGAACTTTACTTTGGCTTTGCAGCATTGTTTTGCTGCCTCAAATTCCAAAGCTCGTGCCAGTCGTCTACGAGATGTGTGGACGAGCTAATATCAAGCTTGTCTGGTTTCTGGTCACGGAGTCCATCCAAGAATGCCTGAACCGCTAATCGCTCCATTACATTTTCCGGTGTGGCTGGATATGCGAGACGAACCAAGCGTGCAATGTCAGCTTCGAATTCTTGTAAGGATTCGCCCGATTTCTGGCAGCGATTTTTCAGTTGGGAGTGGTATACGTGTTCCAAATGGGCCTGGCCATATCGTAATTCTAGATGTTTAATCAGCTGATCATAGTCCTCCTGTTCTTGGGCGGTAAGAGTTTGTAGAATATTTGTCGCTTCTCCACGTAATGCAAGTGTTAGTGCTACAGCTCTTTCCCCTGCATTCCATCCATTTGCTTTGGCCGCTGCTTCAAACTGTCGGCGGTAATTTTCCCATGGAGTTTTTCCGTCGAATTGAGGCGGCTTCATGGAAAGCTTCCCTATTTCTGAATTGATCTTGACATCTTTTATTCCTCTTGAACTTTATCCAAGTTCAAACTCAAGTCCAGCATTGCATTTTCGTTAACCATCTCTGTGGAGGGCGCACTATTAATTCGTTTTTCCAGCTTACTGATTGTTTCCTTTATTTTGTCCATTTCTGCCTCGACCCCATCTTTGATTTTATCTACCTCCGTGTTCATACAACCCCCTTAATTTTATCTATCTCTGTCTCAACGGTTCCCATTCTTTCTTCTAGAAAATTAGCCACACCACACAATTCTTTTTTTAGGCCTTCTGTGTTTTCCAGGAACTTCTCTTCCAGGCTTCTTGAATTTTCTAGAAGCTTCTCTTCCAGATTTCTAGAATTTTCTTCAAGCTTCTCTTCCAGATTTCTAGCATTTTCTTCCAGGCTTCTTGAATTTTCTAGAAGCTTCTTCCAGATTTCTAGAACTTTCTTGAAGCTTCTCTTCCAGATTTCTAGCATTTTCTTCCAGACTTCTTGAATTTTCTTGAAGCTTCTCTTCCAGATTTCTAGCATTTTCTTCCAGACTTCTTGAATTTTCTTCCAGTTTATTCATTACCAAACTTAAATCACCTCCGGGAACTTCGAATAAAAAAAGTTTCGGGGTCCTCACCTTCTTGTATAAGTCCTTCTGCAAGTCTTTCCTGGAGTACTTGCTTTTTACCTGTTGTTTCCAGTTCCCTTTCCTCCAATTCCTGTTTCAATTCCGCTACCTTCAAATCCGCAAGGCGCACTTTTCTTGAAAACATTTTGTCTTTGACGAGGTATCAGTCTGTTTTACACGAAAGTTATCAGTTTGTTAAAATTCACTTCGCGAATTCTTTTCCACGGGCCACCAGTCTATTGTCTGTTTCACGCGAAGAGTGTATCAGTTTATATTCCCACGCACAATTGTCCACTTCGCGAAAACCGGGCCACTGTCTATTTTCTGTTTCACGCGAACAGCGTATCAGTTTATATTCCCACGCACAATTGTCCACTTCGCGAAAACCGGGCCACTGTCTATTTTCTGTTTCACGCGAACAGTGTATCAGTTTATATTCCCACGCACAACTGTCCACTTCGCGAAAACCGGGCCACTGTCTATTTTGGGCGTACAAAAAGGTCTATCAATTTATTTTTCTGACTATCCACTCCACGATCACTTGTTTATTTTCCAAATCTCACTTCCGACACCAATTGTAACGTAAATAAACTTAACTTGGTTTAACTAATTTATTTAACACTTAATCTACAACTTAATTTATATTACTACGCCACTGTATAGCTCGATGGTATGGGCTCGTTCAGACTGTCCTACTCCACTTGAGGTTTTCCTATTTATCTCCGATACAGCATTCTCGATGTTTCGAATTCGGACGGTTGGCGACGGCATGTTCCAATTGTTTCCAATATTGACCGTTGTTTTCCGCGGAAGAGCGCACTGGATGGTTCTCGAATATCTCCGGGGATGATCTCATCGCTGTCGATGGCAACACGTGAGGCGACAGGTCCGGCCTAGGTTCGTTACAATATGAACCTGGGATTCAAAACTAATATATTCCTGGTTGACAATGTGAAATTTCCAAAACATTCACTAAAAGAATATCAAAATTCAAAATCCAATAACGATTCCTCTGCCGCTGGCGCTGGAATAATATATTCTGCCGTAAAATCCGTAACGAGGATTTCCTTAGTTCACTTTCACATGACAACCCAACTGGCCAAGCCCACCAATATAATTAGGAATCACTAGATTCATTTTTTGAACCATTGTTGGACCTCATAATAATGGATATAACAACGTTTTATTTTCAAAGAATGTTATTTCGGAATAACTATTTCCCGAATCATTTCTTCCTGATTAAGTTCCAAACCAAATGATATTTGATACTTCAAGACAGCTATTACATGGAGTACCTACGTACCTACATCCGCCGGTCAGTTCTCCGACTATTGTCTCATAGTAGACTATAATTACTCATTTGCTCGGTTGGAGACTTGGATAAATATTCACTATAATGCATGGTCGCTCCTTTATCGGATTAGTTTTATAAGCCATATTTGTCGTCACACATGAATAATGTTAAGCCCCCCGAATTAAGATTTTGGAAACGCCACTGTCTACTAGAGTATTTGTAAAATAATCTTAGTTCGTCTGGATCTGACACATCTCATGGTCACATATGGGTCTTTTGACGGTTGATTTATGGGCATTAAGTATAAATTCAGCAACCAAGATAACCCCAATAAGTTGTTATCTTAATCATTTTGAGAGGTGATTATATATCAAAGAAATAAAACCATTGAAAAGTATTCTGCAAGAATGGTTGTAGGTAAGCAATTTAAATTACCTACAAATACATTCATATTTCTCCGAACAATATACAGGACCAAAAGCGGAAAGTAGGTCATTAATGATGGGAAGTTCAGCTGCCTCAGCCGTGTTTTATTTATAGTTAGGAATAAACATTCCTATATTTTGTACATCCTAGTTGCCACTAAAGGATGATTATAAAAAATATATTTCTCCGGGCTTTTGAATCATTTGAAATAGGTTTAGGAGTAACGATAACGAATTTTGGGGGAATGTTTCTCTTTTCATATAAAAAACCGCATTTGTATTGTGTCACAATTCTAATCTCGGAATTCTACAACAGTGGCTCAAGATAAAAATATTTGGACGCTAATGAATGTACAGTTTCACAACATCCAAACTAACTTAGAGTCAGTCACCTACATTTTTTTCGGTAGGTATATCTAGCGAACCGCGAAATAATGAAGAGGTAGATCAATGAATAATAGGCTTAGAGATTGATATAATAATAATAATCGAGATATAGTTCAATAAGAACATTTATTAGATAAGTAACTTGAGAAAATAATTGAATAACTAAAATCGAAATGAATTTATGCTCACACGTGTAATCGAAAATTGATTCGGTAGGTAGTTGTTTAAAATGGCTGTGAACAAAATTGTCCAGGCAGGCATAGTAGCTATTTGCGTATTATTAAACGAAGAAATCAGAGATATTTTGGCCAAAATTTGACAACAAATTTAGAAATCGTCGGTTTTGGGTCAGATATTGGATATTGCGAAGAAATAAATTGGGCGTTTCAGGAACCCTGCTCAAGGAGCTGGCTTTGGAGGACAAGGATGCATACAAAATCATTTGAGAATGTCCGAAGAACAATTTGAAAGGCTTATTTCCAAGATAAGAAGCAAAATACAAAAACAACTCGACTCCCTACAGTTCACACGCTTCAAACGCGTTTCAACTTGTCTGAAAATCGCCTATGACATTAGTTGATCGATAAATTTTGAATAGGCTTTTTCATTTAGATGACAAATGACTAACTTTGTTTACCTGTCAGACCCAACGGCATTGACGGCGATTTTTTTTTTAAGGAAATAAAATATTTCCGAGTTTTCCTATGGATAGCTGACTTGAAATTACATGGAGAAGAAAACTTACCATTAGAAAATATTCGTATACATTATTTTATCTACGAATGAAAGGTTTTTGGCGGTATAAAATAGGTAATAAGTACTTAACCTACAAAGAAAGTTACGAATGCCAATGTATGCAGGTGCATTTGTCATGAAGTTGACTGTTGACATAATGTCAAAATACCGCTAATTTTGAACTATGCCAATTTCACATTGTTATTTCAAAACCAACCAATGGCTATTCACTTTCCCAATAGCCAATCAGACTTTGGGTCTCAAAACGAGCGCATGCGCCTTAAAATATCATCTAAATAAAGAGGCCTATGGGTCAAACTTTTTCGGTTCGACAAAAATTGATCAACAAAAATCGAAATACAAGGTTCACAACAAGTATATTTTTATTCGATTTTGGTTGATCAATAAAAATCTTTCAACTAAAATCGACTTGTGAGAACGTGCCTTAACCTGTATCGAAACTACAAGTTTCAGTCAAAGAGTAAGAGAAATCACTAACCCTATTCATGAATGAAATAGTAAAATCGTTTCAAAATCCTCCAAATGCTGTCACTTTTGATTTATTTCATAAAATCAAAGTTTGGTGTAGCTTGGGTGTAGCCAATTAATGAAATAGTAAGATCGTTTCAAAATCCTCCAAATGCTGTCACTTTTGATTTCATTCATAAAATCAAAGTTTGGTGTAGCTTGGGTGTAGCCAATTAAGAGACAGGAAAGCCTCATGTGACATCAAGTGTCGGGGATCGTACACGAGGAAACGCTTCGGACCTTCGGGTGTTTTCGTATAAAAAAAATGTAGGAAATATCAAGGTTTTCGAACGGGATGAAATATTAAGAGAATATGTTCTCATTTATATATAGGTATGAAATTGAAACGATGAATTGGCACAATTGAAATTCCAACATTTCATGATTTATAAATGATTGTTTTAGTCTTCAGAATGCGTCGAAGAGTTTCACTTATTGACGGTGGATATATAATATATGGACTCCATTTTTGTTGGGCAGGTTAGGTCAATTTATTTATATTGAATTATGAAATTCTCAAAAAGGACTGGATTACTGAATCTGCTATTGACGATCGAACCAAAAAGGTCTACATTAGTTTGTAACTATACAAAGTTCGGTTTCAGATTAATACATAATTACATTTTTTATGGTTCTTGCTACGTTCTTCATGACAAGCTACCTAATCCAAGGATATTTCGCTAGGATTGACGAAAATGTGATGAAAACAGGTTATTGTTGAGTGTAGTGATTTATATACTAGACAAGTTAATGCATACACAAAAAATCCTATAAGGGACTGTGTTTTTGTCACTAAGACAGCGGCAAAACTTTGCCCTAAGTTTTCCAGGGACAAAACGGAACCTAACTTTTAAAACGGTCTAATTCTAGTACGTCTAGCAGAGTTGGCGATGCGGTTCTAAATTACCTAATATGTAAATTAAATATGTATTCATTAAATTGTACCGAATTACCCTCTAGCTTTTTTTTATCGAAGTAAACTAACATTTATAATTCAAGTTTCACTATGTTTCGGATGTGTGTACCGAGTAGTGTGAATATTTTTTTTATTAAAGGATCTGCAACTGTAGCTGTATGAATTATGTAAATGTGCTTGATTGGAAATCATAAAAACCTATTTGATGATTGTAATAAAATCCATATCGTGTTTTCAAGCGTATTTATTATCAACACAAAACATAGTTTAACATTGTTCATCATACAACATGAAAATTAAAAAAGAGGCATTACAAAATATCCTGAAGTGTTTTTTTTTCTAATAATTGGGAATTACCCTTGCCTTGACTATAAGTATATTTTATTTGGAGATGGAAAATTCTAAATATAGTGGATATTTTTCTCTAAAGAGCCATGGAACCCTCTGTGATGGTTTGGAATTAACTAGCCAAAATCAAGATATCTTCATAGAATGAAAAGTCCACGCTTACTTGTGAAATTCATGTGTTTATTGAAAAGTGTAAGTATACCAATAATAGTCATTAGCCTTATCGATCTTGACAGTGGGCCTTGTTCTTCCGACCAACTGCTTGGTTTAGATCCCCCTCCTCCGATTATCTCATGCGGGGTGTTACTGAAAAATAAAAGAAAAACTGATTTAGATTGTTTTATCTACTCGCGTTTGTTAGTAGGGCTCACCTTTTCCGGATAAGTCATTCTAAGATAGCTGGAAGCAGCCTAGACTGTCGCAGACCAGGATTCATTGATTTCTCAACTTCATCAACATATTTTATGATACCTACAATGAACTCTCTGATTTTGTTCAGGTCAGTAGGTTGTTAGAGAGGTAATAGTCCGGCAGAGATGGGCAGTGAATGGCTTGGTAATAGTTTGTATCGGAAAGTTTAATGAAACAATGTCATCGGGGACATTTTCCAACGCCCTCAATTTTCAATTCAATTCATGGACTAGAGACATCAGTTCACTTTCCTACCTTTTCTTCTTCCTTCGTGGAAGTTTCCATGATCCCAAAAAGGCCGTTTACGAAGAAATCACTTTGAAAAAATCACCAGATCTTCAAGAAAAATCGGGCAGTCATCTGATTTTTGACAGACAGATGTAAACATTGTATTAAATTTCATCTCATTTTCGCGCCAACTGTTCTGTGAGGGATCTTGTTCGTAGAACAATAATCTTTTTGTGTCAGTGTCTGTTTAGCCAGTCGAAACGAGACAATTTCAGAGCGATACGACTGGTTTCATCCACGGGACGAGTTTCTACCCGCTGAATGAAGTTGGAATCATATTAAACAGCTTTGTTTACCGTGAATCGCTACACACTTGTTAATGTTAAAAAAAGAGCGGGGTGCTTGCTATCATTCATCCTAGCTATTCGTAAAGGTAGAGTCATTATGAAAAGTAAGTAGAGAGCACCCACACTTTTTTTAAATTAAAGTTAATTTTTCAGCGAAAATATAGAATGGTACTAAAATTGATGCCCTGATCACGAATCCGTGAGAATTTTGAGCATATATTGCCCCCTTATATTATTTTTCGCAAAAATCAATATATCCATCGCTCCTGGCGCGCAGTGTATGTCACTCAGATTAACCCCAGAAGAGATTTAGACTTATACTCGGTATATCTAACGATCGAGAAAATTACAGAATTCTACTACAATTACGGAAGATACGGGGGCGTTTCCATGGGAAGTGAGACAAATTCGGATTTTTCAGCGAAAATATGGATTGGTACTTAAGTTGATGTCCTGATCTCGAATCCGTAAGAATTTTGAGTCTATCTTGCCCCCTAATATTATTTTTCGCAAAAATCGGTATATCCATCGCTCAGGTCAACCCCATGAGCAAATTCAGACTCACCCCCCTCCCCCCCGTATGGTGAAAATTACAGAATTTTACTCCAATAATTACGGAAGATACGGGGGGGTGCTTCCATGAGAAGTGAGACACACTGTATAGTATTGATTTCATTTTCTTCTACATGTACAATTCTTTCAAAAACGATCCAAATAGCCTTGGCTATTACAAAGGTGTCCATTAAAATTCGATATAATGTTATACAATAATAGTTATTTATTATATAAGACAGTAATAAGTTCAAAAACTAAAACCCGACTACTGAGAAATCACGCTTTAAAAATTATGAAGCAAGAAAATATTCTCATCTGAAATTGTTATGTTCAAACTATTCAATATTTATCGTCTATTAAAGAAACAACTTACACGTAATATATTTTAATGCTTTCAATACATATTCATACCCTAACAAAACACATTCTAACAGTAGTAAGTGATCATAAGCTTTAGGGCGGATTCGTGTTCAGGAGGCAAAAACACGCAAGAAAGTCTTTTACCCAGATTCAGGGAGCATGAGTGGACTAACTTAACATTTACCCAACTAATGGATACAAGCCAAAGAAGTCGAAGGTATTTGAACGAAGATATTCTTCGTTTTTTAAAGAAGCTTCGGATGACACCTATCTTTTTTTAAGGTAGTATTTTGTAAATTTGCCGAAATAAGCAATGTATTCAGTTTTTCCGTCAATTATTTACAGGTGGCAGAGCATGAATTACATACCTAATTATTATAGTTATTATTCATATTAGTTATATTATTATTTTTGGAATAAATGACCCTTGAGTGGGTAAAACTGACATAGAGATAAAATTGACATCTGAGTGAGTAAAAGTTTGATTTTACCGTTTTAAATAAAGTGTTATTTTGACGAGTTTTTGAGTCGACTATTTCCCTCATTATTTTTGAGCCAATCAAATAGTGATAAAACGTCTTCTCGCTGTTTTATACTGAAAATTTCACTCATGTGTTAGTGCGAATTTACACGATCCAATAAATTGGTCAATTTTGTGACCTTGAATTTTATTGATAGGTGTAAACAGAAAATTGTCGACCAATAAATTTATGAGTTTAGAATCGGTTCTAATTTTTCATCAATTTTTAGTGACAATTTGCAGTAACTTTCGGGCATGAATTGGATGCCTGCTAGAACAGAGATTTTCAGGTTATACCTATGTTATTATTTAGGCAATTTCACATACGCTACCCTAACCGCGAGAAAAATGATGGTGCGAAAAAAAAACATAATTTACGTTGCATTACATTCGCAGCAATGTGCATTGCTGAATATAAAAGACAGAGATGTAGAAGATGGTGGATTAGATCTTGGATTGAGAAAAGAGGGAAATGAAACTTGACATTAGTTCACGAAAAATTCCTGAGTGCAGATCCTAATCAATTCAAACGATATTTAAGAATGGATCAGAGTCAATTCAATAAGCTATTGAATAATATTCGGAACTTTTCCTATAGTTGAACCATTTCTTGTCAGTATGTTGGTATTCCTGAGTAAAAACTCTTGCCAAAATTGTCAGGTGTAAATATAACCCATATTGGTCAATTTTATTGTTCAATTTATTGATCAATTTTATTGGATCGTGTAAATTCGCACTTAATTATTGGATCGTGTAAATTCGCACTTAAAATGTCCACAAGAGGTGTGGAATTATCGCTGTAATTCAGCGCGCTAGGTGACAATTCTACTGCAGTGACAATATTACTTACAATAATTGTAGTATCAACTATAACAATAAATAATATGAATCTTTTTGTATTCTTGAAATTGTCTACCGTTTACCATTCGTGCTTTAAAAATTATCCAAATAATTCTGAAAAAAACGTGTTTTTTTTAAACTGCACTCAGTTATTTTTTTCGTTGTTTTAAAACAACGAAAAAAAAAACTCGTGCAGTTTTTAAAAAACCCGTTTTTTCAGAATTATCGGTAATTTTTAAAGCACTTATGGTATTATCCCCGATAAAACCACTAGTAAATTCGATATTTTTTTTTCGATAAAACCACTAGGAGATTCGATATTGTTTTTCGATAACACCACACTATGCCCTGTCACCTGTCATATGTCAACGCATTAAATTCATTATTATATATAATTCAATTCCTGTAAGGAAACAGGAAATGCAAAATGGATTAAATAAGGGATTTTTAGCTCACTACATACAGCGATTTGATATTGGAATTCAAATATATACCTTTTTCAGCCTGTTAAATGAGCGAAGTAAATCAGTGAATATAATTCTTATATTCTCATACAATTAAGCAATGTTGTGGAAAAGTGGTTTTGTAATCGAAAGCGGTTTTTATGTTAATTTTCCGTTAAATAAATAATTATTATTTTCTACATAGCTCAATAAAAATTCAATTTTTGTTTTTTTCCCCAAAAACAAATGCTAAACACTCGTATAAGCTTTGCAGGAGACGAGTAAATAAGCCAAATTTCAGAATCACTTCCCCTGGCATATATCCCAGTACTGCAAACACCGCAAGCCCTTTCCCTAAACCAAGGAGACAAGTTGGATGGGTACACCCAATACCATGAAGATATCGGAAGAGTCACATGAATTGTATATAGAATAAGTTGTATATAGTAGGTTAAGTGAATTGTACTTTTAAAATATGACAATAATTTTTTTAATTGAATTGAATTGGTTATGTAACCCCACCCTCAAAACAAATCACACAAATAAACACACACTCAAATATCACACCCCTAAAATATATTAAACTGGTTTTTTGGTGTTTGGTGAGGTGTTAGCATTCACCCTTTTCCAGTAAGTTATTCATAATTCTCACAATAATAGCTCTGATCAATTTCAATTATCGTTTTGTATGAAACAAATTTAAAATGCTCTCACAAGCTTAGCAGGAGGGGAGCAAATAAGACAATTATTTCAATCATTTACCCTGGCATATGCCATATTGTTCTGCAAACATCCCAGACCCCCTCCCCTTCGCCCTATCCATGTTAGGAAGGCAAGCTGGAGGGGTAATCCCACTGTATGAACAGTGGAAGAATCATATTGTATAAAGTGCTTCTCAAAAGTCCCTCCCCCCCTCTTATTTTTGGAACGATTATACATAAACAAGTGAAATTTGGAAACTGAATATTAAAGGTTCCCTTCCCTACTAGTGATGATAGATGACGAAATCGTCAAAGATGACGTCACAAGGCCATTGTGACTAATAATTTTAAATGGAACCCTACGGCAAGCGACACCTCTTTTAAAAGGTATCGAAAAAACCTATTCAATGATACTTATTTTGTTTGTGTTTATGGCAGTTTTAATGGCTCATTAGTAAACATTAAAATTTAAATTCCATTCAGTATATTAATTACAGATTTAAGAATCAGTATCTACTTAAAGCAATTGCTCGAAGTGACCTCAATTTACTTCCTGACAGTGAAATATCCTATTTTTAAACTCTTCTCGTACGTTTGCAAATGTATCTGCGGAAACAGCCTCACATTCTGCAACAATACGTTGTTTTAAAATGTCAATATTGTCAGGTTCAGTGGCGTAAACCTTCGATTTAAGGTACCCCCACAGAAAAAAATTCAAAGGTGTGAGGTCCGGTGATCGAGCTGGCCATTCCGTTGAACCTCGTCGTCCAATCCATCTACCACGATACTCCTCATCCAAATACCATCTTACTGCACCGTAATAGTGTGGAGGAGCACCATCCTGTTGGAATGTTATTTCCAAATTGCCGAATTCATCTGGATTATCTTCCAAAATTTCAAGGATTAACGGTTCTATTGCGTTTTGCAACAGCTCCAGATGAATCTCACCAGTTAAATTAGTTTTTAAAAAAAGAGGCCCAGCGATGTGGTTTCCCAGGATACCTGCCCAAACATTCACCTTCTGGGGAAATTGGGTATGTGTTTCACGAAACAGGTGAGGATTTGCGTCACTCCAATACCTCACATTCTGTGTATTTACATTTCCATTTAGATAGAAAGTACTTTCGTCACTAAAACAAATTGTTTTGACATAGTCTGGCGGTTGGTTAATTTTAGTTTCCATATTTTCACAAAATTCTAGTCTTCGGTCTGGGTCGTCGTCTGAGAGTTGATGAACCATTTTTAATTTGTATGGATGGAATTTGTTTTTTTTCAACACCCTGTGTACTGTACTTCGACTGACTTCACAGGTAGATGCAACGTGAGTTGTTGAAGAACTAGGATTTACTATTACTTCTGCCAGTATATAATTTTTTTTTCTCATCAGAAATTTGTGGTCTGCCAGATCGTTTCGCATCATTAATACTAACCGTTGTTTCAAACTTACGAAGAAGCTCCCTTAAATAAGTCCTCGAAACGAGGCGATCGGGAAACCTCTCATTAAAAATGCGTTCTGTTGCATGAATATTTTGTCCAGTTTCACCAAGAATTAGGATCGCTGCTACTTTATCACCTAAAGCACGTACCATTTCGCTTCTTGAAGCACTTAAACGTTCGGCTCACAACAGTTTAACAAATTATTAAAATGTACAAAAATATTAAAAGTACCAAAAGCTGCTAAAACAGTTAAACGTTCGATCAACAATACACAAATTATTAAATGTACAAAAACTTGGACAATTACAAAAACGTCGAATTAGGGAGACTAACAAAAACGTCAGCTTATTTGACAACTATCCAGAGGCGGAGCTTGAATTTGGAATTTTAGTATTAACTGATTTAATTCATCACAGCTTTGCGTTTTTCAAAAGCGATTTGCCAAAACGGCCATAAACAAAAACAAAATTAGTATCATTGAATAGGTTTTTTCGATACCTTTTAAAAGAGGTGTCACTTGCCGTAGGGTTCCATTTAAAATTATTGGTCACAATGGCCTTGTGACGTCATCTTTGACGATTTCGTCATCTATCATCACTAGTAGGGAAGTTTACAACCTTTAATATTCAGTTTCCAAATTTCACTTGTTTATGTATAATCGTTCCAAAAATAAGAGGGGAGGAGAGGACTTTTGAGAAGCACTGTATATTAGGTTAAGTGAAATGTATTACAGAATGACAATAAATATATTTTGGATTTGGTTATGTAACCAGACTATCGATAAGCGAAGGCAAGCAACGTCCATTGCGGTTCGTACTTGGATGGGCGACCGCATGGGAACCGTCGTTCCTTTTTACATTATTTTTAATGATCATAGATCAAATTTTGATCTATTCAATATTTCGATAATCAATGAGAACCACTTTTAAAAATACCTTTTTTCAGACTGTCGCGCGAAAGGCTCGGATTCGATTCCTAGCAGTGGATCTTTTCTTTTTGTCAAAATCAGTTCCAGCTACAATATTTTATTTGATAGTGAAAAAATAATATATATTCTAAGTTTTTGAGTGAGTTCAAGAGCAGCTAATAATCAGAATGAATGAATGAATCTGTAAAACGATTCCTTCGATTATGGATCGAGAAGAATTGTTGTAACTTTCCACGTTGAAAATTCTAATGTAACATGAATTCTGGTAGTTTTCAATTTTAAATGTGATTCGGGAAATATTCTCATCAAATATCATTTTATCGCAATTTTTTTTTTTTTTTCCTCAAGCATTTTGCCTATAGGAAATTTAAGTTTCAAATATTAAACCACTCAAGCTTCGCTTTCGTGGTTTAATCAGGTAATAAGACCGCAAATCGCACTCCGTAAAATTTCCAAGCAAAATACTTTCTCGCAAATTTCAAAAATTTTTGAGCGATAAAACCCCTAGCACTTATGATATGACCCTTGATAAAATAATAACAATATACCTAAGATTTCATCTAGCGTTAAAACTTCAAATGCGAAATTTGAAACAATGAGCAATAAGATAATTTAGAAAAATCGGCAAAGGCGACATTTTGGGGGGTGTGACTCCCCTTGTTCAGACCTTTGAATGCCCAAGAGCAGTGGCGTATCTAGGAATTATGCTTGGGGAGGGGGGGTAATGACAGCAAAAAGTTAAATACCTCTACTTATAGGTACAAAAAACATAATAATTTTTTTTCATTCAAATTCAAACAAAAATACAAAATGTAATAAAATAAAAGATATATATTCATACACTTATAAGTAGGTACAAAAACAAAGATTTCTTTCGTTAAAATAAAAATAAAAAATCCTGTATTTCTTATTTGCAAGCCTTTTAATAACATTTGAAACATTTATTTCACATCTCTATGAACATGAAGTAGAGCTAATCCAACCAACCACACTAACTGGCATTGTATTTAAAATATGAAGACACTTTTTCATCAAAAGAAATTAGTTAGTCTCACAAGATTAGAAAAAAAAATTCAAAAAAATAATACTATAAGCTGAACACTTGAAAGAATGTAATTTCAATGAAAAATAATTTTTTCATTGAATTTTGATAATGTGAGGCTATTGTTTGTGAGTAATTTTTTTGGGACCACCGATTTTATTAAAAACCTTATAATTGTTCACAGAATGACTCCATATTCTATTTTGCTTCCTGGATCACATTTTACATGTGTACTCGATAATATCACGCTATAAAATTGTATAAAGATTATTTTATTACAAATTTCTGAGGTTAACAAAATATGAGAAATTAAGTAAATATTGTAATATTTTTTTTATTGATGTTTCATTATTATCATAAACAAATGAATAAGTTGAATATTTTTCGGAAATTGTTTTCTTGCATTGGTTGTAGAGTTTATTAGATTGAAAAAATTTTTATTAAAATTTTATTTTTTTTTTTTTTTTAATAATTAGATTTTTCTTTAACATTCTAATTGATTTTCTCCACTTAATGAGAAAACATTGTTTTTATTAATTATGTAATTGTTTATTCACTTAACAATATGTTATAAACAAACTTTGATTGGCATTTTTTTTTTTTATGGAACAAAAAATAACAAAAACAACCACATATGACAAACTGTTAAAAATTTATTTTATAATTTTTCTAGAAAATTCTATAAAATTACAACAATTTTTTTTAACATTTTGCCGTAATGGTTGTTTTTGTTATTTTTTGTACTATTAAAAAACAAATTGCCAATCAAAGTTTGTTTAATTGTTGAGTAAATCACAATTACATTATTCATGGAAAAAAATCTTATTAGGTAAAATAGAACCAATTATTAATTTTAAAGAAAAACTTTCTTTATATATTATTCATATAATAAAATAATTCAAGAAACTATTATAAACAATAAAAAAATATATTTTTTTTCAATCATAAACTCTTAACAACCTATTGCAAAATACAATTTTTGAAAAATATTCAACTCATCCATTTGTTAATAAATATTTCATAAACAAATAGCGTATTTTTTTCAAAACGTCGTAAAATACCTTAAAATAAAAATGTAAAATATCAATTAAAAAAAATTGCAATATCTACTCGATTTCTGATATTTTGTTAACTTTAGAAATACCTAATTAACAAAATAATCAACTTTTAAACAATTTTATAGCGTGATATTATTTAAAACACATGTAAAATGTGCTCCTAGAAGCAAAAAAATTATGGCGTCATTCTGCGAACATTTCGATTTCTAATAAAATCGGAGGTTCCAAAAAAACTACTTAATTAACAATAGCCTCACATTATCAAAATTCAATGTTTTTTTTTTTCTAACGGAATAACATTCTTTCAAGTATCCAGATGATACAATGATAACAAATTTCAATTTATATTTAATAGTATAAAAAAAATATTTTATGTGCATTGCTCTCTCTAGAGGTGCTATACTCCTGCATTAACGCCCACGCGTTGAACGTTGAATTAATATTATAAATACTTGAGATAGAGTTCCTATTCATGAACCTTTTTTTTATTTTCTCTATCTTCAATAGTTTTTGAGCTATTGCCAAAAAACTAAGTCAGTTTTTTTTAAATAGCAAATTCTCGTCGGCGGAAAATATCGAAAATGATTTGAGTAGAGATGTGGAGTGTGTGGAGTGTGGTGGCCATTCCAACAATTTAAAAAAAAGTTTCTTGGGGGATGGGGAGTTACCCCAATTACCCCCCCCCCCACCCCTTAAATACGCGCTTGCACAAGAGAAGTGCAGCGGGTACAGTGCTATTGATAATATGAAGATATCAAAAAGGCTTATAAAGTACCTTTCAATCCGATTATTAAGAGAAACAAATTTGAAAATATAACCGTGGAATAATAGTCGCACGTCGCTGTAATACAGTTATTAACTTCAAGAAAATGACCCTTCCTCAAAAACAGGGGGGATCTAGAGAACAATAATGAGTTCAAGTATTATTTGGTGGTAGAAATTGGTTGCACTAGTAGCCTGATCTCAGCGGCTTGTTGTATTGTTCGTTGTATACCTACGTACGCTTTTATGAGATTTCTTTAACAGTCCATTCAACAGGTAGGCACGCATGCGAATCGGTCTTTACCACGTGTGACGTAAAATATTTAGGCGGGCTGTATATCTGACGCAATACTTCCACCACTTACAATTTGAAATGATGAAATATACCACACGAAATCAGAAGGTATTAAAATGTATAATGTGTGCGAAAAATTACATATTATATATACCTACCTATTCTCCAGAAAAAAATTGAATAATAAAAATTGTAGATATATATATAGGTATATAAATGAATGTAAACTCACCTAATTCCGCATAGCAAAGCGCTCCTATCATCGACAATAGTCCAGACAGAACCCACACTATTATGGCTTGCCCTACCGACCCAGAAAATTTTAGGACACCTTTTGGCGACACAAAAATTCCAGATCCAATTATCACACCGACAATAATAGCAACCCCATCCAATAATGATAATTCCTTCTTCATTTTAACACCTGAAGTGCTCGTAGTCGATTCGTCTTCCTTTCCGGATTTTTTCGTTTTTGATCCACCCATTTCGAAAGTTTTGATTGACTATTACCTATTAAAATCACTATTTATAAAGTCTCTTATCACTAGAATAACTGGATCACAATAAAAGGTATGTACCATCTGTCACAATACCACGTGTAGCTACTATTACCTCGTGTAACGACCCCTTCCGGTCATGCTCTATATTTACTACTATCCATCATTTGCCGATTGCCTGGAGAAGACAGCCCCCCTTCTTTGAATTTGAATTACCTTTCCACTTTTGCGCATTAGGTAGCACGGATGACTATAAATAACACTATTCTCCCGTAGAATCTAAACGTAACCACGTTGTCCATATACCACTGTAGCATTGGTTAGACTGTGATCAACAGTCATATAACGGTCGTAGGAGATTGGTATAGTTTTCGACTTATCTCATTTTGAAACTTCCTCCGCTTTGTTCGTTGCATCCTGTGCGAAATTGGCCTAATGAAGTTACACAGTGACGGTACAGTGGGGATGTAGAAAGGCAAATATAGGTACAGAAAAATATATTTATAACAATAATTAAACTTCGAAATATTTTACATGTACCTATGTCGGTAATATAATGTAGGTATTTATATGAATTGTATTTGTTTCTACAAACACCCTGATGAATGAGTAAACACGTTTGTTGAGGCCGCCTCTAAATGGAGGCGACGAGTGTGGGCAGTGCTTTAAGGGGCGGCCAAATGACCAAACTACTAAACAAAATATGCACATTCAATGTAACAAACAATATCTGTCTTTTTCGAAAAAATTGACGGAAATGTTTCTCACAGAAGTATCAGAAGTTCATGGGAGCAATATCTTTTATCATTTTCAAATTTCCCTTTTCCAACGTGAATGGTCCCCAGAACCCAAAAATAATATTAGTTTGAAAGTTTTATATATATATATATATATATATATATATATATATACAGTGTGACACATAAGAGTTCGCAACATATGGATTTTTTTTTAATTAAGAGGTATAATGAAAATTTGACTTCGCAGTTAGTTTGTGCTTGAAAAATGAGTAAAAAACAGCCTCTTTCCTTTTGTCATGTGCTACTCTAAACCTGTCAAATTTGAATTTTTTTTCGAAAATCCTCAAAGAATCAGTTTTTTTTTGGAAATTTCGAAAAATGCCAGAGAAAAAAGTTGCTCAGTTTTCAATTTTATACCTTTGCTCTAAATTTGGACTCTCTACTGTCACTTCGACTTTTTTCCAATTGTTTTAATTTTTTTAATCTTTCGCTCTACCGATTCGAACGGAACATGATTCAAATTTCATAATTTTGATGAATACGAGACTTCAATATCATATCTTGCCCAAAAAATATTCACATTGGCCTGTTACCAGAAAAAAAAATACACCTCCAGAAATTCGTCTTTGTTGTTGCAAAGTTCATCTAGTTTTTTCATTTCATTGTGAAACTGATTCGGATTTTCGAAGTATGGACGTTAATATGATAGTATTCGAATAAACGAATTTCTCTCCATTCTTATACACTCGTATTTCTTTTTTTAATAGATTTTTATCCAGTTTGATTAGTTTTCTGACCAATAATTCAGTTACAAAGAAACCCGAAATATCATACTTTTCTGTAAACTAAATAATGACCTACAGTTTCATAACTATTCAAAAGACTTTCGTTCTAGCGATTTGTACTAAACATGATATACAATTTTCTGATTTTAAACAATACAAGACTAATGCAACATCTCGGGAAGAAAATAGTACAATTGATCGAATCAAAATAAATTTTTCCCTTAGTAACCACATAATCCAATAAGGTATACACACTCTTAAAGAAATGCATTTCGATATTCGAGCAGGATTTTCATTTTGGTTCCAAGGTGAGAGAGAAAATGATATCACATTTCGCTACAGGATTTTATGGACAGACGAGGCAACTTTCACGTCGAACGGAACAGTTAGTTCCCAAAATCGTCGCTGGTGGTCCAACAATAATCCAAATTTTGTAATAGAATGCCGTGACCAATATTCATTCAAGACAAATGTGTGGTGTGGTTTATTACATAACCAAATAATTGGACCATATTTTTTTAGAGAAAATTTGAACGCAGACATGTACAGAAATTTCATTATGAATCAGTTGTCTGAAGTTTTGGATAATCTGCCTCTGACGAAATTTGTGGTATCAGCTTGACGAGGCACCGATCCACCAAACGGTAGAAGTGAAACAGTGTCTCAGTCAGATGTTTAGGGGCAAAGTGATAGGACGAGATTGGGAAGATTATTGGCCACCAAGATCACCGGGCTTATCTCCAATGGACTTTTTTCTATGGGGTTATCTGAAACAAAAAGTGTATAAGCACAGACCATTTGCAAACAAAGAACATTTAGCGTGTTGTGCTAATATAAATCCCCTATTTATTAAAAATGCCACAAAGTCTGTGAATGAAAGGACTATAATTTGTATAGAACGGGAAGGACGGCATACTGAATGATGAATTCGGGTTCTTTATAAGATTATTGAGATAAATCAATGAATGTTACGATGTTTTGTTGTGAATTTGGTTATAGTTATTTTGGTTTTAATGTTTTTTACACATCTAATGGTGAAAATAAAGAATATGAGATTTATGAAATTAATTCAAGAAACGTTGCGAAAAATTATTATTTGCTCGAAAATTACATCAAACAGTTTACATCCAACAGTCAGTGTAAACTACATCAAAATATTTCGAACTCATCTGCAGCTAACGGAATACAAATCTGTTAAAAAAAGAAATACGAGTGTAATAAGAAAGAAGAGAAATTCGTTTATTCGATTACTGACATATTAACGTCCAAACATTGAAAATCCGATTCAGTTTCACAATGAAATGAAAAAACTAGATGAACTTTGCAACAACAAAGACGAATTTCTGGAGGTGCATTTATTTATTTTTCTAGTATCAGGCCAATGTGGGTATTTTCTAGGCATGTATGACATTGAAGTCTCGTATTCATCAAAATTATGATATTTGAATCATGTTTCGTTCGAATCGGTAGAGCGAAAGATTCAAAAAACTAAAAAAATTGAAAAAAAGTCGAAGTGACAGTAGAGAGTCCAAATTTGGAGCAAAGGTATAAAATTGGAAATTGAGCAACTTTTTTCTTTGGCATTTTTCGAAATTTCCAAAAAAAACTGATTTTTTGAGGATTTTCGAACAAAAATGTGAAATTTGACAGGTTTAGAGTAGCACATGACAAAAGGAAAGAGGCTGTTTTTTACTCATTTTTCAAGCACAAACTTACTGCGAAGTCAAATTTTCATTATATCTATTAATAAAAAAAACTTCCATATGTTGCGTACTTTATGTGTGACACTGTATATATATATTTATATAATATAGGGTGTTTCTCAATAGCATGCCAATATTCAAGGTTATTCTTGGGACCCTTTTGAGAAAAAACTTCATATGAACATATCTCCTAAAGGTCTTAACTTTTGAACTATAGGGTGCTAAAGTTAAAAAAAAATATATAATAACTTTGGTATATGACCCTAGATATTCTTGTGAAACGTAGTACGCGTCTTTTATGGATCAAAAGGCATTTTCTGCTGTACAATATGATTTTTTATTCCTGCCAGTGGCGTTCGTGCGGGATTTGCACTAAATTATTTTAAAGAGAAAAGTGATACGCCACTGCTTTTTCTTAAAGTATAAACTATTTTTGAAATCCTCATTCCTTTCTGAGCAAATCTACTTTCTTGATTTTTTTTTGACGTACGTACTACTACTACTACTAGATACTGTATTAAAGTAATGACAAATACGCGTTAAGATGTTTTAATTTTTTGCATAAAAACGGTGCCCAATACGAAAAAAAGGTAAGAGAGATTTTTTTAGGGCCACAAATTGAACTAGGAATTCAAAAAAATTAGATCATTACCCGTATGCGCGCCAATGATGAACATAAAATTCTTAATTGCATGTAAAAAAATGCGCAATAACTACCTCTTAAAACTCATCAAATTTCATTTGCATATCTCGACCGGTTTCAGAGCAATAAATAAATAGTCAGTTCTTAAGAAAAACTTCAACACCCCGTATCTCGGAAAACGAAGTTAACGAAGCATTTGCGGACAAAACTTACATAGCAAACTCTCATTATTTTTTCATGCAGAATCACCCCCTGAAGTTTGTCGCACTTATTCACTAACACCCTGTATATATACAGGGTGTAATCTAAAACCGTTACCATGATGGCCCATCATAAAAAAACCTTGAAATGTTGAAGTCCTTAAATCTTGTTTACACCCTGCATATATATGGTATAAGTATAACGAAACTTGTTAACGAAGTGAAGGCCACATTTGGGCCAAATCGGTCCAGTAGTTTGAAAATGGATTCTTGCGAGCTTTTTTCGACGAAAAATCATTGATGATTTCGATGAAATTCAGCACCCGGAGTAAATCATTCTCGATGCTAAGAAGCGATAACTTTGATAAGCGGCTTTGTCTCATCGTAATTCGCTGTTTTTTATAATTTTCATTTTGGAAAATGAGCGCTCTCCAGTGCAATTCAACTTCAACAAAACCAAGAACATTATCAGTGTTATTTTAATATTTGGGAATGTAGCTCTGAAATTTTGATTTTCGAGAATTTTATAGTAGAACAGCTCCTTAGATTGGTCTTTTTGATAGCCCTTTTCCGAAGGATTTGCAGTTGCGGAATGTCGCCTTCTCTTAAACTCACACTTGAGACAATAGACAATGTAATGTGAACTCAGATTTCGGGGATTCCCCTGTTACAAGCGCGCCACTCAGCTTACAGTGCTTACACCAAGAAATAGGAAAAACAGGTGTAGACAGACAAAGGCGGGTAAAGTGTTTGTAGAATCGGCAGAAAAATAGTCAACAGAATTTGCAACTTTTCTTCTATTATGGTATGAGCACAGGGCTCTTATAAATAACTTGATGCAATCGTGTTCATAAATTGAAATAGGTATTATACCTACAGCGAGACACCTAACCTAACTTTTTTTAAAGTAGATATTCAATCCTCATAGTTGTGAAATTGTTTGCCAGTGAAGTGCAAGAAAAGACTTGAAAAGGAAGCTGATAATTGATCATTTTTTACATGATTGCTGATAATAATCAGAAAGATATCAGTTATTTCAAAGGATGCCCACTTTTTTCATATATTTTACACAATGACATGGTATAAAATGAATCTACCTATTGGTTTTATCAGAAAAAAGCTATAAATACCTACTTGTTCAAAATGTTTTTGAATTATTTTCAATGAGTAGCATTTTATTTTCTTAAGAAAAAATTTCTTTTGAAATGTTGAACTATAAATGAATAAAACAATATAGTAATATTTTGCTTTATTTCCTGAGATATTCAGGTGGGTCCTAAAAAATCAATTATTCTGTAGACATTCTCAGAATATTTATTGGATGTTCTCAGAAAATTATTAGTATATTTACTGAACGTTTATAGAAATTGCCTAGGATATGAAATACATTTTCTGCCAACATTATATCAAGCTGCTAAGAATAGTTTGATGATATATTCCTAAAAAACCTTCAGTATGTTCGGAGAACGTTTATAGAATGTGCCTAGGATATGAAAGAAATATTCTGGAAACATTCTATCAAGCTACTAAGAATATTCTCAGAAAATCCTTTAGAATATTCTGAGAACGTTTATAGAATGTGAAAACTCAGTTTACTTTGGATATCCATACAATGTGCATAGAATATATGGAGTGTGTTATTGTGGGAGTATTCTGAGAACATTCCATCATGCGCTTCTATGAATATTCTATGAATGTACTTGTGCTATCTGGGATCAAAAGGAAAAACTTGAAAGTGAAAATTTGCATTTTCATTCAGAGGGTGATTTGATTTTCTATTCCAGTCTTAATGGACTACCTAAGTCCTGACGTCAGACACGATGGGCTGAGCTTACGTTAAATGCCCATAAGAACTTTTAATTTTTTAGTTTATTCATGATTGTGTTATAAATAAGGATGGAAATATTAATGTTTTGTTAAAGTGAGGCCAAATTTGGGATTTTTCATCATATTTTATAGAGAGGTAAGAGTTACAACATATATAGCTTATTTAAGATTGAGGTTATGTCATTGTTTTCTGCCACTTTTACTGGAACTTTTTTCTTGTTTTGGAGCATTCCAAGTACACCCTTTATCTGTAACGGATATGTTGTAATGTCAGAGTGTGGCAATGTGGTGACATTTTATCCCCCTGAGGAAAGAACAAAAGTGGCCGAGGTAATATCAGCTGATTTACTCAGTGTGATCTAGGTACAATATAAACATATTATATAAAAAAGTCAAAATTTGAAAAGTACCCTACATTATATGTTTTATCTTTCATGCTAGCATGTATTTCTCCTCTGAAAATCATCAAATCAGCATCAAAATTGCATTATTTAGCAATGGTTTGACTCCAATGTTTCTCCTTTTTTAATTATTTTATTGTCATTTTCCAGGAACTCGTTAATAAAGCTTTAAATCGTGTTTTGAAGTCATTTTAAGCTAGAATTCTGAAAATAATAAGAAATATTTAATCAAAACATACAGAATAACAATCAAAACAAAACAATGAAATAACCTAAACTCTTTTAAATAAGCCATAAATATGTTATATAATCCTTTACCTCTCTACAAAATATAATGGGAATTCCTCAATTTGGCCATACTCTAAAATATTAGTAAATCCACCCTTATTTATAACACAGTCACGAAGAAACTGAAAAATAAAAATTCAACATACATTTGCATTTTCGATTAAAAGTTTCGTAAAGCTCCTCCCTTTTGTGATGTCAGACTTAGGTAGTCCATTACGAACTCATATAGATGAAAGTGACAAAAAAAAAGTTTCCCAAAAGGAGTAGGTACTCACCAGAAATAATTTGTAACATTGTAACACAAAAATGTATTAAAGAAAAGACGTAGTGAATGCGATGCCACGCTTGCATCAATGTTACAAATGATTTATGGTGAATACTCCTTTTTAACCAGCGAAAAAAAGGAGGAGGTTCTCAAGTCAACGCGTATTTTTTTTTTATCTATGATCACACATAATTTTGAACCGACGAAAAAAGACATTGAAAAGCGAAAAATAAAATGAACCTTTTTAGTATTAATAACTAAATGTCCTAAACTAATGTAAACTAATTTTGAGTCGGCGCCAAACAAACAATCAACGAAGATCGTTAAATTACTTTAAAGAAATAATTATTAAATCAAGATAAATAAAAATGCAACGTGAAATCTCCAGCCAGCGATAAACAATAGATAACATTTCAAAAATGCTGAAAATTCTAACCGTTATCGCTTGTGTGCAGATAACTTCATGATAAATACGAAACAGATATCCGATATATAATAGACTTTCAACATTGAACATTTTCAATACCTAGCCAATATTGGGGACTGAGAAATAACCAAAATGTACTCCTAAATATGCCTGTTTAAATCTGAGAACTGAATAATGAATATTCATCATTCTGTTTTCAAAATTATAAGCAAGTGGCAAGTGAACTATGAGGAAAGGGTTTTTGAATTGGAGAAGGATATTACAGAATTAAATGGAATTCTGGAGAATATTCTGAATTCCATAAATACTTTATCACAGGAAAACAACCTCTACCAAAAAAAGAAGACATTGAAACAAAACTGTATTCGAGAGGGGGGAGGCTTTTGTGATCTATCAAAGCAGTCGATATTGTGTTAATCATAATATGAATAGAAAGCAGTGTGTAAAATTAGCCACTACCTCAGATACAATTGGCATACAGTGTGCAGTACCCCAGGGCTCTGTACTGGGTCCAATTTTTATTCTTCTATATATAAATGATATTACAATTAATAATGCATACAATTGTAATTCTAATCCAAAATCTCTGAATACTAGAAAGACAAGCGCCATGCATTTATTTGAGAACTGTGATGTGAATCATCTATAAGGTAGACAAAGATTAGAAAACAAGGACAAAATTTTTAAGAATCTAGGTACTTGGACAAAAATCTAAAATTGGTTAGTTATGTTTTGAGGACAGTTTCAAATGAATTATGATTTACTGCTACGAAATTTGTTTATTTAATTGTATCTTGCAAACACGAAAATACCCCAAGCGTTTCCTCATTTCAGATGACTACAGTCTATCACATGACGTGCTATTCTGGCTTGTGATTGGCTATATCAGAATCTCACCAGATCTCAAATTTTATGAATGAATCGTGAATGACTGCATTTCAAGGATTCCAAATTCCAATCCAATTTTAATGTCATTCATGAATAGGGCAAGTGATTTCTCTTCTCCTCTATTCTTTATTGCTCCTAATATACCATATCGCAATTCCAACAATTTAGTAGCGCCAGGTTCATCCGTTTGTTTACCTTTTTGGAATATTCAATTTAATGAGAATTAATACTGGAAAACTGTCAGCGACGACATGCGATACGGAGAGTTGTATAATTGGTTGCATAGTTTTCGATTTCCTTCCCTGATATAAATCGTTACAACTCGTTTTTTTTTAGTCTATTTGAATTGACAAAAAAAAACATTATTGATAAAGAAGACATACTCGAGTTTCGCTCTCATGTTGGTTTTCTTTCGTTTTATATGGCTAATAAGACACTCTTACAATAAATAACTATATGCAGGGCCGTAAAGAGAAAATCGGGGTCCGGGAAGATTCTGAAATGTGCCACCTCAATTTCATCTCACATACATTTTGTTTATTTCCAGGAACCATTAGTTAAATTTTACGTTATGTCTATTTTTTTGTTCTTATTACATGTTTTTTCAATGCTGTTTATCCTTTTTATTTTCAAAATCACTCAGAACATATTTGTAAAATTTCATCAAAAATAAAATAAAATTATTAGATTTGCTATTTTTTTTTTAATGGCATTCAACACTATATATTGAAAATTACTCTTTAATGAAGCACCGCCCCCCCCCAAGAACTCTGGGCACGGCGAAAAAGTCCCGATTCCCACCCCCCTCTGGCTGGGCCATAGTATATGTCACAGTTCTGTGGTAGAGCTTACAGCTAAGGGCCAGTTTTATAGGATCGGTTCAAGCTCCAGCCCCAGACTAACTACTCTGTGCTCCAGATAATTTAACTGGTTGGTAGAATGTGCATATTTACTTCTTCAATGAGTGACATATTTGCATTCTAACTATTCGTCTGGAGTTTGAACTGAAATAATACTGACCCTGAGGGCCGGTTGTTCAATGCGAGTTTAAACCGTTGATTATCTAAACTCGGATTATTAATTGACTAGGGATAAGGACATTATGCATTTTTCAATGAAAAACTAATCCTGAATTCCTCAATTCGTTGTTTTCATAGGTTGGCAACGCATTTTTTTGCTTGTACCATCATTCAGACCGTTCAGAAACATCAACATTGAATCAAACTTAACCTAAGAATTCATAGTTTTGTCAAAAGTATACAGAAAAATTGTTAAACCCTTATTACACTAGGCCTTTTTCGTGCCTATTTGTCTGCCTGACTGCTGGTGGCTGAAATTTTAAACATATACGCATGCGTGCGAGACTATTTTGTTGATTGTTTCAGGCATGAAAATAAATAGGACTGGTTCTATTTTTCCCCCTGAATCGAGGGGATTTCAAGGATGTTTGTGGAAATGCCAGGTTTGCCAACACAGTCTACATAACCAACAAATAAATGAAATTTATCACATAGTTTTCGTTTTGTTCAGTATGACAGAAGAGAAGAAAAAATATTGTACCAGGTAAGGAAAAAGTTGAAATAAATAGTCCAGGTATACTAAATTACTTAATCATTTAAGGTAAATGTCAATTTTCCTTGTGTTTGCAGCTCTGAAATTAGTGCCTGAAACCTTGGAGATGTAACAATGCTGGCTGGGTAGGAGATTTACTTGTAATCTGAGGATAAGTTGCTGAAATATAAAATGCCTTGACTGAATCGATTAGCTCGTTTGGCCAAAGTCTTATATTCAACTTCACATGTTGTTTGATTGTGCTGAAATGTATTATTTCAAATTATCAAAAGTACATTACAATACATATTCGTAATCGAAATGACATCAATTGAGCCAACGACTTTTCCCCACTTCTCTAGTTCCAAAAATATTCACATAATCACCAATCTGTCAGGGACCAAAGAGAGTAAACGTTATCTGAGTAGGAGGTACTAATAAGCTCTAGCCAATCTTGTAGCATCAACCCGTCATAGTGACGTACATGGACATGAGTACAGGTGGCCCACGTAACATACAGGTCCAATATACATTCAAGAGCCTGTAACTCTCAGAAACCAGAGTGTGCTAGTCCGCCACTGTCCAGAGAGAATGGTGGTCATGACAAGTCACTATGACTCACAAATGATCTTTCATCTCTTTCTATTAGTGTCACCTCTTTCTCTTTTGGTCAGTGACCAGTGACACGCGCTGTATGTAGGTTATGTCAATGTTTTTGTATTCTGTGTTTGTATTTACTATACGATATGCCCTTTAAATTAATCACAATCTAATTGATATAAAAAATTTCATTGAAGTCAAATAGTATTCGTATTTACATGGTTCACGACACACTAAAAATGTCTTCGACGTCTTGGAATAGTGAATATTACATTGCTTTAGAATGTAAGGATTTACAAGCCAATGCTATGGCAATTGATTCTTCTGGAAATTATGTTTTATTAGCAGGGTGAGATACTTTAATTATCCGAGCAATATCATATTTGAGAGTGTAAATTCATATTGAAAGGGAATTCTAATGTACCACAATATATTATTGCAGAAGACGTTATCTAGCAATAAGGAACCTCGAAGATGTGGATCAAGTGATTCAGAAATTCCCAAGACAAAGTAAATATGATGTAGGAGCTGCTGAATGGAATCCTAATCCCCATCATGGAGAATTGTGTGTGATATCAGTGAGTAACTGACTAATATACAGTTGTTGGAAAAAATTCAGTTTAGGGAGAATCCACTCATTTGAAACATAAATTTTTTTTTTAAATAAACAAGCCTCCCTAACCAAAAATATTTTTTTAATCCATTATTTTACGGACAGTAAATATCCAGTAACGATTTTAGACATTCGGTTTGATGAAACAATCGTATTTTTGCCTTCTGAACACAAATCGGAAATCAAAACTTTTTAATATTTTCCGAGTTATGAGCTTCCAGAAGTACCAAAGGCCACTCACCATTTGTCCTTCTTTTAACAAAAAACAACACACTCCCTTATTCACGTGTTTTTGCTACTTTTTTTGAACAAAAAACTGCAGTTTTATAAAATATGTAAATACATACCACGATTCTTACTTTTACCCACCAAAAGCATATACATTTTTATATTTTCAATGTTGATTGTCTTAACTCGAGGTTCAAAAGTCAAACGCTACAATAGCTGCATTTTGTTTACCCACCAATCTACAGCCCAAGACACGCCTTTGCTGTGGATGTTTTTTTTAAGACCAGAAGGAAGCACGCCTCCATTTGGTCTGCAGAAAAACAAACTTGGTTAATATCTTACGTTAAAGAAGGAAACACAACCTAACCTATCAATCAAAACTGTGCTTTATTTTCCAAGAAATAGTCCTTATTGACAAAGCGATGAAGTTAGATTTAAATAAGTATAATATGTGAGTATATAATGTAAAGTGTAAAAATATAGTTCAAATGTAGAAATAAATATTATAAAATAATGTTACAATAAAATAAAGTTAGGTTAAAAAGGGGAAACAATGAATTACATTACAACACATACGGGTTATCACTACACAACTATACAACTTTCTTAGAATTAATAATATAGTAACACAGTAGGACTAGATTATTGATGTCCGAAATTTCATTTTAGTATTCCTGCAGGTCATAGTATGCTTTTGGCGTGAGGAAGTCTTTTACTGCCTTTCTAAAGTGTTTAGGATAATTTAATACTTTTAAATATTCTGGCAGGTGGTTATATAATTTCCTGCTTTCATATATAAGTGATTTTTTGATAGAGTTGTTTTTGGGATTGGCAGGCTAAGGTTGCTCACGTAAGTGCGAATCATATTTGTGCTTAAAGACTTTTTGTTATGAATCAAACAGGCAGTTTCCAAAATGAAAATACTAGTTTTGGTAAGAATTTTTTGAGAGATAAACAATGGTCTACAGTGGTCTCTTGCTTTAGCCCTACACAAGTACCTGATGGCCCTTTTTTGTTGGACAAAAAGAGATTGTAATAAATGCTGGCTACAGAAACCCCAGAAAGCCATTCCATATCTAATGTGAGATTCAAAGAGGGAGAAATAGGTGCTTCTAGCAATGACTGGACCAAGTTCGTTTGATACCACTCTAATTGCGTAGCATCCTGATGTTAATCTTTTTTTTACTGACATAACGTGGTCTTCGAATTTAAGTTTATTATCAATTTGTATATCCAGAAACTTTAAACAAGATTTATTTTCCACTCTATGTGTGTTCAGACTGATACTGTTTAGTTGGAATCTGAAGGTTAAGATGTTAGTTTTATCTATATTGAAGCGGATATGGTTCGAATTACACCAAGTTATGACCTCCTGCAGCTCCTGGGCTATGATTGTTCTTAAGCTATCCACATTTTTGCCATGCCATAAAAGGGTGGTGTCGTCAGCAAATAATGTGAATTTACCTGAGATCCAGACCAAGAAATTCACTTCAGCCATTAAACTTTATATCTATAGTAATTATAGGGACTTCTTGAGAATTATAGAAACATAAAAAATTTGTATATTTATTATTATTCACCAACTTACAGTCATGTTAACTGCACTGTTGAATTTTGATTCACACAATTACTGCCTATTGTAATATGTTTTTACTCTGTTCCTATTAACCCTCTATTTTTATATTGTTTATACTACTCCGTTCCTTCTTCCTATTTGTGACTTTAAATTGTCTATGTTTTCATGTTATGCTGTTTTGTTTCTTTTTCTTTTTTCTCACTACACAATACAAGTGTGTACTCACTTAGAGTGTGGGGGGAAAAAAACATTTGAACTTTTTTTCTCTAATTATTATCAGTAGTATTATAATTGATTTGTATTGTAGGAATGTATAGCAAAACGGCTAAATAAATAAATAAATAAAAAAAAATAAAAAAAAATGAGATAGGTAAACATGACAAGTCATTGAGGTAAAGTAAGAACAAAATGGGTCCTAGCACTGAGCCTTGAGGTACTCCGGCTCTGATGTCAGAGTGACCCGAGCATTAATTTTAACCCTTTGTTTTCTGCCAGTGAGATAAGATTCAACCCACTTTAAGGCAAACCCCCTGAATCCATAATGATGAAGTTTATGGAGCAATATTCTGTGATCTACGCAATCGAATGCTTTAGAGAAGTCACAGAATACTGCTGCAACCACCTAACTTGGCTAACCTTGCTATCGAACCAACCTTACGAAGTAGCATTTTGCTCAAGAAGAGTAGGAACCAAGTTAGAACAATAACGGGCCTTCTCACTGGTCACAGCCCAATAAGAGGACACCTGCACAAAATGGGGCTGTACAACAGAGAACTTTCCTGCAGACAATGTGGCAGAAAGGCCAAACGTATATTGTCAGAATGCGAGGCGCTAGACCACAAAAGACAAGCAATATTTCGTACAGTCAAGGCTAACCCCCGAAGAATACAACAACCGGCGAAGAACCTGTACCGACTGGTACAGGGTACTAAGGTTACGGAGTGGGTGCTGTAAAACAAAACCAGAAGGCACTGAAAGCAAACAAGGCTGAGGTGCAGCTGGCGATAGGACAAAAAAAAAACTGTGTGCTCTGCTTGCAAACACTTTGTTAGCAGTGACTTTTCCCATTCTTTCCACAGGTTTACAAATTTCGGTGAATTTTTGGACCCTAGAAGACAAAAGTGTTTTCTTAAATATTTTCACGCGCTGAATTCAAATCCGTAGCTCATTTCCCGCCATCAGGTCAGATTTCTTCGATTTCTTATGTTGGTAGTATTGCGGTCTCACAACCACTAAATGCTTATCTGCACTACTTCGGATACAGTATAAGTGGCACAGAAAAGCCATGGGGTACCGAAACAATTTTGGTTGTCGAACCAAGCTGTACAAATGGTTGATGGGCAAGATAACATATTTTCTATTTTCGTCGCCGATACTTTGGAGAGAACCGCAAAACCACACTTTACTTTACTTTTGCTTGACGAACGTGGTCAGTATGTATGTCGATTTATGTCAGTAATGAATTTTGATTTACACCCAATTTTCAGGTAATTAGCTTGTTGATGCAATATGGCTTTAAGTTACTTTAAAAACAAAGTAAAACAAATATTGTATAGCAAACAATCACTTCATATCCCCAATAAACAATTTTGAGCTTACTCTATCGTTCCCACACTTGTCATTTGTACCTTTTAGTTTATTTATTTAGCTTAGTTACAATCTATACCTCAATGTACATGGCCGCTCTATCCATAGTAAAGATACCATAAAATTCTTAGGTCTAACCTTAGATCGAAAATTGACCTGGGAAGAACATATAAATACACTATGTTCTAAATTAGGCACTACTTGCTACATAATAAGAAACTTGAGAGAAACCCTATCATTTGACATCTTGAGAATTATCTACTTTGGGTTGGTCCAATCAACCCTACAATATGGATTGATTTTCTGGGGTCCTTCCAGTTATTTTGCTCAAGCATTCCGCTCACAAAAAAAGTATTAAGGACTATTTACAAAGCTCCGCCACATTCAACATGTAAACCCTTATTTAAACAATTCAAATCCGAACATTGCCCTGTCTGTATATTTTCCAATTGATATTGAACGGAATATCCTGGGAAATAAAATTCTTAGGAATCTATATTGATAATAAACTAAAATTTGACCATCACATTTCAGTATTAACAAAAAAATTAGCATCAGGATGCTATGCACTCCGAATTATATCGAATGAACTAAGCTCATCTACATCAAAAATGGTTTATCATTCGCTGATAGAGTCTCACTTGAGATATGGTGTTGCATTCTGGGGATATTGCAGTCAACAACTCTTTGACTCAGTTTTTGTTTTACAAAAGCGAGCAATTAGACTTCTATGTAAAGTGGGTGTACGTGAGTCATGTAAACCATTGTTAGTGAGAGAAAAAATTCTCACAGTTACTTGTATTTTCATTTTGGAATCTGTTTGTCTGATTCACAAAAAATACATTACATTAAAAGCACCGATACAAGCATATTACTCAACCAGACAAGCAGCTGAATATAAAGTACCAGTCCCAATTCCAAAATCAAATCTGACTAAGGATTCTTTAATTTATGAAAGTAAAAAGCTATACAACCACATACCCTACGAAATTAGAAAGGAAAGAAATTATAAAAAGTTCAGATACCTTGTTAAAGAAGCCCTTGTAACAAAAGCTCATTACAATCTCGAGGAATACTACAATGAAGCTCTGTTGTGATTATTATTTTAATATATCTTTATTATTTTAATATACCTTTATAATATACCCTCCCATATATGAATTTCACAAGGAATAGAGAAGCTATCCACCAACACTACTCTAGACTTGGTGTTGCCAAAATTCGCGAGCATAAGTGTTTTAATAAAGTAAAAAGTTTTTCGACACAAGTAGCACAATAACTATTTTCAAGAAGAACTTGCATATACTTTTTTATGTGATAAATAGTTTTATGGGATTGATGAATTCCTCAATTCATAATCCTAATGAATTTTATAAACTTTGTGATTATTTCTTTATTATCTGTATAGTTACTCCATTCAAGAGTTTAAATCTGTAGAGTATTTGACTCCAATTATATGTATTTTTAACCGACAAAACCAAAAAGGAGGAGGTTCTCTAGTCACGATTTTTTTTTTATAACTTTTTTACTGAGATGTCCGATTCCGATGATTCTTTTTTCAGTGGATAGGGTGTACTTTGAAGTTGGTCCCATTTGAATATAAAAGATGAAATCCACCCCTAAGGGTAGCAAAATGAAGGATATCGATCACTCACCCTCTGAATTCTGGTCCGTTAACCGATTCTATCAGGCATAACTTTGTACTGGGTTCTTCGATTTGGATGATTCTTTTTTTATTAGATAGGGTATACCTCTTAGTTGATCATATTTGGATTTCAAATGGAATTATCCATCCTTACGGGTAAAAAAATAGGGGATAATTGATTTTTCACTTGTGAACATTTGCACACATATGTAGTTGACAATGACAGATCGCTACTGTCATTATTTTTGTTCTCCTACATCCGCCACAATCATTATATTCTATGAGAGGATGGAATTATATACAAAGTAATGAAATAAACTAACCAGAACAAAAATAATTTATATTACAACAAATAGTAAAAGTAGATAATCATATTATTTAACTGGTAATAGTTGAAGTAAGGTGAGTAAGTATTTTGGAAGTAATAAAAAAACAAGTAGGTAGTAATTAGTAGATTTTAGCCACAAAAAATTGAAAAATAAAAACTTTTTGACAAAAAATTAAACCGACGAAATACGGAACTGAAAAGTAAAAAATAAAATAAACCTTCTTAGTCTCAATAACTAAGCTCCTAAACTAATGTAAGTAACTAATTTTGAGTCGGCGCCAAACGAACAATCAACGAAGATCATTAAATTACTTCAAAAATTATCAGAATGTCACCGCAGACTCGATGCCATCATTTTCATCTTACCTAATTCATTTGCTTGTTTGTTTGGCGCCGACTCAAAATTAGTTACTTTCATTAGTTTAGGAGCTTAGTTATTGAGACTAAGAAGGTTTATTTTATTTTTTACTTTTCAGTTCCGTATTTCGTCGGTTTAATTTTTTGTTAAAAAGTTTTTTCATGTTTTATTGACTGTATATTTATGAATGTTTTCTTCCGACTAGTCCATTCAGTTTTACATGTATATAAAATGTTCTGCATATGTATGTAAGACTTCAATGAAGAATAAATGATGATGATGAATTTAGAAAGTGAAAAGAATTATAAAACAAAGTTAAGAGAATATTTTTTGAGAAAAGCATTTTACTCTAGAGACAAAATTAAAAAAAAAATTGAATCAAACAAAATTTTCCAAAGTGTATTCTAATGTATTTTTATATATGTATTGTCTACTATATATTCTACTACAATATTGTCTACTATATTTTAACTTTTACCATTTCTATTGTTGACTAGTCCAATAAGCTTCTGTATGTAATGTATAACTATGTTATGTACAGGAGTTTCAAGTGATGAATAAAATTTTGTATTTTTTGTATAGTTATTTCTAAATGAAACTTCTTCATCTCTTCAACTGTCTTGTAATTGGGTTCTTCCTGTTTAGACAATTTTTTTTTAACGAAATATTGCTGCTTTCTTTGTCTATGAGATAGTCGCGCTACTGAGCATCATTACCAGAAGAAAGATTTGCCAATTCCTCACTAATATACAACAGAACAACAAAGTGTCTCTGCTACACCACTGGTTGATCCAACGCATGTTTTACTTTGACCTTTACACAACTTTTAAAAAAATCGCGAAGGCCTTTGACCGAGATGGACAGGGTTTCCAGTATTTGAGCTCTTTCCCAAAATTTCCTACCCCAAAATCAAAGGTGTTTTTGTCAGACCAGATATTAGAGGATTGATGAAGGACAACAACTTCGACAAATGTTTATCGGCCATGCAGCAGCATGAGAATCATTCAAGAGCTCTATTCATAACTTCCTTGGTAATTTATTTATTTATTTAATTAAAGTCTTACAGAACACCCAGGAGTAATTAAAATGTAAGTTACAATATAGTTTCCTTAACACTAACACTTAGAAAAAAAAAAAATATATATACAGAATTACAGACAGATACATACAGAAGTTGATGAGTAAAATTTTAGACAAGAGGGGTGGGAGTGTATTATTAAAGAAATCAACATCCTTGTCTTTGAAGAGGTTGTTACAAAGTATTAACATTTGGCTTAAAGGATTGTCAGATGGGTACTTAATACTAAACAGTTTATCACATTTGGGTCTAAGCTTGACTTTTGGCTCAGAAAAGTTTATAGAATTTATAAGTGTACATTTATGATATTTAATGTTGTTTATTAAGAAATATATAAAATCACAGATTGTTGTTTTCTTCTATCACAGAGTTTTTGAAGTCTATTCGATTCTAGCATACTTTGATACAAAATGAGGTTGGGGTATGTATTATTTGATTTGACATATATATAGCGAAGGAATTCTTTTGATAGTTCAGTATGGCAGTGGGCCAGAGGTGACCAGATTATCAAGGCATATTCTAGGTGAGGTCTCACTAGAGCTTTATACAGTTTGATTATTGTGCTGATGCTGTCAAAATTTCTGGAGTTGCGAATTATAAGCCCCAGTTTTTGTTAAGCTTTATCAACGATAAAGTCATAGTGTGTGTGAATTTCAGATTGCCCGCATATAGATTCCAAGGTCCTTGATTTCTAAAAAATTAATAAATAAAAAGAGTAACGACTACAAGCGAATTGTTAGAAATTTTTTGAAGAATTACCGCAAAATGGTTGTTTGAATGTTGTTAAAGATCCATTTTCTTCATTCCCATCTGGATTTCTTCTCTAACAACTTAGGCGAAACTAGCAACGAGCAAGGAGACGATTACACCAAGATTTTCAAAGAATAGAGAAAAATTACAAAGGTTTTTGGGATGAAGATATGCTGAGCGATTATTGTTGGTCTCTTATACATGAGAGAGACTCAAAAAATTACAAACAACGCAGTTCTAATGCACTTGATTTCTGATGTTTTTCCAAATAAAGTAATGATTTTAGTTTGAAAATTGCGAAAAATTCATCACCATAAAAAAACGGACTGCGGATTCATAATCAGCGCCAAAAATTACCTAAAATACTGCTTTCAGCTGCTTGAGTCCAAAACCGTGTAAACTCACGAATAGATAACACTTTCGCCAACTAATTCCAACCACATGATTGGCTGTTTCTTCTTCCACAGGCACATACATTCGATGAAAAGGGGACATTTTAAAATTGAATAATTTCTTCATAATACCTGACTGCCAAGTTTTTTTATATTTTCAAGCTTTTAGAGAAATGAACTATCACATAAACCAAAAAATTTGGTTATACGGGAATTCTCCTTAACTGCATTTTTACCCAGTTGTTATTGTATCCATGAAGACAAAGTTATAATAATTTCTTTCTTTTTATTATAGAGCAATCAAAGACTAGAAGTGCTGTCATTGAGGGTTGACGAACTAATCCAAACCCATTCTTTGAGAGCACACACAAGAGTTATAACAGATTTGAATTGGCACAAATCTGAACCAAACCTTTTAGCATCATGTTCAGTAGATACCTTCATACACATTTGGGATTTACGTGATTCCAGGCGACCAACTCTGTCACTTTCCGCAATAGCAGAGGCCTCCCAAGTACGATGGAACAGAGTGTCACCACACTACTTAGCCACAGCACACGAAGGAGACATCAAGATTTGGGATAAGAGAAAAGGTTGTGCACCCGTACAGTATATAGCTGCACATTTAGCAAAAATTCATGGTTTGGACTGGAGTCCATCTTCCGAAAATCATATATGTTCTTCTAGTCAGGACAATACCGTGAAATTTTTCGACACAACCAATTCCCGAAGGGCTGAATATGTACTTACCACCAATGCACCAGTTTGGAGAGCAAGACACACACCATTCGGTAACGGATTACTAACGGCAGTTGTACCTCAACTGAGAAGAGGAGAAAACAGTTTACTCTTGTGGAACACTGCCAATAGGGCTACACCTATGCATACCTTCATTGGGCATAGAGATGTTGTATTAGAATTTGAATGGAGAAAACAGAGACCAGGCGATTCAGATTTTCAGTTGGTAACATGGTCGAAGGATCAAACTCTTCTCGTTTGGAGGATCGAACCATTTATACAGAAACTTTGTGGGTATGAACCAGTCGAATCCAAAGACGGGGGAGATGTTTTAGATATTACGGAAAATACCAATATATTCAGGAAGACTTCTCCCAAGGTACAGCCGCTGCAGCAAGAATTTTCTTTGCTCAATGTACACATACCCAATCTGGTGATCAAAAAAATGGACCCTGTTGCAAGAAGTGTACTGGTTAAAGTAACTATGAACTCTGTCACTGTGAATTTGAAGGTCAGCTTTCCTAGCGCTTATCCTCACGGAGTTCCGCCCGGATTCGAAGTAGTGAAAGAAGGTTCAAAGGTGCACGATTCCATCGTTGTACAACTCCTGCAGATGTTGAAACACTTGGCCCAACAAAGAGTATCTAAAAACAGAACTTGCTTGGAACCGTGCCTGCGTCAAATGGTCACAACTTTGGAACAGCTATCAAGTGATGCCGAGAACAATAGGATGTTTGACAGGCCTTATATGGAGCCGTCCAGTATATTTGGTGGTTATAATGATGCATACATTCCGTTCCCGAGAACATCGGGTGCCAAATTTTGTTCAGTCGGCACTCTGGTGTGTTTTGGACGGCCAGTGCAGACAAGAAAGCTGTCGAACAAGCACGAATTGACACCTAGAGCACTCTCGACGACACCACGCGCACTCTCAGCCTTAGAAAACATATTTGCCAAACGTAATGATGATTACTTGACGGTTTCTGCCTATTATTACCAAAGGCAAAGAACTCGTGCAAAGCAGAACTATTCCAAATTCTCCAAAGCTGCCGTGCACATATACGATGCTCTGGGTTTGTTTTATGTGAATAGACAACTTGCTGAAGAGTATATTTTAGATGGTGATGTCAGTACAATTTGTAAGCATAATGCTGCTGCAGCGGCTGTAGTTGGTCGGTGGGATTTAGTTCAAGCCTGGACATTGGCCGAGTCTATGGCAGGTCCTCAGCAGGCAGATGAAGAAATGTCTTGGTCAAATCATCCGTTTGGAAATAAGTTGATGCAGTCATTGTAAGTGTACCTATTCTGATTTGTTTGTACGAAGGCGTAGAGGGACCAACAACATTTTTTTTTAACATTTGGAATTGCCACTTTGAACTGACAATTGTCACTTTGAAGTGACATTGAACTGATAATTGTCACTTTGAAGTGACAATTGTTACTTTGAACTGACAATTGTCACTTTGAACTGACAATTGTCACTTAAACTGACAATTGTCACTTAAAACTGACAATTGTCACTTACAAATTCATTTTGAACTGACAATTGTCACTTTGAAGTGACAATTGTCACTTCAAAGTGACAATTGTCACTTCAAAGTGACAATTGTCACTTCAAAGTGACAATTGTCACTTCAAAGTGACAATTGTCACTTACAAAAACATCTGGAATTGCCATTTTGAAGTGACAATTGTCAATTTGAGGTGACAATTGTCACTTTAAACTGACAATTGTCACTTTGAACTGACAATTGTCACTTTGAAGTGACAATGGTCACTTCAAACTGACAATTGTCACTTCAAAGTGACAATTGTCAGTTCAAAATGATTTTGTATGTGACAATTGTCAGTTCGAAAATTTCAAAGCGACAATTGTCACTTCAAAGTGACAATTGTCAATTCAAAGTGGCAATTCCAAATGTTTGAAAAATATATTTTGTTGTTGGCCCTTCCACGCCTTTGTATGTTTGTGTTGAATGTGGGGTAATGTACTTTAATTTCAGGATTTCCCACTATGCTTCTCAACATGATATCCAAATGGCAGCTATGCTTTGTTGCATTTTCGGTAAAGATCAAGAAGAATCTTCAAGAAAACCCTCGTTGAAATCACTTTTATCACCAGGGGTAATGTTTCCTTTTTTTTATAAATAATTCTTGAAAAACTTTCACTTTGCATGGCAAACTTTGTTCAAGATTTTCTCAAATAGTTTTTTCTTAATTGTAGATTAGTCATTCCTTGCTGGTCTTTTCCATTCTCATTCTCAGTAGAATATTAATTCCTTTATAGAAAATGTTTGTCAATTGGAAAATTGGTGCTTATAGCTTGTAGTTGCAACTTGTAATTATTATATGAAACACAAGAATCATTATGCACTTCTATCATTGCATGGTGTTTTTCATAAGTAGAGGTAAATTGTTAACTGAATTTGTTGGGCCTTTTGATATCCTATAGGGACCTAGAAACTTATTTCATTTGGTGCAGCTAACCCTGTACATTTCTCAATTCGCCTCATTTCTTAATTCAACTCATTTCTTCTATATTCAAATATTAAATATGTATTCACATGTCAAACTGGAACAAAGGACAAAGAGTTTATTTTCACATTACTACAAATTTCCTCATTGAGTTTCAGTTCTTCATATTCTGTAATATAACAGATTCACTATTTTACCATTATCATATTTGAACCAATCAAATGTGAAAATGTAAGCCAACAGAATCAATTAATATATTTTATTTTTTAGTAAATTAATGAGTCGATGCAATAGAAATCAAAATAGAAAATAGGCTTGGTATTTGGACATAATTTCTGCAACAAACAATTGTAGTCTTTTTAACATTGGACAAACAATGCATTATTCAATATTTTTTACGCAGTTTCCATAAAAAATATCAAACCATTGATATTTTTTTAATAATTCACACTCAGGTAGAATTTCCATACAAAATTTCTGGAACATTTTAAAAATGTGTGTTTAATAGAATGCTCAACACTTATGATACTACCCTCGATAAATTGTTTCCAAGAAGAAAATCACAAACCCCCTGGTGTTTTATTTGCCAAAGAATAAATATAATGTAGCTATCACCTGCATAATTGAGTAATCATTTTTCTATTAATCTATTAGCTTTCCTAAGTTGTTTGTGAATAAATTTTGAAATCCAAATTATTTCATGAAAGCTTTTCAATATACCAAAAACTTTGGAGCATGTGATTTCTCTGAAGATTTGTTGTATTCATAACACTCATATTCATTCTACTTATTTTTTATAGCACCTGCCTGGGAAAAGATGGTTGAAGGTAACTTATTTCACAACTTACTTTATGTGCTTGCTTTTCAATATGGGCCTTGTAATGCTTTCAAATGCTTTATTTCATTACTTCGATATAGTTTGATGAATATCCTGAATGTGTATAGCGAACGAACCACTGAATAAAATCCACTATTCGTTATTATTCCGGGCGTGGACGGATTTACTAGCACTCCCTCCTTTTTCAATCTGTTTTCTTTTGAAATATCCATGTGATTTTGATATTCAACAGACGAAGCATGTTTTGACATATCCCTCGTATTTTGGAACCCTTGGATAATTCCGAGTAATATGGTGTTTATTTTTTCCACTTTGTGGGTCCACATCTTTTTTGTTGCTTTATTATGATTAGTTTATATTTAATCATGTTATGCACACAAAAAACAATTATCATAAATTGATTTGTTTGAAATTATGAACAAAATGTTCATAAAATCAGATGTAGATTTTTCAATTTTCAGAAAAATCCTATTTAATTTTCAATTGAGAATGTTTCTCATTTCAACAATGATCATAAAATGATGAAGATAGACAATAAATAGGGATATGCATATTAGTGAGAAACAATTCATTACGTAAAAATACAATTAATAAAATCGTGTGTATTATAAAAACAATTTTTCAGTGGGAACTCTTCAATATTTCTTTTAAACATGTCAATCAACATTAAATTGTATCAAGTCTTGGAGAGATGGTTGTAGAGTTTGATGGCTTGTGTATTTCATTTCTGGTGTTATAGTTATGATAATCTGACTGGGTAGGGTACAAGGTTTATTTCCATGAATTTCCAACAAGCTATAGAAAATTTTGAATTGACGCGGCTGATATTTGACGTAAAGTACTAAAGTAAAGAAAAGACACTTCATTAAATTGGGTTTACAAAACCACGACACATGTTTTGGTCCTCTTTTTTTTAATATTGGTATTTGCATTTTTTTTTAAATATCTGCGAAAACACCTTTACTGAACCGATTAATAGTAAGAGGTTTTATGAAGAAGTCAAGTGTTTCTTTGATGAAAATTGAAAGAATGTATTCAACCAAATAGGATACCCCAATATACATGCTATGATATTTAGAAAATAAACATATACAATAAAAGATAAATTGAAAGTGCAAAGAAATATATCAGGAGTTGAGCTACATTTTATTTAATTATTTAGTTAGCTAAGTTGAAATTTGGCAAGTGTACATAATTCCGGTGATAATGCATTAAGAAATTTTTGTTTAAAAAAAAAACAAAATGGCGGCTCCAATATGACGGACGAGTTTTGTGATTATGGTCTGATTCGCTTCAAAATTGGTATCTGAGGGTTTTTGTAGTCAGAGATTTTGATTCTTTTGTCAAAACTGAAAAATTCAAGATGGCGGCTCCAAAATGGTAGACGAGTTTTGTGATTATGGTCCGATTCTATTCAAAATTAGTATGTGGGGGTTATTAGGGTCCAATATTATGATTCTTTTGTAAAAATTGAAAAATTCTAGATGGCGGCTCCAAAATGGCGGACGAGTTTTGTGATTATGGTCCAGTTCTATTCAAAATTGGTATATGGGGGTTTTTGGGGTCGGAGATTATGATTATTTTGTTAAAATTGAAGGATTCAAGATGGCGGCTCCAAAATGGCTGACGAGTTTTGTGATTATGGTCCGACTCTATTCAAAATTGGAGAATAATAGTTAAAAAAATTAAATAACAATAATAATAGTTTGAAAAACTAAAAAACACGCTTTAATAGAAAACAAAACTAAAAAGTTGAAAATAAATAATAGTTTAAAAACTAAAGAACACGCTTTAATAGAAAACTAAACTAAGAAGTAGAAAATAATTTTAAATGAGTTTGAAATAAGAATACAGTGATTAACAATACATTTTTTTTATTGGTGCCCCTTTTTACCCATTTAAAGCACGCCTCAGCGTGTTTAAATCAAACTTTAAAAAACGCGCGTTTTTTAAAGGTAACCATGACAACATCAACAAATCGAGAAACGTGAAGTCTAAATGACAAATTTTTGATAATTGATCTGACAGGAGTACCTTGTCAAATAAAATATTACTCACAATTCGTTCATTTATATGTGCTCCTCCATCCATTTGATGAACTTTTCATATTCTTTTTTATATATATCACTGGATTTTCGCGGTATTAACCGCGATTCTGCCCCACTATTCAAAAAATCGATATTAGAATCATTCATTTTTGAGCTCTGGTGACAACAAATATTGATCTTTGGTAACAAATGTTTTTCTCATTTCCATGACAACGAAATGTATACTGATGTCACATCACGAATTCAACCTTCTTGCATTATTAGTTCTTATTTCTATTTTTTGTAGTAATAATACCAGTATATATGATTTCAAAGTGCACCAATAAAAAAAAATAACGTAAAGTATTCGTGGATAACTGGTCTTAAAAACACTTGCTCTATTTCGAGCACTCCGGCTGCGCCGTCGTGCTCGAAAAATCGCGCGTGTTTTAAAGCCCTTTTTATCCACTTATACTTTAATATACTATTATTTCATCGTAAAAAAGCGTGGGGTGCTTTTTAAGATATTTTCATAATGATTCTACTTTTACCAATATCTGTCCATGAAATATTAACAACAATTGAGATCAAGCACCCCACGCCTTTTTACGATGAAATAAATTTGTTGTTAATAACTGTATTCTTATTTCAAACTCATTTAAAATAATTTTCTACTTTTTAGTTTAGTTTTCTATTAAAGCGTGTTCTTTAGTATTTAAACTATTATTTCTTCTGTCCTTCTGGTGATCTTCATCCCTTGATTTTTAGAGTTTTTGTAATTGAGATATGTTATAAAACAGACGTGAGGTTGGATAATTGCTTTATATTCTGTGATACTTGAAATCCTTGGTATTTGATATCACTTGCAAATTCAATTTTCACATTATCAATTCATTCAAGTTAATATTAATGAATTTATATTTTGTTGTTATTATCATAGCTTTAGTTTTCAAAACTTTATATTTCAATTTATTCATTTTCATATATTTGCAACTCTTGTAAGTACCACATTAATTTTATTTAGAGCTCTATTCAAGTTTGTATCATTACATTAGGTATTATCAGTAAATAAATTTATGAACTCACACTGAGTGTACAGATTAATCATTCAAATACGATATGAACAGAAGCAGTCTCAGTACACTCTCCTGCGGCACACCAAATACTTGATCACTGATGATTTGACTGTTTAGATGATATATGTAATGAGTAACAGGAAGCATGAAGAAAGAATAAGATGGTTTCGAGGAACACATCACACATTGGTGAAGATCTGATGATGTTTTCTTCAGCTATTCTTGAGTCGAATATATCGAAATCATTTGGGCTTATATTGTTACTAATTTCCATGTCTTTTGATCTATTATTCGAGTTATCATATGATTTTGTTTTTGAATGATTGATATGATAGTTTGAACTATTCGAGTATGTCTTTGTCAGTTGGGTTATTTGAAGTATGCTGATTGTTTGCAGTTTGAAGTGTCTCAGATATTTCACAATTAATCATTGAAAAAGTTTTATCAGTCTTCGACTCCTTTTCTTGTTACTATTTTTCTGTAAAAATGTTGACAGACGAGAGAACTGTATGTATTTTTTTGATAATCCGCTGTAAGTTCAAAGGATATCTTTCATCATAAAATCTGATATCATATATCTAGAGTTCCATGAGTGGCTAAAATTAGGAAGTTTGTTATTTCAACACCTTTTGCATTGAGGCCATTATCGATTTGTTATTGTTGGCTAAAATTTATGTTGTGAATTGATTCATTTATTTCGAGTTATAATACATTAATTTTTTTTATTTTATAAGCTTGTAGCTAATCAATACCGTTGGATCTCTCAAAATTTGAAAAAAATACTTATTGGTAAAATATAATTAATAAAAAAAACCTTTTTAAAAACAAGCTTTTATTCAAATACCCTAAAAAGTACGAAATAATTGCTTTGGATGTGTGACGTATGTTATTCCGTGAGTTCTAGATTCAAGAGCTTGTCACGCAAAGTTTTCATTTCGAATACAGATGCGACAAGCTTTTGAATCTATAACTCACGGAATAACCTACGTCACACATACAAAGCAATTTTGAATAAAAGCTTGTTTTTAAAAAGGTTTTTTTTATTAATTATTTTGATTTGTGCTTTTTAGTAAGTACCCCTAACACCCACCTACCAATTTTGAATCGAATCGGACCATAATTACAAAACTCGTTCGCCATCTTGAATTAATGAATTCTGACAAAAAATTCATAATCTGCGACCCCTAAAAGCCCCGCATACCAATTTTGAATCGAATTGGATCATAATCACAAAACTCGTCCTCCATCTTGGGGCCGCCATCTTGAATTTATGAATTTTGTCAGAAAATTTCATAATCTTCGACCCTGAAAACCCCACATACCAATTTTGAATAGAATCGAACCATAATCACAGAAATCGTCGGACATCTTGAAGCAGCCATTTTGATTTCATGAATTTTGTCAGAAAATTCATAATCTTCGACCCTGAAAACCCTCACATACCAATTTTGAATCGAATCGGACCATAAACACAAATCTCTTCCGCCATCTTGGAGCCGCCATTTTGTTTTGTTTTTCTCTACCAAATGCATTGTCACGGGACCTATGAACACCTGCCAAATTTCACGTTAATCGAACAACTAGAAGTGGGTCAAATTTAACTTGCAAGATTTGATGACAAACATCGGGACAGGTGAAACTAAATAAAAGCTTGATCCAATTATCATGGTAATTTGTTTTCATTGTCGTTCTCATTGTTAAGGATGATTTTAGCCCATTCCAGGCTTTCTGGATATAGAAATAAATTTGATGAAAAGACCATTTGGCACTAGACAAAGAAACAATTTGTGGAAAATTTCTAAAATACCAAAGAATATAGTATGTTCCATTTGAAATTCAAAAGATGGATCCAGAGTGCCAAATAAGTGACAGATTTGTGGAAAAGTATTATTTATATCAAATCCGCCAAATTTCTTTCCGATGGCTCTAAAAAGGGAGGTGCTAGTAAATTTGTTGACTCCCAGTAAATAACAGAAAGGTACATGTATTTCAATGTGGGTAGCCTTTTGGAAGGTAGCATATATTTTTTATATTCGGTAGAAACTTGTAATTGTTCAGATTAGATAGTTTGTTTTGAATTCATAATCTGCAGGGTCATTAAAAATACATTTGTCCAACTCTGTGTGCTAATTTCTCATATTTTGAAACAAAAAGTTTCCAGAATTATTGAATAAGATCCTTTATGGATAGATTCCGGTGCACGGCGATCTACAACAAGTCTAGGGAAATCTTAAACCTAATCAGATGAAAAAGTCGATTCCTTTCTCAACATTTATATCTCCCTTTTTTCACTGGGACAGTTCTCATTAATAAATCTTGAAATGCTCCCTGGTATAGGGTTGTCAAATAAATGCTTTAAAAAAGTTAAGTTGCCATACCCTGTATGTCAGCTAAGGCATTTGTATGTACTTGTTTTAATCAAATATTTCGCAGAAATAAGGAGGAATCAATAAGGGACCACTGTAATTACAGCAAAAGAAAAATATATTTGGGAAAAAATATCAGAAACACTCACTCTCCTTGCATCTTTAATATCCACATTTAGACATTGAAAATAATCACAAGGAATACAGAATGTATACGTAAATGTCTATTTTAATCGAAATTGTATACTGATAAAGAATCTACTGTTTATTACCCTGAAGATGACTTTATAAAATTCGAAACGTTGGCAACAGATCAAAAGTTGTTTCCGTTATTCAGACCTTGCTCTACAAAACATATGAACTGTTATTAACAGTGCTGCTACGAACTACATACGCCACCTTAGGAGCAGCACTACTAATTGGAACAAGTGCTGCTCCTAAGGTGTCTTATAGAGTTAGTAACAAAGCCTACACATAATACCCCTTATGCCGGGACCACATTTAAACAACAAAGCAAAAACATCCAACAGAACAAAACATGACACAAAATATCAACAAAACTTTTTAGTTTTGGTTTTTTTTTTGTGTCGTCTGCACCTAAAATTAGTTTTCTGTATCAAAAACTTACAAACATTGAAAATATGTGGCGTTTTTATGCTGAAAGGGAAAAACGAGATGATTTTCTCATCAAGTCTGCTGGTTTTGTGCTTCTTCCAAGTTGTCACAGGAAAAATAAAAGACGCAGGAGAAACACGTGAAAGAAATAAATATGGCATTGAAATTTTTTTTGCCGATTTACGTAAAGGCAATATTGGATTGCAAGGAGTCTAGTTTTCAGATTTTTTTAAGAATGTCCAACGAGAACTTTGAAGATTTTGGTCGGCCCTCGGATACCAGACACCACACACAACACCTAAAAGACCGCAAAATACTGGATGAGTTTCTGTTTCGTCCTTGTTTTTCAATGATGTACTCACCGCACCGACAATGTTGCCAGAAATGACAACAAAACAAAAATACTTTGATGTTTACCGACTGGCTATGGGAACGCGAAAAGTTGCTCTAACCAGGAACACAACACATTTTGTTGATGAAATGTTTCAGATTTGTTGCTAAATTGTTGAAAAACATTGAGTTGATGTTGAAAAGGAAAACATTCTCAATTAAATATTGAATAGAAATATTTTTCTGTGAATTGAAAAATCCACGATAAAAATGAAGTTATTTTTTGTGAATGTCTAACAGAAAACAACTACTTCCCCGGCTAGAGCCACGCTGGACATTGAATACCCCACAAGAGGTTATCTTGACGATGGAAGATAGTGACCAAAGTTTATCTTTCAGTCGCAGATGATTCCATATCTGATTTTATGAACATCCTGTTCATATTTTCAACAAATCAATTGAGTTGCTGTTTTGTTGGTTTGATGTGAACCCGGCATTAGCCGCCACAAGAACGTGCAATCACAAACAATAAATAGTTTACATTATCAACATTGCAGTATTGCTTAGAGAAAGACTTGCACCCAATGAACAAAGCCTCTAATTGCGGGGTTCGCTAGGCAAGTGCGTCTAAAAAAATCCAATAAATACAGAGACTTTTATTTTATTGAATTCTAGATTTTTTTCAGTGGTTTGCATGGCCTGTACCATTCTGTTCCTGTAATTTACGAGTTTGAGATATTTCATAAATGTTTCGAGTACACTTGTTTGTATACCTCGTATTTAAACTGTTCCCCACATAAATTCATTTAAAAGGAATAATCTCATGGAATTTGCATTCCCATGTATATTTTTAAATAAGCATTTTATTGCAATTTGCCCATATACTACAGTTTTAATTTGGGTGTCATCTATTTATTGCATTTTTATTTAATATCACGCTTTTCATTTTAGTCTGTAGGATCTCCATACCACACCATACCAGCGGCTGATGTTATAGCAGATGGTTGGGTTATCCCGCTGTTGAGAACCACTCGATCGACATCTTTAGACAATCTCCGATTGGAGGAACTCATTGAACAATCTGTCCAAAGGAGCCCCTCCAACTCTCTATACGAATACTATAAAACGGCTTATGCAGAAACCCTGCACAGATGGGGACTCATCTACAACAGGACAGAAGTGCTCAAATATTTGTGCAATTCCCCTGAAACCCACAAAGGAGTGGAGTTCGTCAGTGAATGCAAAGACTGCATGAAACCCTCAAAGTTCAGTAACTGTGCATCTTGCAAAAAGTTGACATTCCGGTGTACGGTGTGTCACGTATCAGTGCGCGGGGCTGCAAACGCATGCGTTTTGTGCGGGCATGGGGGTCATACAAATTGTTTGAAGTGGTGGTTTTCCTTCAAAGATATTTGCTTGACAGGGTGCGGCTGTCATTGTTTGATAGAGACTGCGGGGATGTTCAATCCCTAGCATTCGGCAAGGAAGAGGAAAACCGTTTCAAGTGTGATAAATTCAAACACTATGTGATAAATGTATTAATTCATTAGTTAGTTACTAAGTAGAACCAAAGGGAAATTAGAATATGTATTGACAATGCTCATTTTAAGAGGTACCAGCTTATTTTTGAATATATAATGTAAATGTGTTCATTTTATTTGTACCCTTTTAGAATAAATTTTTCTTGAAATTCTTACACTCTTGCTTCACAACCATCATATTCTACTTTCAATCGTCACGTCAATCTTAAAAAAAACTTGGTGTTTCTCGAAATTATAATGAAAATCGATATATTTTTTTGGTTTTGTGTTAAACCATCACAATCTGAAATAAATAAGCAGAAATACTTCAACCACTGAAGAGAGGCCATTAAAGAAACTCACCTTGTATGGGAATTTTTCCGGTAGTCTAGTATTATAAATAATGAATAATCAAAGGTCATTTTTAACCGACCAAACCAAAAAGGAGGAGGTTCTCTAGTCGATGCGTATATATTTTTTATTTTATTTTTTTATGTATGATCACGCATAATTTTTTACTTAGGCGTCCGATTCCGATAATTCTTTTTTCAGTGGATAGGGTGTACTTCGAAGTTGGTCCCATTTGAATTTAAAAGACAAAATCCACCCCTAAGGGTAGCAAAATGAAGGATATTGATCACTTATCCTCTGAATTCTGGTCCGTTAACCGATCTATCAGGCATAACTTTGTACTGGGTTCTTCGATTTGGATGATTCTTTTTTTATCAGATAGGGTATACCTCATAGTTGATCATATTTGGATTTCGAATGGAGTTATCCACCCTTACGGGTAGAAAAATAGGGGATAATTGATTTTTCACTTGTGAACATTGGCACACATATGTAGTTGACAATGACAGATCGCTAGTGTCATTATCACAATCATTATATTCTATTAGAGGATGGAATGATATACAAAGTAATGAAATAAACTAACCAGAACAACAAAAATAATTTATATTACAACAAATAGTAAAAGTAGATAATCATATTATTTAACTGGTAATAGTTGAAGTAAAGTGGGTAAGTAAGTATTTTGGAAGTAATAAAAAAACAAGCAGTTAGTAATTAGTAGATTTCAGCCACAAAAAATTGAAAAATAAAAACTTTTTAACAAAAAATTAAACCGACGAAAAACGGAACTGAAAAGCAAAAAATAAAATAAACCTTTTTAGTCTTAATAACTAAGCTCCTAAACTAATGTAAGTAACTAATTTTGAGTCGGCACCAAACAATCAATCAACGAAGATCATTAAATTACTTCAAAAAAAATATCAGAATGTCACTGCCCGATGCTATCATTTTACGCCTTACCTAATTCATTTGCTTGTTTGTTTGGCGCCGACTCAAAATTAGTTACTTACATTAGTTTAGGAGCTTAGTTATTGAGACTAAGAAGGTTTATTTTATTTTTTACTTTTCAGTTCCGTTTTTCGTCGGTTTAATTTTTTGTTAAAAAGTTTTTATTAATTTAGAAAACTAATGTGCGGTCGGGGGACGAAGTTCCTTAGTCTTTTTTTTTTCTATTTCAATATTCTTTTTGACGCTGAGCATATGATTTCACGATTCTCTCTCTGTAATGTATATAAATAGTAAACACTCAAATCACATGTACATTAAAGGTGTGTAAACAGTAAATACTTGTATGAAGTTATACAATTTTATTAACTTACTTTTCTAAGTTTGTATTACAAATACTTGCTGCACTTTCCATTTCTCGAATCTTCATTGCTAAATTGCAATAATGAGACAATATAACTCACGTATGATTTGTCTTGTACTTAATTCCGGACGATCTTCAATCATATTCAGAACCTCTTCCAGTGCCACCGTTCTTATTACTCGTGGATATATAGAACTTTATTTCCAAATAGGCAAGCCTAATATAAACGTAATTAATATACTTTATCTACATATTTTTTTTTTTTGTTAAAAATTTATTTTGATTTCTATGGATGACCACAATCAGTTCGTTTGTTTTCACAGAGACGTTGGTGAAGATGTGCAAAAATTGTGTGCTGAGGTATCACGCGCTGAGGATACATCTCTGCATAGAGCCGTCTAACTTCCAAAGAATTTCAGTTGGCACAACCATACATAAAATGCATATCGGCCATTTCAGCGTTAGTGTAATTATTCATATTGAAGATTCAAACAACACAATTGAACTTTCAACTATCACATAGAAATCAAAGCGACTTGACAGCCACCTACTAGATTTTTTCGATTTTAAAATACTACGATTGATGTCACAAATGGGATTTTACGGACACAACACAAGAGTTAAAAAAGTTTGGCAATGAACATGTTTTTAATTCGAGAAATTTTGTTTTGTTGAAAAGTTCTGGTAAAAAATGGAATAGGGGTTGCATGTTTCACCCCTTTAAAAGACAACAAAATTAAAAAAATATTCATAGGTAGCCTTTTTATTGGTAGAACATGCCCTACATATGAATATTTTTTTAATTTTGTTGTGATCTTTTAAAGGGGTGAAACATGCAACCCCTATTCCATTTTTTACCAGAACTTTTCAACAAAACAAAATTTCTCGAATTAAAAACATGTGTTGAAAGAACGATTCATTGCCAAACTTTTTTAACTCTTGTGTTGTGTCCGTAAAAGCAATAAAATAAAAAAATAAAATACAACATTGTGCATGAACGGATCTTCTGTAAATGTAATCGAAAAAATCTAGTAGGCATGAACCAGTACCATGTTTAGTTTTAATAGAATATCAAATTAAAAATACAAACAAAACAAAATTATTTGTATTACAACAAAGAAAAAGGCAACAAGATCAAATGGAACGGAGTTATAAAAACTGCTCGAAATGACCACCTCCAACCATTAGAGACAGAGACGTTGGTGAAGAAGTGCAAAAATTGTGTGATGAGGTATCACGCGCTGAGGATACATTTCTGCATAGAGCCGCCTAACTTCCAAAGAATTTCCATTGGCACGACCATACATAAAATGCTTATCGGCCATTTCAGCGTTAGAGTAATTATTCATATTGAAGATTCAAAAGACACAATTGAACTTTCAACTATCACATAGAAATCAAAGCGACTTGACAGCCACCTATTAGATTTTTTCGATTTTAAAATTCTACGATTGAAGTCACAAGTTGTGCAAACAAAACGTGACAGCCACCTAATAGATTTTTTCGATTCCATTTACGGAAGATCCATTCATGCACAATGTTGTGTTTTATTTTTTTATTAGGAAACTATTGCTTTTACGGAAACAACACAAGAGTTGAAAAAGTTTTGCAATGAATCGTTCTATTCAACACATATTTTGTTTCGTTAAAAAGTTCTGGTAAAAAATGGAATAGGGGTTGCATGTTTCACCCCTTTAAAAGATCACAACAAAATTAAAAAAATATTCATAGGTAGCCTTTTTATTGGTAGAACATGCCCACAAAATGCCATTTCTTCAACTCATTTTTGGAAGCGTGTAACTTTTGTTTACATAAAAGACCCCCTTTAATTTTCGACAAGAAATCACCCCCTAAAAACTTTTGCACTTATTTGGTAACACCCTGTATGTACTTAACAAGAACACGTTAAAAAAGTTTTCAAAAGTTGTTTATTTTGTTTATTATCATTTTTTTAAGTTAACAAAAAATAAAAATAAAAAAATTATCCATGTGTTTTGCTATTGCTGTTTTTGCGCCAAACAAAGGCATTAAAAAAAAATTTTTTGTACATTTGTTTATAAACAAGTTTATGTTAAATATTTGAAAAAAAAATTTTTTGCCATTTTGTTCTATAGATATGATTTTTTAAAACCAATGTTTTTCTTGAAAAAAATTATTATTGTTTATAATAGTTTTTTTATATTTCCATTATTTGAATTAGTTAAAAAAAATTGTTGATTTGAAAAAAATATAATAAAAAACTTTTTTCTACTCCCCCTACAGAAAATGACGAAATTTGTACAACTCGCCAACTATGTAACTGTCTATTCAAGCACTGTGCGACATAAAACTGTACGATTTAACTTTACCGTAAACAGAGAGCACGATCAACAATCAATACGGTAGCATCTGTAAAGTAAATCGCACGACGTATAACCAATAAGATAGAGCCTTCAGTAGTTGCCATGGAAACGAATAATAGGCCGCGTGGCCGATAACATTTTGTCGTTTTATAATTGTGACGCGATTTGTTACCAGTTTTTGGATATACCAAGATCATTTGAAGATAAATCCCTAATAACAAATAAAAATTGTTGTGAAAAATGTCCAGTAGTAGCGAAGATGAAATGTGTACACCACCCGATATAGTGGAATAAGCCAAAAATGCTTCGCATAATTTGTTACCAGCAAAATCCCGTGAAAGATACGAAATAGTTTATCAAAAATTCATGGACTGGAAGCTGAAACACAAAATCAATTCATTTTCAACAGTGGCCGGGAGCTATGTAGATAATTCTATGAAAAACATGACTGCTAACTCATCAAAAATTATATGTGCCATTAATAATACTGATACAATAAGAGAAAACAATGGTATTATTTTTGAAAATAAAAAAATCAGACAACCAACCCGCCCTCTCTTGTTTTTAATAACTGCACAGTTAAAGTTAATAATTATTACAATCAAAAGTAAACTATACTAAGTAATATAGTAACTTATTATAGTTGAATTATCTTTGAAGTAATTTAATTGATTGATTAAACATATTTTCACTTAATGGAATCCTAATTTTTTATGGGAATGAATGCAGTCCTAGAAAAAGTATAGTACACAACTCGAGTTGTAAGACAATTACGCACTTCTAGAATTACGCACTCGCGCGTAACTTTTTCTAGTCGTGCGTGATATGCTTCTTACAACTCTTGTTATGTAATATACTATTATAACGTGATCTTGTTAAGTATATATTTAAGAAGGGCTCCAGGGAACGAAAATTTTTTTAGACCTATTTTTCAAACATTTATGCCGTTTTTTATGAAAACCGAAGTCCGAAATATGAGGACTAATTAACAAATGCCTAACTTGTTGAAAAATGAACTTAATTTTTTTTCCAAGGGGACCTTGTTCTTTCAAGTTTTAAAAACATACCATAATATTTTTAAATTGATATTTAATACCATAAAAAAAATATTTTATGTGGTGTACAAAATTGGTATCTGAGGGTTTTCGTGGTCGGAGATTATGATTCTTTTGTAAAAATTGAAAAATTCTAGATGGCGGCTCCAAAATGGCGGACGAGTTTTGTGATTATGGTCCGATTCTATTCAAAATTGGTATGTGGGGGTTTTTGGGGTCGAAGATTATGTTTGTAACCGACTCCTTTGGGCGCGATTTTGACCCACTTTAAACGGTCAGATTTCATTCAAACTTTGTAGATTTATCGAGGACCGATGACAATACACTAATTTGATAAGATTATTCCATTTTTTAATTTGCAAAAAAATAATAAAAATAATAGTTTAAAAAAAACTAAAAAAACACGCTTTTATAAATAAACCAAACTAAAAAGTAGGAAATAAATAATAGTTTAAAAAACTAAAAAACACGCTTTTATAGAAAACCAAACTAAAAAAATAGAAAATAAGAAAAAAAATTATTTTATTTAAAAAAAAGCATGGTATCGCCTCGGCCAACAATTACCCGTGATCTGAGACATTTCTTACTTTACTGCCCTAGATGTGTAATGTACTATATAATTATTGATACCATGCACCACCCCACGCTTTTTTTTAAATAAAATAAAAAAATTTCTCATTTTCTATTTTTTTAGTCTGGTTTTCTATAAAAGCGTGTGTTTTAGTTTTTTTAAACTATTATTTTTTATATGTAGTGTTGATTTTTTTCCAATGCATTCAAAATAGGAACTTTATTGTATACTTGATATGATCTTGAATAAAAGATGTTTGTAACACACAAACTTTGTACATAGAAAACATGTTTATTTCCAAAAATATTACTGAAAAATTTCCGAACTAATCTACCAACATAAAGGTTTTGTTGACAGATGAGATAATTTTTTTTAAGTGTATGACTTCAATAATCTTCCATAACATATATTTTTGAAAAATTAATAGTGTTTTCAATTCACTGAGAAATAAAAATAACATTGATTCGGTGAGATTGGGTTTAGCTTATTTATTCATTTCGAGAGGATGGGTATCATTTTAATAAATATTAATCAGGGTTATTGATAGTATATTTCAATCCAGTGCGGAAAATGTTCCATTGCTGATCGAAGGTTGGATAGTTTATCGAGAAGCGTAACATCGAGCTTGAAATAGAATATATTTTAGAAATAAAATGAGCAGGTGAATGAGAACGGAAACACATCTTTCTACCTAGGTAGGCGAATGCATTGCCGTCCAGATAGAAAGTAAAAGTACAGAAATGTGACACTTTCAAGATTTTGAAAAGTCTGCAAACATAATATGGTTGAAAATAAATATGTTTTCAGTGCCTTTTCGTCATTATGTTTTTGTTGGGAAATTTGACGATTGTTTTCCCCAGCGTCCTATAAATGTTTTAAAAATATTTGTGAATTGGTTGTCAAAGATTTAGACTTTGCTTTTTCTTAATATTTTGTAGAAGTTTTGAAAATAATCCCTATTTTATATGTTAGGGGTATGGCTTCTTTTATCCAACTTGGACCTGTAAAAGGATCTTGTACTCTGGTTACTTGAAACCCAGTTCTGGTACAACTCAGGTTTCGGAACTGAAGCATTTGATGGGCATATAAAAAAATTACTTTATTGTTCTTTGTGAGATTTATTCTTAAAAAAAAAGTACAATAACACTAGTCTTAGTTTAATGAAAATGGCACATTCAATCTCATAGAAATGCAATCTGTTTTTTATATGTAGTGTTGATTTTTTTCAACTTCATTCAATGCATTAAAAATAGGAACTTTTATTTTAAACTTAAATAAACGATTTATTCAAAAACATTCCTGAAAAGGAAATCAAATCAATAATTTTTCTATGGTATTGAATGATCTTGAATAAAAGTTGCTTGAAACACATAAACTTTGTACTTTGAACTTAGAAAACATATTTTTCTAAAAATATTACCCAAAAAGGATATAAATAAATATACAGGGTGTTAGTGAATAAGTGCGACAAACTTCAGGGGGTGATTCTGCTTGAAAAAATAATGACAGTTTGCTATATAACTTTTGTCCGCAAATGCTTTGTTTTCCGAGATACGGGGTGTTGTTTTTCTTAAAAACGGACTATTTATTTATTGCTCTGAAACCGGTCGAGATATGCAAATGAAATTTGGCGAGTTTTAAGAGGTAGTTATTGCCCTTTATTTGACATGCAATTAATAATTTTATGTTCATCATTGGCGCGCATACGGGTAATGATCTCAATTTTTTAAAACAAAAAAATGGTACGCCACTGAGATATTTTAAATTTCTCGTTCAATTTGTGACAAAAAATCTCTCTTGCATTTTTTTCGTATGGGGCGCCGTTTGTATGCAAAAAAAATCAAACATCTTAACGCGTATTTGTCATTACTTTAATACATTATCCAGTAGCGATGCTAGTAGCCTACTGTCAACATTCTGTTAAATACGAATATTTCAACAAAATGTCAAATTAGCGTTTCTTCATTTTCAAGCTTTTAGTTCGGTATAACATTAATGATAAGTAAATAATTTTTCTTTTATCGAAAAGAATGGAAAATTATACAATTATCAGTCATGCATTTTGTCTATGGTCGAACTAATAGAAATGGTCGGCAAGCTCGACGATTGTATGCTGAGTTGTATCCACACAATATTTGCTCGTCTTCACCAATGTTTGCGCGAAAATGGTACATTTAAGAAACAAACAGCTGACTGCGGGCGCCCTCGAGAAGTACGAACTGTGCAACTAGAAGAAGCAGTTCTCGAGTTAATTGCGGAGTCACCTGAACAAGTACTCGAAAAATTGCCAACATACTGAATGTAAGCAACTTCACTGTATTTAAAATTCTTAAAGAACAGCAATTTTATCTGTTTCATATTCAACGTGTGCAAGCTCTACTACCTAGAGACTTTTTTCCGCACCTAGTTTTTTGCCATTGGATTCTTCATCAAATCGCTCAACTTCCTAATTTTTTAAATGGCGTTTTGTTTACTGACGAGGCTAATTTTGGACGACAAGTGTATACGAAATTTTTATAACAATCACCTCTGGACTGAGGAAAATCCACATGGAATCTTTGAAGCTCATTTTCAGTAAATGTATGGCTTGGGGTACTTGATAATCATTTAATCGGTCCATATTTCCTCCCACAATGACTAACAGGCAACTCTTACCTTAATTTTTTCCTACAGGAAGAGTTACCTGTTCTTCTTGAAGAAATTCGTCTACAGCTGAGACAACACTTCTGGTTCATGCATGATGGTGCACCAGTCCATTTTAGCATTATTGTACATAATCACTTAGATATAGTATATCCAAATCGTTGGATAGTTAGGGGAAGTACGGAACATTGGCCTGCTCGATCTCCGGATTTAAATCCTCTAGATTTTTGCATTTTTTTTTAAGTCATTAGTTTATTCCACTCCCGTCGAAAATGTTGAATCGACAATCAATGAGGCGAAGAGTTGAATCTTGTATTAATCAATCATCAATATATACTTTATTGTATTCATGAAGAAATCATGGTTACAAAGAAATACAATGTAAGGATAAAATTACAATAAAAATCAGTATAAACATATAAGGTAAAAAAAAAAAAAAATTTTAAACGAGTAGATACAATTAATTACAAAAAGATTTAGGTATATATCACTAAATTATTGAGTCAATAAAAAACTCATCCAAACTATAATAGGTTCTTTCCATTAATTTATATTTTATCTCTTTTTCTGAATTTAGTTGGTGGTTCAATTTCTTTTAAATCATTGCGAAGATGATTGTAGATTTTGCAACCATTGTAAATAAATGAGTCTTTAATGAGACTTGAGGTGGGTAGCAGAAGTTTTACATCTCTCTTTTGTCGAGTATTGTGTGTAGAGGAGTGAGAGCCAAACTTAGTTTTATGTTTTTTTATTATTGATGCTGTTTCCAAGATATACAGGGCAATTACTGTTAATATTTTATGGGATTTGAACAACTCTTTGCAAGAATCTCGAGGTTTAGCTTTGCACAAGTATCTTAAGACTCGTTTCTGTAGGATGAGTACACTGTTCAATAAGTAGTTGTTGCAACTTCCCCAAAATGCAATGCCGTAGCGGATATGTGATTCGACGAGGGAGTGATAAACCATCTTTGCAGTTGAGAAAGTCAATTCTTGTGAAGTAAGCTTCACTGCATAACACCCAGAAGACAGTTTTTTTCTCAGTGCAATCACATGATCAACAAATTTTAATTTACTATCTATGTGAAGATCCAAATATTTTGTTTTGTTTTTATTTTCAGTGATTCCTGATTCTAGGTCTAAGTCATCAAGCTCACATTTAAACGTAAGCAGATTTGTTTTATTGATGTTGAATGATAGTTTATTGGAGTCACACCAGTTAGTTAAATCTTCGTTAACAGCTTTGTTTAATTCGTCAGTCTTTTTGTTGTACCATGTAATATCAGTGTCATCAGCAAATAATGTGAACCTACCTGAGATATTGATGTTAGTTATATCATTAACATATAGTAAAAATAGAACTGGTCCAAGGACTGAGCCCTGAGGAACCCCAAATTTTATCTGTCCCAATGAAGAATGTACATTAGTCTTGACAATTTGCTCTCTACCGTGTAAATATGATTCTATCCATTTGTAAGACAGACCCCTGAAACCATAGTACTGAATCTTTTGCAGCAATATTCCGTGATCAACGCAGTCAAAGGCTTTCGACAGGTCACAGAACACTGTTGCCACAACCTCACCATCGTTGATTACAGTATATATATTAAATAAGAGATCGAAGATAGCATCATTTGAGTTTTTATGGGATTGAAATCCAAACTGGGTATCACTTAAAATTTTATGTTTAGATAGAAAACTCAATATTTTCATTTTTACCAATTTTTCTATTAATTTCGCTAAAGTTGGTATTAGTGCTATCGGTCGATAATTAGAGGGATTATCAGTATCACCACCCTTGTGCAGTGGAATAATAATGGAAGTTTTTAGTTGGTCAGGAAATATCCCTGTTTGAAATGATTGGTTTATTAATTGTACTAAAATTGCCAGTGCTTCATTTGGTAGATTTTCTATTATACGTATCGATATGCCGTCAATTCCAGAGGGTTTTTTTGTTTTAATTTTAGAAATAACTAGTTTCAATTCATAAAGGTCAGTATCATGAAGTACAAATGAATCATTTATTCTGTAGCGTTCCATATTGTGAAGGATTTTTTTAGCGATTGTTCAGAAATGTTTATTCAAGATGTTCGGGGAGATAGGAATTTCATGTCTTCTGGAATTTTTCCCTCTGAGGTTGTTAACTATTTCCCAGGTTTATTTTGTTTGATTCTGTGCTTTGTTAATTTTATCTTTATAATAGTTTTCTTTAGCTAGTATAATTAACCTTCTATAAATAGAACGGTAATTCCTGAAATAATCATGGAAGTAAAGGCTGTCGGTAAAATTTCTTATAGAATACAAACAACGTAGGTTTCTTGATGATATTCTCATCCTTTTGTGAGCCAATGCTTTTTTCGTTTTGTTTTTAGTTTAGATATGGGAAAAGCATATTTGAAAACATCTAATAGACGGTTATAAAAATCAGAAAATTGAACGTTTGGAGCTAGAAGACGGATATTTTCCCAATTTATATTAGAACATTTTTGGAAGAACCTATCGTAGTTTTTCTTACTGTATATTCTACCAAATCTACAGTCTTTTTTATTCTGATCATAAATACTTGGTATATATATATTTTTTTCTTTCTTTCTATATAATTTTCAAGTTGCAAAGTACCGCCTCATGATCTGAAAGTCCGGCAGGAACTACTTCACAGGAAATAGATTCTTCTGATGAGTTAGAGCATATATAGTCAATAGTAGTTCTGGAATGAAGTGAAATGCGCGTAGGCGCATTTACATGCATTAATAGGTTGGATGAATTAAAGAGATTTTGCAAATATTGAGTTTGACCTGAATTGTCATTGTAATTTATATTGAAGTCTCCAGTCAATATAATTGTCGATGAAACTGGTAATTCATCAAGGATATGGTCTAACTTAGTGAAGAAGTGGTTTGGATCACAGGCTGGAGACCTATAGATGCAAAGTATGTACATATTTAATTTCTTGCTATAAGTAACAGAAATTTCAAACACTTCTTCTGTTATTAGATGATTAAATGTTTATATTTTTTCAAATTCCAGCTCATTAGATATAGAGTTTTTTTATCAAAATCATAGTACCACCATGTTGGTAATCAGTTCTACAATAAATTGAAGACACAGTATAATTTGGCATATAAAAAAGCTCATTAGTTCGCAACCAACGTTTAGTTATCAGAAGGATATCTGGTTCATCAACAGTACTAGTGAATGCAAATAGTTCATCAGTTTTTGATCTTATTGACTGAATATTAAGTAGCATTAATGAAAGGACATGTTCCCTACAAACTTCCTTCCTAAAAAATTATTATTACCTTCTGAATCAGCACTAGGTCTCGTAGAATTTTTACTGTTTGCATGTACTGTTTCGATTAGGTCACTGTCACGGAAGTTCATATCGTTTTGTTTTATTGTCAAGTCCCAATTTTTTATAAATTCCACTAAAACTTTAGCAAGGTGAACTTTAGCAATTTTTGAGAGGTAATAACCATTTGATTTGTAGTTATTCCTTCGTAGTGAGTTATTACAGTCTATAAATTTAGCTGAGAAAGTAAGTCCTTTTGTGTGGAGTATTTTTATGAAATTCATGTTGTCTTCATAAATGGCTTGATTTAAATGTCGCAGGTCGAATCTATATGGTTCAGATATAATCACCATTCGAGTGTGTTGACATTTTTTTATGAATTCATCGATTATCATATGATTAACTTGATTTGGCCATAATATAACTACATCCTCTGATGTGAATTTCCTTGTCAGTTCAATAGCAGTTCGAATAAGCTCCCTGTCACTTGCTTCATGTTTAACAAAGGAACATATAGTGTAAGATGATGTTTTGTTAGACATATGAATAGTCAAGTCTTTTCCATGTATATTGGATATCAGAAGGATTCGTTTGGTAGACTTTGCTTGAGTTGGTAAGCTGAGGCTTGGAGCAAGTTGTTCCCATTTTTTGTTTTTTGGATTAGTATCTGAAACTGATCCATTCTTCTTTCCATTTATTTTTGTATGTCTAGTAATAGTTTCCTCACTTTTATCATGTAAGGTGGTATAGTGTTGTAGCCTCATGTCTGAGGGTGTTCATTTTGAAAATTTGTTGTAGCTTTGCTCCTATTTATTTATTTAATAGTGTTATTGTTCTGGTTTAACGTTATTGTATTAGATAGTTCTTGATAATGTATTGAAGAAATGAAAAATATGCGTTGAGATGTTTTATTTTTTGGCATAAAAACTGCGCTCCATACGAAAAAGAGATAATAGAGATTTTTCTGTCACAAATTGAACGAGGAATTCAAAAATGAATTTGAAATATCTCAGTAACGTACCATTTTTTTCTTAAAAAAAATTGAGATCATTACCCGTATGCACGCCAATGATGAACATAAAATTCTTAATTGCATGTCAAAAAATGCGCAATAACTACCTCTTAAAACTCACCAAATTTCATTTGCATATCTCGACCGGTTTCAGAGCAATAAATAAATAGTCAGTTTTTAAGAAAAACTTCAACACCCCGTATCTTGGAAAACGAAGCATTTGCGGACAAAAGTTATATTGCATACTGCCATTATTTTTTCATGCAGAATCTCCCCCTGAAGTGTGTCGCACTTATTCACTAACACCCTGTATATTTTATAGTGCCATTTTAAATTTTACTTTTCCCCTGTTAAGGAATGAGATATGTACGGGGTATGGCTTCTTTTGTCAAACCTGAACCAGTAAAAGGACCATTTGAAGGTCACACAAGCTTGTATTCCGATTATTTGAAAAAATATTAGAATCTGAAGACATTTTCGTTGAAAACTTATAATAGATTCAAAAATAAATAAATATTCTCATTTTGGGACCATTATCCCATGGAACTGGAAATTTTCATTCCATTAAAATAGGAGTCTGGCATACAAGCACATTCTAATTAATATGAGACCAAATTAAAAAAAAGTCAGATATTGTTCATCATAACCTGGAGCTAGATGTTATAAATATATTTCCTCCAAAGTTACCAAAACCAAATGATTCGTTATTCAAAAGACCATACCAAATATTGCTAGGTAAGGTATAAATCATAAAATAATACTTTAGTATGAAAAAAGTGACATATTCAAAAAATTTATGCAATTTATGATGGACTATGAGACCTAAGTAGGTGCTTTTTCAAGTAATTCTTTTGTTTCGATTTATAAGAACATAGGTGGCACTTGAAAGACAAAGCCGAATCTATCACTTTGTCTTTAATCTTACAATGTGTTTTTACCATATGAGTCTGTAAATTGCCTTTTTGTCTGGACTGAAAAGAGCACATATTGCATTTGAACATGACTGTATCTTCTGGTCTTTTGTGAGTTAGAAGATGGGTTTTGAGATTTCCTTTTTGTCGCGCCTGAAACTTGCACAGGGGACACTTGAACATTTTTATATCTTCTGGGTTTTCATGGATATGTGAGTGAGTCTGCAGATTTCCTGCAATAGATAAATTTTTGTAATACCTTTTATTAGCTTTTTAATTTTTTGATCAATGATTTTTCTTCTCATTAATTTTTACCTCTTTAGTTATTGCGACAAAACCGTGTTTTTTTTAAATAATTTTATTTTTTCAATAATATTTGCCGAAGTATAGAACCTATACGAATTTAATTTGTGAAAAAGTTCCAGCGTATCTCTTAATGGAATGGTATGTTCCAAGAAAACGCTTAGTCATACCACACAATGTTTATTTCCCTCTTAAACAGGGATGGTACATGTTTTGGATCTATAAAGGTCCATCTAATATTCTGCAAGCGAACATAAAGAGCTCATCTGCTAATCACATAATTAGTTCCAAACACAATTTTCCAATTTGCGATAAAAACAATAAACTTAATCTTACTGTAATGTAACTTCATTGAATGAACAGATCAACTTTGATTGTATTGATTTTTTCCACTCAATTGCTTTCAATAAATAAAATGCTCTATTTTCTACTCTATAACTTGTTTGATCAACTTTACAGTATGCCTCCTGTTCAATTTTGATATCCCTTTGGTTTCTTCCCAGTAATTTTATCCTCCTCAGCTGCCACCTTTTTTCAAAGATAATTTTAAAAATATCGCTATCCACTTTGTTTCGTATATTCTCTTAGATGTCAGATATTGTATATTCAATAACAACAAATCATCCTGTCAATATTTATCAAAAGATTCTTTTCGTCACTCATATAGTTGCTCGATGGTAGGTTGGGTTGTATTTGTACTAGTTTTTATTTCAAATGTGATTTTCGTCAAATATGATTACTCGTATTGAAATAATTTAAACTTTTAACAATTTTCTACTTTTAAATCTCATGTGAGTAACAAACTTATATTTGACTGAATTTAATTTTTTTATAATAAACCCATACATTGATGTAGCGGCCCTTTTTTTAGGATATTAGTATCTGTTTTTTGGCTGATGATGGACCTTTATTAAGAGTAAAATAAACATTGTGGTGTATGACTAAGAGTTTTCTTGGGACACTTCAATAATTTGTTGGAAATATATGAACTGGTAGAAATAGTGTGACATATTGTAAAATATAATAATAAACCTATTTTGTATATAATATAAAAGGTTACAGTCATATTTTATAGAGATTGGAATTACATTTATAATAAGAGGTGCTCTTCTCAATATAAAATGAAATTGGAGTTGATATTCGATTAATTTTTTTAAAAGATATATGTTTTTCCTATAAGATATTTTTTTAGAGTAAATTTGGATAGATAATTGAACATTGAGATAAATAAATGTAAACTTTTTTCTTTCTGCACCAATTTGATGGTAGAAATGTGTATTTTTTTGATCTTCCAAATGCACAAAGAAATTGAATAAAAGAATGACTAGTTGATTTTATACTACACATGTGAATTGTCGAAAATAAATCACAGATCAGTTTTTCTTTGTCAAGAATTGGCTAGAGAAAAAAGACCAACCTTTTTTTATGTTCAATGAACAAAATAACTTTTTATTTTTGTATAAGTTACTCTTTCTATAGGTAATCAGCAGATCTCAAGTTTCCATTCAATTTTGTATATTGCATCAAAAGTACCTGTATTTATAATCAATTTTTTCATTGGAGAATGTGCTTGAAACGTAACTTTTTTTGTTGTGAAACACTTGGAATTTTAACTAGTACTCAAAAAATTTATTGAATTCGGATACGTTTCTTTGGAAAAGTAATTCTTCATAAATCATTTTGTAGATCATATAATCTTGAGGTTAATGGAAAAAAAACTAACCTTTTTGTTTTGATTTGAAGGAACACTGGTCACAACTATAGAACTCGGTTGTTTTATGGAGCACTTTGTGAGTTTTCATGTGGCTTTTCAACTCGCTTTTGGATTCATGGGTATAATCACATTTGATACATCTGAATTTCACATTGGCCATAATGTTTTGATGTTGTTCTATATGCTGCTCCATATTTGCAACAAGTTCGTTGCATTTCGGACACATATACATTCGCACACCATTGCGTATCAAGGGTTTCACTTCTGTTTCAATAGTTTCATAGATGATTACTTTATAATTGCTTGAATAAATAAAATGTTGAAAATGGAAAAACTGAAGTCAAGCCAAAACATATTTATAATATATTTTCAAAGGACCTTATAGAGTTTTCATGACAATTGATGATTTTTTTATATGATGGAGTTACCTCATCATCAATACAACACATCAAAATCAAAAAGTTCTATTGACAAAAGGATTCAGAATCAAAACTCACTTCTGTCAATACAAAATATCAATCCACGGTGTGTCAAAAAATCTGCAGAATATATATATATATTTTAGGAAATACTGACTTTATAATGGTAAACTTATATTTTTTCTAGTAAAACTCCCTATTTCACTAAATTCATTGTATTTCAAGATGAAATACACAATTATTCCACTAGAAGACTCAAACTATGAATTATTTGTTATATAGAGGCTTATTAAAGTACTAGCCGACTTTGTCCGCGTATAATTTGTATTTTTCCTATGTTTTTCTTTGTGTTGTTTCATCTAGCTTATGCCTGCGGCTTTTCTTGCTTCTTGTTATACCGTTTCCCAGTTATCCCATTATCTCGTTTGGGTAGCATAATTGATCTGACCGCGAAAGTAATGCTTTGTGACGACTATTACAAATTAATTAACCCCTTTAGAGACGGATTTTCAAATAAGGTTAAACACGATTTATTTATTTGTAACAGAAAACACTAAATTAAAAACTAACGGAACCCCCTATAAAAAATGTCACCCCCATTTCACCTCTTAAGAGGTTGAATTTCTGAAAAAAAAATGTGTTTCCTTAATGGACTACCTAAGTTTGACGTTGAGCTTACGAACCTTTCCATGGAAAATGCAAATGCATGACAAATGCCCATAAGGAATTTTTATTTTTCAGTTTATTCGTGATTGTGTTATGAATAAGGGTGGATATACTAATATTTTGTTATAGTAATGTCAAATTTAGGAATTCCCATTATATTTTGTAGAGAGGTAAGAATTATAACATATTTATGGCTTTTTTAAAAGAGTTGAGGTTATGTCTTTGTTTTGGTTGTATTATGTATGTTTTGCTTAAATATTTCGTTTTATTTTCAGAATTCTAGCTTAGAATGACTTCAAAACACGTTTTAAAGCTGTCTATCATTAACGAGTTCCTGGAAAATAACAATAAAATAATAGAAAAAAGAAAAAGTGCCTTAGAATCCAACCACTGCAAAACGATGCAATTATAATTAAGAGTTTGACCAGAATTCGTTTATAAAAATAATAATTATGCTTGATATTATTTGACAGAGAATTATAATTTCTGAATGGTAACGTGTTGAATTTGTATAAACAATTTTCATCAAAACTCACTTTCCATAAGACTATGGTCCTTTTTTCCAATTGGGTACTAGAAAAAGCTTTATTCAAATCAATAGTACCTTTCACTGTCTGATACAAAACTGCTCTGCTTTTTTTCATCCACTTTTGACACATCATCCAAGTTCAACTTTTTATCTGATTTGGCACAAGCAAGTTCATAGACTTCGTATACTGGCGTGTATGTATATGTAGTTTTTTTCGATGAAGTCATTGGGCTACTGCAATTACTTGCTGAATATCTCTGACGGAATCTAACGTGATGCAAATTAATATTAGTGGAGTTTTTCACTCTGAATTTCTCACAATAATTTGTTATCACTTCCTGGGTATTCAAACAAATATTTTTGAAGCTAGTGAGTTCCTCTAAAATTTCCATACAACATTTACAGGTTTTTGAATTTGGTGCAATACTGAAACCCTAAAATGAATATGTTTCATTGGTTGATCTGATTTGAGAAATGTTAAAAAATATTGTAAAATATTCTATCTTTTATATACAGGGTGAGTCAACATGATTCCCTTGGTCGATTGCTCTGTTGTGAATCACTATTTCGAATTTTTATATTTTTTTGCAAATCGGACCATTTCCAAAATTATTCTCATTCATACAGGGTGCGTCATTGAAGCGTGGCTAACTAGAGTTGATCTTTTTCAAATGAAACACCCAGTATATATTAATATATTCTGATCCGCTGTTTCATTGGCTTATCAACGATTTTTTCAATTTTGAATTTTGATTCGGCGTTGCCAAGTTATTTAAAAAAAAACTAGATTTTTTTTTACTACCTATTTTACTGGGAACATAGTGAATTTGTAATAAATTGTACAGGATATTCGGAACAACACACACTTGGTCATTTTCAAACATCGATATTTTGATTTTTTCGAATGGAACACCCTTTTTATTTCAATAACTATACTTTTCATTCTCGATGTCATATACCTAAAACAACCCGTTTCCGAAATATTCTACATCCAAAAGATGGGTATTTTTCCACAGAAAATATTGACAATGTTCGTCTTTTGTATATATTTAGAATTAAACTTTACATAAAAAATTATATTAACCCAATGATAATACAAAAAATAATATTTATTGGAATACAACAAAAAAAAACAATAATTAATGCAGCAAGTGTTCAATGTGTTTGCCATTTTCACCAATACACATTCTCAATCTACTTCAGAAATTATTTTCCGCACGTTCCAGCATGATTTCTGAAATTTCCCTGAAAGCAGTACAAATTGTTGGTTTCATATTTCCAGGAATTTGATAGACAACCAATTTAATGTATCCCCACAGAAAAAAATCCAGTTTTGTGAGGTCCGGTGACCTTGGAGTCCACTGAACTGGCCCCTCCTCTACATATCCATTTTTCACGGAATTCGTCATCAATGTGTTCCCGCACGTCTTATAATGTGCAGGCGCACCATCTTATTGTAGCCACATTCTCTGCCTTATTGCCAATGGAATATCATCTGATAAAATTGATAACTGACTTCGCAGAAACCTTGGATATTCTCTCACTCGCCTCCCAAGCATTCAGTGACCAACGTTGTTGGTGATTGACATATCTAATGAAATGATGATTTTCAGTTGCATAAGAGTGCACATTATGCCGATTCACATGGCCATTATTGTGGAATGTGGCTTCGTCCGAAAATAGAACATACTCAAAAAAATCATGTTTTTGATTAATTTTATCTACACCCCATTGGCAAAACCGCATTTACTTTGGAAAATCTCTTTCAGTCAGCTCCTGCATCAACTGCATATGATATGGATGGCAATTGCATTTTCCCACCATCCAAGAAACACATTTTTTTACTTAAGTCATTAGAAAAAAATAACATAAACATAAAATAACCAAATTATTATTATAAATAAACAAGTGTAACATTTTTCTCAATACTTTCAAGTTACTACTTTGAGATATTCCCAACTCCCTACTCAAAATACGTGTACTCACATGGGGATTCTCGATAATATGCAATGCAATATTAAGAGTATTTTCATCATTTGTTACAGGACAAGCACATTCAAACTTTTTGTAAAATGCTTTTCCGGTTTTCTCAAATCTTGTTTTGGGGGCTTGAAATGCTCATTGGTCTGGATGTCTTCTCTCAGGAAACTTACTTAATTGGAAAAAATAGTTACATTTGAAAATTTCTTTTACTATGCTAGTTATTCATAATTTGCCAAGAATGCTCTTGAAGATGAAAAAAATAATTGCAACAGCATTCAGTATCAGTATTTTCCATGAAAAAAACATGTAGGTAAAAAAATCTGCAGAATTGTCGATTTGCTATTAAACAATTCCTTCAAACTGGAATATCTCGGAAAGGTGTTGTTTTAGGCACATGGCATCGAGAATGAAAAGTGAGGAGTCATTAAAAAGGAGTTGATTGAAATGAGAATATACAGGTTGTTTCATTTATAAAATCAAAATAGGGATGTTTGAAAATGGCCAAGTTTGTGTTGTTGTACCGGACATCCTGTACAATTTATTCCAAATTCACAGTATAGAATAGAATAGAATTTATTTGAAATAGGATTCCCTAATATACAGGTTAGCTAACTTACATATAGTACAATAAACTAAATTTATACTAATAATACAAATATCAATATCTATATACATAAAGTGTTTAAACTGGACAAAAGAAATATTCAATATCGTTCCTGGATATGTTTCAAAAGTTCATTCTTAAAAACATTTAATGATGGAGTAGATTTAATTGATTCAGGCAAATTATTGAATAGGACAACACCTTTGAAGAATAAACTGCACATACTACTTCTTACATTAGTTCTATTTATATGAATGTGACTGTTGTGTCTGGTTGAATGGTGATGAATGTCTTTATTGAAAGTTATTAATGATAACAAGTAAGGTGGGGTCATTTTATTTAATATTTTATAGATGAACACCATAGAACAATAGAGTAATCTTTGGGATACTGAGAGCCATTGTAGAGCAGATAATATGGTAGAAATTGGTGTATACCTGTTACACTTTAAAATTATTCTCATTCCCCGATTTTGTAGTTTTTGCATTTGTTGCACTTTGTTCAAATTAAAAGAGAATAAAATAGATGCACAGTAGTCGAAATGGGGTTGGATTATTGATTTAAATACCAAAATTTTTGTATCTGTTGATAAGTTACAGGCGATTCTCGAGAAAAAATATAATTTTTTGCAATCTTTCTTTCAATATACTTAAAGTGGTCGTCAAAAGTTAAACAATTATCAAGTTGAAACCCCAAATACTTCACTGATGTTACTATTTCTATACGTTCATTTTCCATTTTTATATTTATGTTGTTTGTATTTATTTGATTATATTTGAATTTAGTAGTAATCATCATTGCTTTAGTTTTTCCAACGTTAAGTTTCATTTTATTGATCTTCAGGTATTTTTCGACCATTGCTAACACTGTATTCATTCTGAGGACAGTTTCTTCTAAATTTACTCCAGAACATGCCAATAATGTATCATCTGCAAACAAGTTTATGAACTCACAATCTGTAAATAATTGAATATCATTCAGATATAAAATGAATAAGAGGGGGCCAAGTACACTACCTTGTGGTACTCCTGTATGATTCATTATATATGATGAGAAATAATCATTGACACGCTACTCTCTGTTTCCTATTTGATAAATAATTACTTAACCATTCATAAACCCTCCCTCAATCCCATACCTTCTCAGCTTCAAGCAGTATACTTCTATCAATCGTTCAAATGCCCTTTTAAATCTAAAAGAATGTTTCTTTCTAAAACCAGATTGATTGATAAAAGCGATGTTTCACAAGAATGTTTCTTTCTAAAACCAGATTGATTGATAAACATAATTTGATTTTCGTCAATAAACTCTAGTAATTGATTGTATACTGCTATTTCTAGAACCTTCTCTATTGGCGGTAAGGTATTTATAGGTCTAAATTCACTTGCTTTAATAGTGTTTGTAACTTTAGGTATGGGTATGATAGTACTTATTTTTAATAATTCTGGCAATTGACCATTCTGAAGCGATGTATTGATTAAATTGAGAATTGCATGACCAGCTGTTTCAAAAACTTGTTTTAACATTTTAGAATTCAAGGTTTCATGGATATTACATTTATTATCTAATGACCCAATTATATCCTTCAAGTCGCTTAAAGTAATCAGTCTAAAAGTGCTAAAGGGCAAATATAAATTGTTATCCAAATTGAACCATGGTTCAGAATTCTCAATACCCTGGACTATATGTTGGATGCTGTTTACAAAGTATTGGTTGAAAGTTTCAGCTATGTCATGCTCACCCTTTTTAATACTTACTACCTCTTCCTCTTCGCAATAAACATCACCATATCGACTAACAAATCCCGAATTATCTTCACTAAATATCTCGAAATGTGATATAGGTGATTTAAAAAAAAAAAAAATAATAACGTGGAAACGGAAATCAAAATTTAAAAAATTGTTGAGCAGCCAATGATTTAGCGCATCGGAATATATGAAAATATACTGGGTGTTTCATTTGAAAAAGATCAACTCTGGTTAGCCACGCTTCAATGATGCACCATGTATAAATGAGAATAATTTTGGAAGATAGTCTTGAATGGTTCATTTGGCAAAAAAAAAAAAAATAAAAGTGATAATGGAGAAATATATATATATATATATATATATATATATAGTATTTGCTGACTAGTTAGGTACAAAACTAGGGTTATTGGGGAAAGCAGCAATGAAAAAGTAAACTCTTTAAGGTTTATCCAAGCTTTCGGAAATGTTCATTTCCATCATCAGGGAAACTATAATAGATGAAAAAACCAATGGTAATATATATGGAATCACTTCGTGACATTGTATATGTTATACATAACAACATGGGCTATTGTGATTCAATATTGATGGTGAAGGATCTCTTAAGTGTAATGTTGAAAATATTATATTTTAGTTTCGTATTTAATAATAATATTTATTCAGTAAGATCATCAATGATGATATTGAATAAGTCAATACAATACAAACGAATAAATCAATAAAACAATACAGAAGGCACAACAATAAACATAAAATAAATACATATGTATTGCAATACATATACAGTGCTAGTCAAAAGTCCCCTCCCCCCCTCGTATCTTTTGAACGGGTATACTTATAATAATGAAATTTGGAGGGTGGAAATAAACGGATGTAGGCTTCTCAACTGGTCATAACAGGTGACGCAATAGTCATAAATGACGTCACAAGGCCACTGTGACCAATAATTTTAAATGGGACCCTATGGCAAGTGACAGCTCGTTTGAAAGGTATTGAAAATACCTATTCAGTCATACCAATTTTGTTTGGGTTTCGGCTGATTTTGATTGATAAATTGAAGAAATACGAAAATTATAGTTTCGCATTTAATTAATAAAGATTTTAAAGTACGCCTCTGGTTAATTGTCAAAAAGGTTGACGTTTTTGAATTCTCTACTTGTCAAAAGTGTTTATACCTTGAAAATTTACCTAAGCTATTGTTTAACGAGACGTTTAAGTGTTTACATAGGCAAAATGGTACGCATCTGTAGCCGACAAAGTAGCAGCTATCTTAATAATTGGTGAATGTAGAAACAATTTCCATGCAGCGGAACGAATGTTTAATGAGAGGTACCCCGATCGCCCTATATCGAGGGTTTATTTGACGGAGCTTCTTCGGAAGTTTGAAGCATCAGGTAGTGTTCAAGATGCCAAACGATCTGGTCGACCAACAATTAGTGATGACAAAAAAATTGACATAATTGGAGAAATGGTAGTAAACCCTACTTCTTCCACAGCCCAAGTTGCGTCTATCTGTGAAGTCAGTCAAAGGACAGTACATAGGGTGTTGGCTAAAACAAATTTCATCCATACAAATTAAAAATGGTGCACCAACTTTCAGATGATGACCCGACCGAAGACTAGAATTCTGTGAAACTATGTCCAATAAAATGAACCAACAACCAGGCTACATACAGACAATTTGTTTTAGTGACGAAAGTACTTTCTTTCTCAATGGAAATGTTAACACTCAAAATGTGAGGTATTGGAGTGACACAAATCCTCACATCTTTCGTGAAAACATACTCAATTTCCAGAAAAAGTAAATGTTTGGGCAGGTATTTTGGGAAACCACATAGTTGGCCCTCTTTTCTCAATGCTAACTTAACCGTGAATTGTATCTGGAGATGTTACAAAATGATATTGAGCTTAATTCTTGAAATTCTAGAAGATAATCCAGATGAATTCGACAACTTGGAAATAACGTTTCAACAAGATGGTGCTCCTGCACACTATTACGGTGCAGTAAGACGTTACCTAGATGAAGAATATCGTGGTAGATGGATTGGACTGACGAGGTTCGATCGAATGGCCAGCTCGGTCACCGGACCATACACCATTAGATTTTTTTCTATGGGGGTACTTGAAATCTAAGGTTTACGCTACAGCACCTGACAGTATTGCCATTCTGAAACAACGAATTGTTGAAGAATGTAGGGCACACTGGGACGAGTACGACAAGAGTTTAGCAATAGGATGCATTACTGCCAGGAAGTAGATGGAGCACATTTTGAACACTTATTATAAGAACTGGTTCTTAAATCTTTATTAATTAAATGCGAAACTATAATTTTCGTATTTCTTCAATTTATCAATCAAAATCAGCCGAAACCCAAACAAAATTGGTATGACTGAATAGGTATTTTCAATACCTTCCAAACGAGCTGTCACTTGCCATAGGGTCCCATTTAAAATTATTGGTCACAGTGGCCTTGTGACGTCATTTATGACTATTGCGTCACCTGTTATGACCAGTTGAGAAGCCTACATCCGTTTATTTCCACCCTCCAAATTTCATTATTATAAGTATACCCGTTCAAAAGATACGAGGGGGGGAGGGGACTTTTGACTAGCACTGTATAAAACATTGTCAGTAACAATTTGTTCAATATAGAAATGTAGATAAACATATATGCATTATATTATCACAGACTATCGTTTAAATATTCATCTAGAGTATATGATTTATCCAAGAGCAACTCCTTGATTCTTTGCTTATAAAGTATCACAGGCAGATTCTTGATTTCATTCGGTAATTTGTTATAAACTTTTCTAGTGTTATAATTTGTATTGCTGTTAAGACTCTGAAAGCTTGTTATATCTGATTTAACATATTGCAATAGCTCATAGATGTATATACCTATGAGTGTTAAGATTCTGAGACTTTGAAAAATGGTCCTACAATAACTAGTTCTTCTACTTACTCCTGCAGTATACCTGATAGCTCTTTTTTGAATTGTAAATATCCTGGTGCAGTCACTAGATGCTCCCCATGCCACAATTCCATATGAGATAATAGAGTGAAAATGTGCATGATAGTAGATCAATAATAATGGTTTACTCACACTGCAACGCAGTTGTTGAATGCAATAGGATATTGGAGCAATTTTTTTACAAATCATATCTTTGTGTTTATTCCATTTCAAGTTTTCAGCTACATTCAAGCCCAAAAATTGTGTCTCTCTCTGTTGTTGAATTGAAACCATTTACAGATTTCACCAAGAGGCTGTGATCAAAATTAGTCCTAGAATGATTGAATCTTAAAAGCACCGTTTTTCTGTCGTTCAGTACCAGACCATTATCTGAAAACAATTTCTGAGCTTTCTGAATTTCATTAGATGCTTTATCAACCGTTGATATGATATTATTTTTAGTTATCAATAATGATGTGTCATCAGCATACATTAAAAAGTGATCGCAAGTCATTGACATATTATATATAAGAGTGAACCCAAAATAGAGCCTTGTGGTACCCCATTAAAACAGGTGTGTGTCAACATTAAACAGGATGGTTGAGTTATGTTTTGCTAATTATGATAATCATAAGTAGAAAAAATCATGTTATGTTTATTGAGCTTCGTAATCATACCAAATCACTTTATAGTTACATCTAATGGTAGATTGATATATTGTTCATATACCTTTCTTAGTAAACCCAACAGTGTAGACCTACTGCTGAGAAGGTTAACAGTATTTTAGAATCTACTGATGAGTCAATGCCGGAATTCTCAGATGTTCAAGTTCAGGGTTGTAGTTCTCATCATCAGAATGGATATTTGATGCCAGATGTTCAGGGAGGTTCTGGTTGTGAAATTGAAAATAAACCTATTTATGAATTGAGTATGGTGGGTTCATGTGATCAAAATGTAGAAACTTGGGAGTGTGAAGGTGATGTAAAAACAATAGGAATAAATCATCACATAGTGTATCCAATTCTGATGATAAGAGACAATAGTAGATCAGACTCTTATATTGAGGAAGATATAACTTAGTTGAAAGTTCATGGAAAAAGAATGTATTCAGTTTGTTATTTATTCATAGATTATTTTATTATATGTTGTTTATTTCAACTATGTCTTTCTTATTCTAAGTAGTTCCAATGAAATATAATTAACTGATACATAATTCAGATTGATTGGGTTTTACACCAAATAAAATTTCTCAATATTTTTGTAGAATTGCGTGATATAAGCCTATAGGATGGTTCAATTTTCTAACTCGAAAGGGTGAATTATTGAATGAAAATTGGGATTAACTTTGAATTACTGCAATTTGGAAATCGCGACAAAAATTGGTTTTAATTGCCGACATCGGGAAGTACCGGCCGACGTGGGGAAGTAACAAAAAAACAGATTTTTAAATTTTTGGCAAACATGTGGAAACACGTTGGTGTATCTGCGGAAAAAGGTATCGCGGTAAACTGTAGGGGCAGATACGGTTTGCCGAATCTATGTAATGGAATGCAGCAGTGTTTCGGTGTCGGCCCGACCATCTGTGTTTACTGCGTATTACTATTGGTACTCTTTTTCATCTTTTGTAGTCTCCCTGATGATGGAAATAAACATTTCCGAAAGCTTGGACAAACCCTAAAGAGTTTACTTTTTCATTGCTGCCTTCTCCAATATCCTCAGTTTCGTGTGTATATATATATATATATATATATATATATATATTATTTTCTTGAATATCAATTACCAGGAGTAATTCTTCCATTGTTTCTGTAAAGTTGATGCTTTCGAATGTATCATTATTTATGTGTTTACCACATATTTCGCAAGTCTCTGGCAAATAAGGTGCTTCATATTCAATCTCTGTTGGAGTATAATCCTTCCACATTCCGACTTCTCTAAAGTCTAAAGATGGCTCGGTTTTCGTGATATCATTTGTGGCTTGTAATTCTTCAGTTTTGATCAACTGATACTTCAGGAAGCAATATTTTTCTAAATTTTCTTCACATGACTTGCAGATAACAGAGCCGTTTGGTATGTTTTCTGCCTGTAAATCGGATAAAAATTAGGATTTGCTAGATTTAATGATTGTCAGATATAAAAAACACCAACATATCAGTTTATCCATAAAAAAAATTCGTTCTAACCATACTTCTTATTTCTATGACTTCAATGTGAACAAGAAAAATATCTTTGGACGTGAAAACAGAAAACAAAAAAAAATATTCACCAATTCCAATGACACATTCTGCAGTTTTCCAATGATGATTTCATCCACTGGGACATATCTATCATTGATAGTATTCAAGCATAATCTACAAACTTCACACGAATTTTCCATTATGCATTCCTCAAATATAGCACAGTATTTATTGCTGAATGGCAAAATCCATTGTTAGATTCAATTGAAATCACATCAATATTTGGCTTAAACTTGAGATTCCTTCAGCTTCAATCTAAAATATTAGGGAAAGTTCTTTCGGACAAAACCCATATCCCTGTTAACAAAAAAAGCACCCTTATAAAATGTTATTATCTTGTTTGTAGAACCTACCTGAACCCAAATTCATAATTCATAACAGAAGCACAGAACAGGAACAGAATCACAGACATATGTGGTCTGTGAACAGAATACTAAACCAAAGAGTAGAGTAGAACAATAACGTAGAACAATAATCTTTGAAAACTGAACACTAAACCCATAGACAAATTAAAAATAAAGAGACTGTTTTATAGAACTCTTGTCTATGGACTGTTTGAAACATTGGCGATCTTGACCACCAAGTTTTTGGTACGGCCAGTCGCGCATGGAGGCGCTGCCCGCAATCAACAGACGACTGGCGACATGATAATTTTCCAATTTCGACATTTGTCAGAAAATGACAAACCACTAATAATTTCAGAATAATTCTACTGTTAATTGTCATCGAAAAATTAATTATAGAAATTATATCATGGACTTGAATTATGAACCCAACGTCGAAAATGGAATGTTTTGTTATTCGAGTTGAAGCTGAAATTCCTCGAAATATTCTTTCACAAGGTAAAATATAAGCTGCTTTTCACAAACTGATACTTATTTCCATCCATCAGTTGCAGACATTTTTTCACAAACTGGTACTTATTTCCATCCATCAGTTTTCATTTCCTATCACCATTTGAGGAAGTACGATGTACATGGTCTCCTTTGTGCTAATAAATTAACAAAATTATTGAAGGTTTGTTGTAAATTAAATATGTTTTTATTTTGGTTGATTTGATGATAAGCGACTGAAGAATATTTTTAATTTTGTTGTTTTTCGGAGTTTTATTATTGTTTTGTCTGTCGTTGTACATTGTCCTAGATACAATAAAATGTGTTTTTATAGTGTTCAACTTATTATTCTTGTTTTATAAGATGTTTAATTTTGTTCTTGATATCATGAAATAAATATTTACTTTGAAACTTTATGTTAACCACGAACGAACTAACAGATTCTACGAATCGATTACTGTATATATTTTATTAGTGATCGATTTGCCATTCCTGTATTTTATATGATACAACCATTCATATGGAATACGAGAATGGCAAATCGATCACTTATAAAATATATACCATATCAATCATATAAAAGTAAGTACTTAGTTCGGCCAGTTGCGAGATATGTCGCCACTGTCTAAACGTGGTGCCAACTTTTACTGCAGGTTTGACAACTCTCTTTATTTTTAGTTTCTCTATGACTAAACCACAGTAGAATGCTCTGTGTTCTTTCAGCAATTCTACTGTGACTAAACCAGCATTGCCAATGTTGAATTTTTGCTGTGCTGCCAAAGTGAGAATCCTGAATTAAAAATACCTTAGACCATATATGATCTAAGACAAATACCATAAAAAATAAGATGGCATTACACAGCCGCCACAGGTTAATAATTTAAAACTGGAAATGTGCGAGCGCATCCTGTCATTAGTTAGGGCTGACTATTGCGTTACAAAATCCTCTATTAGATTGAAAACAAGTTTTCAAGTATCAAAGCTGTAAATTGTTGAGGAGCCCTTCTTCCCACTTTTATAAGATCCGCTTCACATACATTAAATATAACACTTTTCAACCAATGAAAATTGCGGTAGCTGACAGGATGGAATCAGAGCGTGTGCGCACAATATAAATTGTTACAATATCACAAACAACTTCAAAGTGTAGGGCAGCTCTAAGATATTCTCCCACCGACTCTACACTTTGTCAATTTGACACTAAGTCAAAGAGTAGAACAATAATCTTTGACTAAGTTCAGATGAGAGATCATGTTATCACATATTGTGTTCTGATTGGCTGGGAAGGAACTTTCAATCATCAGTCAATCAGATTGATTCAACTATTCAGTTGCATTTTCTCGTAAATACATGATTTACACGGAAAATGTTATTACATGAGATCAAATTACACAGAAATCATGTTATGACACGGCAGTTGGCAGCATTGAATTTATAGGTTCATCTGATGAAAAGTATGGTACTCTTGAGGTGCGTTCGATTATAGACTCCAAGAGTAGAGTAAAGTATTTGAAGGTTTCTTAAATTTACTCTGGAGTTAAGTACTATTCATGTTTTATTCGAACGGTGCGGAATTTATTTGGAGTTGTTTACAAAGTCCGAGTGACAGAAGGTTCTGATATCGGAAATATAGGTTATGTTATTGTTTGTTAAAAAAACGAAAAATGGCAAAACAATGAAAATTCATGAAAACCGGAGAAAAATATTGTTGACAATAGCAGATAATTTTTCTAGAATCTTGTTCGCCAATTGTAAATAAAATGTTAGTATTTATAGTAGGGAATGACAATGGTAGATTCGAAGGTCATGTGATGGTTTCGAAGCAGCTTTGTTAAAAATAGGTCGTAGGTTAAGAATTCGAGTGGGACAGTATGAACTTGGTAAGCCATATGTTTCTCCAAGATTACAACTATTATCAGTGAACAGTATTAAACACATACACATAAATAATCTCAAACTTGGGTTGGATGTGAGAGTGTGAGACACAGCATAAAGAGATTTTCCGTCCCCCAGAGTTGTGTCAATTTTGTGGAGTTAAATTAACCCAGCTATTTTGTAGAGTTACGAGAGTTAACTCGGTAGCGAATACTCTGGTATTTTCGAACGACAGTCTTATAGTAAAATATACACAACTTTACGATTTTCGAACGCTTTTTAGTAAATTATACTCGATGGAGTTAATAATCGAACGCACCTTTGGGTGTTCTACTCTTTGATTCATTTGACACACTTCAAAATTGACCATAAAAACTATATAATATTCCAGTACTAACATAATTCTTTCCCCAACATTATAAATAATCTTCGAATTAAACTGCCATTCAAGGATTTATGTACAGATGATCTGACTGTGAAGTTTATTGTCCATTACTCAAGCGGACATCTTGACATTTACAACGCCATCTCTCGGTACATGGGTAAGAAACATAACCTCAAATGATTTTTTTTCGTTAACATCTAACCTTTATATTTCTGAAATATTATTTCAGTACGTACAGAAGCAAAAAGCTCTACATATTACACTTCCATGATATTACCTCACCAATCGTAAAAATAAATATAGGGATATCAGAAAAAATATGTCGAATCCAAAATCAATTGAATCCCAACAAAGTTTCATTGATAAGAATCCATTTGAAGGAATGAAAATCGACGATCATTCTATTCTGACTATGCTAGAAGGCCGACAACCTTGTCCAAACTGTGGGAAATCAAGAAAATTTTATTGTTATTCATGCTATGTGCCTATAGCCGAATTAAAGGGAAAATTGCCTTGTGTGAAAGTATGGTCTCTGACAAACCACTTTTTATGTTTTGATTCCTCAACAATTTTTGTGAAATATTATTTGCAGTGTAACCTCTATTAACCGTCACCCTCGGGATCGGTACTATGACGTTATAAAGTGTACAGTTACTCTATTTCAAATGGTTTGGGAAATTAAACTGTGTACAAGTGAATAATACAGATTTATATTTTAGATACAATCTTATATAGTACAGGAACTGCTACAGGTATATAGTATGTACAAATACTTGTTGAAGGTTCTTACGTTAAATTAAAGTTTACATCTTAAAATAATCTGTCATTTTCTTTTGTTTCATTGAAGCCTTGAGCTTTTTGCGCCTCAATGTTCCGTATATTTTGTAGAAGGATCGTAAACAATAGACATTTCAATTCGCGCGCACCAAACCCCACCCTCAGTTCAGTCGATGACGGTTAACAGAGAGTAACAGTTGATCGAGGTTCCACTGTATATCAGAAATTTGGAATTACCCTCAGTTGTATATTTGAATGCTCAAAAATATGACATAAAATAACATAGATCTCCTAATTTCAGAAAGTGCTAAAAAAAAATCAGAAAACACCTCTCTACTTATATTTTAATTCAGAATAAGATGCACCAAAATGTGTTTTCCAATTCATAAAAGCCAGATAGATCTAAGTTTCTGATGTCATTACTTTCTACCTTTTACTGCATTTGAGATCCACATGTTTATTTTCTTAGAATCTACAAGATTTTTTATAAATCTCACCAAATAGTTGAAACGTTTTCTATAATATTACTTCTGAATTTTTAGTTCGATAACAAATTGTGGTGTATTTAGTTGCTGAGAACAAATAAAATTCAGTATTTCTAATTATATTTGATCAATAATGGAAATTCTCTAATATAGACACAATTTTCAGCTTCCTATTAAAATCGATATAATAAAGCACAAACATGAAATAGATGGGAAAAGTACTGCAGGTCATGCTGCGATCCTAGCACCGGGAGATGTATCGATCTACACCTACCCAAATATCCCAGACTATAAAAACGAAAATGTTGTTTTGATCTTTCCTAGTCAGTGTGCAATCAGCGTGAGTCAGCTGATTTCTGGAGCCTTGGAAAGTAATACTCTTCTAGATGAAATTCCAGAAGGGCATAATAGGAGCACATTGATGAAAAAGATCCCAAAATCCCAAGAGCACTATCAATTCACTAGGTGTTCCAAAAAGTTGCCAATCAGTAAAGCTGTATTTATAGACAGTACTTGGAATCAAAGTAGAGGTATGTAAAAAAGGCATTTTTCCCCTTATGACTTGCTATTTAATCTTTATCCAAAATATTCACAAAATTTTGATTTTATTTATGTATGTGCTTTTGGTAACTCTACTAAGTATTTTATTTCTAGATTAGATAACACAATAACATCAAACTGCAATAAAAAATTTTTTCATTTAATATTTATCTTTAGTTTGCACATACAGGACCCAGCGAGCATAAAAACATCTCAAAGATGTTAAAAGTATGTGATTTTGAGATATTGAACATCTCCAATGTCCGCCGCAGGTGACGATTTTCAGGATGTCACAAAAAGAACTTGTCCAAAGTTTTTTTGATAGCCTTTTCATAAACACAACAGAACATTCCCAAAATATTTTGCGCACATTAAATCGCTGTAAATAATATATTTTTAGAGATTACTTTCTGAAGCCTTTTGTTATTTATTTGGACATTTGAAGGTGACACATTCTATTTGTAATGGAGTTTTTTTTCCATTTTTATACCACCAGGAATGTATTCCTCTTTTAGGATGTTCATCAAGTAATCTTAATGGACATTCTTCTTGAAAAAGCTAAATTGACACATTCTGAGTGAAACTTTGCCATTAATGTATTCTGTTAGGATGGCAGTGTTGATGTTGAAAACTAAAAATAAAGTTTTTTTATAACTTCCTAGGCTTTTATATTTCTTAAGGTACTGAAATTAAGATTTCATCTCATGAAACAGATTCGATGTGAAATATACTAACCACCAATTTTGAGGATAATTGCAATATGATCAGATATTTTCTTATATATAATTTCAATTGTATCTCTAGGAAAGAAGATTTAGTTGATATTATATTTAGAAAAATATTCATTTCCACAGTGATTCTTCAGTTTTATCACAAACCAAATTCTTCTATTTGAAGAAACAATACATTTCAGTTCGCATAAGTCTGTTGGAAAATATGAGTTGTTTTTTTCAAGAATATTCAATGATACAGTTTGAACATGTCATTACAGATTCGAACACCCTATCAAAAAATACACATTGTATGCTTTTGAGGTTATATTATGTTTCTGGACTATGCTAATACATTTAATTCATGTAATACTTACTTTATTTACTTATTCAGTGATATAAAAAATGTCTGTTATATAATTGGAAATGTTCACTACACTTCAAACACTCATCACTTACCACATTTTTCTCAGTTAAAAATTAAAAAATAACCTTCAACCAACGCCTCACAGTATTTCATGTGCCATACATACAGTCCAGTGTTGTTCTGCGAGGTTTATCAGGTTTACCACACTGAATGGCCAAATTGTAAACATAGCAGGAATTTTAAAATGTAAGAAGAAAATGGGTGGATAGATCATTTGGACATTGGTTTTTATTATAATAATAATATTGGTTTCATTTGCTTATGAAAATATAGATAATGTTGTTTCTGTCCTGTGTAAAATAGGAGGTATTGGTATTAAAATGAAGGAATACAAACTGAAATAAATAGTCGAAAGTGAGGGGTCGAAAAATATAAATATTCACATGAAATTTTAAATTTTTTGTTGTGTGAAGTTATTAAAAAAAATTGTCGAGAACCTGGACAATGAAGGTATATTCAATATCTAGGATGAACCTCTCGAGGCGAACTATGTTATGTCTAGAAAGAACATTCACACGTTAACATTTTTTTTACTTCGCCAATACTTCTTAGTATACAAACTAATGCCACAGAAGAACATATACAATACTTCCAACATCCTTTAAAGTCCTCTTTGGGAAGTGCATATTGCGTCTCAAACAAACATCCTCATGCCTACATTTTCTAAACATCCCAGTGATGTTTGTACTCGCTGGGGACCTAGGTGCTTATATGTATATAAAGCTAGTATGATATATTTACTACCTGTTACCAATGTATCTTGATTTCATAAATCAGTTTCATTGAATAAATTAAATAATGAATTTTCATAAACATATATAGACTATTCAATGTTTTAATCTGATTCACAGAAGGAAAATTACACGATCATAATTCTTATTAACATGTTGAGTCTGATGTACAAGATAACCTTGCAACAGCGAGGTATCAGGGTAATGACACACAGCAACATTTAGTGTCAGACCGGGTGGGTGCTATGTTACTTCACACTTCAATGTTAACATTATGGCAAATAAAAACACCGGTCTCAAGAATACATCGCTGTTTGCGGGGTGGGAAAATTTCAATATACAAAAAAGTTACATCGATTTTTGTGTTTAATTGCATTATTTTAGCAAATAATCATTCATTATCAGAAATTACAATTAATTGAATAATAGAATCATCGTGACAACAAGATACACTACATTTTTCAAAAATCAGCTCTCCAAATTGTTTTTTGCACAAATTCAATGATGACATTTTTATTGACAAAATAAGGGCATAACATGTTAAATTCAAATTTGGGGCAAACCATGCATTTTCCTTGAATATTTTTCAAAAGTGAGATGTTTTCTCAGTCATTTGAATATGCAGTAAAATCGAGTACATGTATATATTTTGTAGGTATTTACAAAGACGAAAGGATCAAGGGCATTCCTTGTGTCGTTATACAGAACAGGATTTCACAATTTTGGAGACACCAGAAAGGCAGCCCGAGATGGTATTTAGCAACAGTTGAAGCAATTCACCAATTTCTCATAGAAATTCATTTGCATTGTTGGGGGCTGAATCCTGATTATATTGGTATTAAAAACTGTTTCACGGAAAAATGTTTGAATCAGTTCCAAGAGTTATACAATAGTGATAGTAAAGCATATAATGGACAATATGATAATTTGCTGTATTTTTTTCATCATATGTATGATTTGATACATGAGTATTATCAACATGAAGAGTTATATGCATATAAAAGACGATTATTGTGACTTGTTTTTCATTTTCCATGTATATAGGTATTTTTTTTTGAGCCATAAAATAACAGAATTACTTCTTCTATCAGTCTGAACACTGGTTGAGTAGCTTTTTATCAGTACATGTTCAAGGGGCATGAAATTCTTTCATCGGTTCATGGCTTGACCACAGTAATTAGCAACTAACAAAAAATATTGGGTATCCAATTCCATCAAAATTATTTTCAGCACAAGCCAACATATTTCAAGAAGAAATGTTAATGAAATAAAAACAGTTTCAAGTTCAACAAGTCTTTAGCAGGAGGTAAAAATATAAAATCCAAATAGACAGAAATGATAGGGATCAAGAATAAACATCCTATTATTCAGTCCTAAAACATCAACATTCCTTTTAAATATGGAATGGAGAAGTTGCAGATTTTGCAATCGATATAAACTAATGAAATATATTATCCTCACAGCATAAGATAATAAATAAAAACACATTTCTGTATTTCATATATACATAAATAATGATATACTTCTAACTTTTTTCAGTTTTTCAAGGCTTCTTCTTGATTTCTGATTTTTCATCTTTGAGCTTTCCTTTAGTTTTTGATACGGTTTTCAGCAAATGGTCTTTCTTTTCCTTCATCTCCTCTTTGGTTTCATGAAGAGATTCCATCAAATTCTCTTTCTTTTCTTTTATCCCTTCCTTAGTTTCCTTCATACTTTTGGCGAGTGAGTCCTTTTTTTCTTGGTACAACTCTTTCATTCGCTCTTTGCTTGGAACTGGTTTGATATATCCCCATTTTTTCAAATAATTTATGGAAATGGTTGTGCCTCCTAGTGTGACAGTATATCTTGCTGGTGTTGCAATTTTGTAACAAGCATAAGCTACTGCTATGTAACCCATACTAGAATCTTTCAATGGATTGATTACTTTTTCACTTACTTGCCACGATTCTAATATTGCAACAATGTCAATGCCACTAAAAAGAAGGTTATTTATATATTAAAAAAATATATGAAAAATGTTTACCTCTTGGCCATGTAATAGAATCCACCGAACCATGCTACAGATGTAACAACGTGAACAGGTAAAAGAACATACCAATAATCCCTGTACATTTGTTTAAACTTCTGGAATAAAGTTAATTTCACATTTTCTTCGCTTACTTTACTACATTCTCTTTTATCCTTATCTTCAGTAGATGAGTAATACTTCACATAGTCATAATTTTTTGGGAGAACATTATATTTGGGATAAAATTTATTTGGAATCAATTTGCATGGTATAATTGTACTGCATGAGTGAGTTAAAACAGAAAATTTCTGTAGGTTCCATATTCTCTTAGCTGAGGACACAAATAGGAATTTTCTATTCAATACATTTGCCATTTAGATAACCTAACTTTTTTCATATTCGGCGATATTCAACTAGAGCACGATGCAGAATAGAAAGAACCCGGTGTAGACACTGTTGCGTGAAGTGAATGACAGCCAGGACAAGCTTTTAGTTTCGCCTCTTGCCGCCGCGAGGTGCTAGTGTCGTATCAATTTCTGAAGCATTAGTGGGAAATTTCGAACTGAACGACATTTACCATCGACAGCCCAAACCAATGATTATAAAGGATAGCCAAGTGCGTCGATTTTATCTGCCTTCCCCCCCTGCTTTTCGCCAACAGCGTGACGTCACCGCGGCACCACTACAGTTGGTTTGCCATAAGAGCCCATGTATTTTTACTATTTTTAAAATCTTTTATCTTCATAGTTTTAACTCAAACCTGTTGATTCTTTGGGTGTTTCTGGTTGGTGTGTTGATTTACTTTAGCTCCATTGAATTTTTAGAACACTAGATGCCCTCGTTTGAAACTGATTGAACTGATACTAAGCGCGTTTTAAACGTCACTTCGTTGTTTCGTTTTATTGAGAATATTTGTGGAAACTTGGGGCCTATTATAATAAATAGGAATCAATGAAGTGTCTCGATATTTTTATGAGGTGAAAATTTGGGTAAAGTTTTCAAAATCTTGTTGATGGATCTTACGAGAAACTACGGCTTCTAGACATGAACTGTAATAAAAACACCTTGAACTAACACTGCCTAGGGAATTATATCAATCCTTCAGTTTTAAAGAGCCTTATTTACCTCAAATATTCTCAATAAATCGAAAAACAGTTAAAAAAACAAGTGTCCTATCATGAAGTGGACTCCAGCAGGCACTTAACAGTCGATTCAATTTTCACTTACTATTCACGACAAACTATAGATGCTTATGGCACTGAGAATCCATTGAAACGAAAGTCAAATGATTCAGTAAACATAAACACTAAAAAACGACGGAAAATGTTACTAACACGAAGAAAAACTGCTGTGATAAAGTAGAAAAATATATGGGCACTTAAAGCTGGATTCATAGTTAGACGGACTGTAAACGTAGACGCACTGTATACATAACAAACGGACTGTAAAATATTATTGAATTTATAAATCGACGGAACGGAATTTTTGCGCATGGGTAGAAGTGATTCAACATAACCTACACATTATACGAATCATAAACAGCCTGTGTTGGTTTGGATTTGTATTATATTCTAAATATATATATATATATATATATATATATATATATATATATATATATATATAATTATATATTGTCCACTTCAAAAGTAGATAAAACTCCAAATGAATGTTCATATATATGTATCTACCTCCTCAAAAAACATTCTTATAGGTATTGTTCTTGAATTACTGGAATACAAATTTTCTTTGGGATTCTGGTGACTTAATAAATAAAAATATTTAGAAATAGAGGTATGTCTTTCAATCTTAACCTTCCTATTTTAGATATTTCAGGCAATTATCGAATGCTCGATCAAGTCTTGTGAAGGGTGTTGTATTTGATTACTCTCGTTTCGGACGTCCATCGTCTTACTGTATTTGAAAAGGTTTTCACGATGTTTTCAAATGTGAATAATGTATTCAAACGATTGCAGATACAAACATTCGAAACATCGTGAAAACCTTTTCAACAACATTAAGATGATGGACGTCCGAAACAACAGTAATCAAGCTACCACATCATCTACAACCTTCAAAGAGTATTGTAATTTATTAACAGTAAAAATTGGATATATCGTGATATTTATCGAAATTGTACTATATACAAATATCAATATTGTGTCATTTTTTTATAATAGGTATTAAATTAAGAGTAATCAACTGAATCAGTAAAACAACAAATAAACAAACATTTATATATATATATATATATATATATATATATATTTATATATATATATATATATATATTCATTTGAAACATTTAATTTTTTAAAAGAACTGAGCAAGAGGCAAGTCGTCCAATAAATTTTTTGACTGGATGGCATTGGCCACACAGCTTCCAAATCTGTGCGTGACATTTTGCCTCTAATATAGCATCAATATGACCACCTACTTCACTGTTTCCGGCCATACAAGTACAGTGAGCAGTACAAATGCTTTCATCCTTTTCAATTATTTGTACCAAACATCTGAGGTTTTTAATTTGCCTTTTGTGAATACTTGACCTGAAAAAAAGTTTTGTTGATTTGAAAGAACTATTATGAACGTTGAGAAGTAATATTCTTAAATATCAAATCAATGTCTCTTATAATAAACAATTGTGGCAATAAACATAATAGATCAGAAGTTATAAATTGCTTCTTATGTATTATTATTCCTAATTTATCACTTCGATGACTCAAGATTTGCAACTGTACATTCACCCATTAGAAAAAACCTGCTGCCTAGGAAAAAACATACTAGACTAACCAAAATATATGAATCATTCTGAATTTTTGTTCTCACCTTCACAACGAAGCCAGATTCAAAATATGTATGGGTTCTAAACTTGTATAGCGCTTCATCTGCATTTGGGAAAGCTGAGTAAAAAGCAAATACGAAATAATATCCATATTCGTATCAGGAGGAGCACCAATAATTGAACAATTCAGTGTAAAAAAGATCTAAATCACTGATCAATCCTCAACTTCATTTTATAACTGTAACAAATACATTGATAAAAATGTAAACAGAAGATGGGGATGTATTTTCAAGCATACCGTTCACCAAAGCCTCTGCTTTTCAACAATAGTGTCTTTAGGTAATCACTCTCCATCTGAATATTATTAATTAACTACACAAAAGCTCCGAAAATAACCAAAAATACACTTTTACAAGCCAAAAGTGCACACTGACAATGATGTTCTTATGGCGATTATCAGTTTGTGTGCCAACAACCGCCATATTGGGTCACGTGGTATGGATCGCCTAATAGTGACTGTAGCTGAATAAGGGCGGGTATATTAGGCGGGTATTATAATACTATATTTATTGCTCTGAGATTTTGACACATAACTAAGAAGTTAATTTGTGTATGACGTCACATGTTAACTTAAAAAATGTAGAAGTTAACTTTATCGGGAGGAAGAGGAGGTATCAGTTAAAGTTACCTTTGTAGAAAATAGTGGTTTTCGACAACCGACTAACCTTAATCTAGACCGCTAGAGGTCATATCCCCACCACTCGAAAAATTCATCCAAATAGAACGTGTCTGCGCAAAGCGCAGAAAGCACAAATAATGTCATTTCAGACATTGACATCTAACGAGGAGCCATTCCCATTATATGATTTTGAATCTCCACAGACACAAAATACGCATGCTCTAAAAGCTCTTTGATACCTTGTAATTGGATGAATTCTCACCATACGGGATCAGCAGTCTAGATTAAGGTTATGTCGGTGTTTTCGACAGTTTTTTTAGCATATAACCTCAATTTTATTGTTTTTTTTTGCAATAATGTTAGCAAACGATAACCACGTTATTTTTGAGAAACTTTTAACCGATGATGAAGAAAATGCGGTGAATATTGTTGAAAGCCCTCGGCGATAAAGGATAATTAGAAATCGGTTTGACCATTTCACCTTGTGGAATGAAACAGAATTTAAAAACCGATTACGATTATTAAGAGAGTATGTATGCTTGTTAATGGCGCACATTGAAGCCAATTTACAAGGACCAACTAATAGGTCAGTACCTGTTTTGATTAATGTAGGATTATAATTATTTTAATTTTTATAAATCATCCTCTATTGCCAGTGACACAAGGATTAATTGCACTCAGATTTTATGCAACAGTTGCTGAAGATTTTCGAGGTATTCTATAAAATTAACATTTTGAAGCTTAAGTTTAATTGAATGTTAAAATTAAAGGTAACTTCAAAAAATATTTATAATACCGGCCCTAAAGGAGTTCTGCACATGTTGCCAACTCAAAAAATCCTCCAAAACTTCTGCTTCTCCAATGGCAATATAGAATATGCAGGATTTTATTTTAATTTGCCTCAGCCTGGTACTCAAAGATTATATTTTGTAACAATAGTTTTTCAAATCCTAAAATGTTGTCAAAATTTTCAACTTTACAGGTACTCTCCAATTCAAACTCGATTTCACTTGAATAACTTCCCCCAAACATCACCGCAAATTGTGGTTGTTTCAGGAATATTTCTTACAACCCAAACATAAATTCAACTCACTTTCAATGTTATGTTTCAGTAACAATTTAAAATATTATGATAATAAAAATACGATATAAGATATAAACGAAGACAGATGAAATTATAGTTACAGTTCGAAGCAACTAGCGGTTAAAATTTGAACTGTCTGAAGTAACGATGCATACGTCCGTCGGAGGCGCTAGGAATACGTTTTCTAATGTGATTGGCGTTTTCTATTTCGAATTATTGAAAACATTGAAAAAAATTTCAATTTCCGAGTTGTGGCTGAGCTTTCTAGGTGATAATCTTTATGGCAAATCAAAATATTTCAGAAGAGGGGTACATGCGTGTTCCCTATTCTTTGACAGAAATTTTGGTTTGTAGCGGCATCTGTCGGACACCTTTATTATCTATAATATTGATTTTAGAAATGAGAAGAAGAAATTAGGAGTGAAGGTAACACTTCCCAATTACTCATTGTTCTCTGTCACTTCTGTCAAGTTCCATTTCGTGGACACATGTTAATCAATTTGAGCCGATTTTATTTTTAGGAATTCAATCGGTAAGTGATAAATTTATTTAAACATTTATTTGAAATATATTCAGTATCCTAAAGACTATCCAAACACATACATCAAAGATTTTTGTTTGCAATAATTAATCATCCTTGCCTATTCATCTGTGTAATGAGTTTCAAGTTTTTTGTTCAAGTATTCGGTAGTTATGAAATGTTCTTCAGTTTTATATTTTCACAGTATAAGTCACTATGCCATCCGACGCTAAAAAACGAGAACAACAACGCAAAAAAGATGCAGCAAAAGCAAGACAGACTGGAAAGAAAGTTGAAAGTAAGCCTAAGAATGAAGAACAAAGTAATGATGTAAAAACTAATGGACAACAAAATGGTATTTCAAATGGAACAATCGAAATGAGTGCAGAAGGTGAGTTTGTCTATTGCGAGTGATATTTGTGAGAGAATGAAGGAGTCTCTCCTATGCATTGTTCTTGTCGAATGACGTAGATATATCTATAGGAAATATCAACTTCGACATTCTAAACCATAGGAATTCAACAAATAACAACTATTTATCTATATAATCGTACTTTGGGTTCAAGCGTACATAGAATAGAATATATTGCATCCATAAGTTTTGTACATCTTGGACAAGTCATACATACAATGATAAGTAAAATACAATAAAATAAATCTATCACATCAATAACATAAAATTAACTAACAGGAACACTAGAGTTTCCTGCAAGTGAGTCCTCGAATAACCCACTGAAATCATTAATTCGATAGAGACTCATTTTGGTAAGGATTTTTTTTAACGATCTTTTGAAAGGTTCCTTAGGGAGAGAATTGAATAGAGGAATACCTAATTTTTTTCTAATCTCTTCATAGGAGGCACCAGGTTTGGATTAATGAAAGGAATAAGTACAAATGATGCTATATTCGAACTCGTAAACAATATACAAAAAAGTCTCGACCATAATGAAAAAGCATTTGCTGTTTTCCTAGATCTCACCAAAGCGTTCAATACCTCACATACAACTTATTGACACATTTGAGCAATACGGAGTGAGGGGTGTTGTGTTCGAATTTTTTAAGAGTTACTTAAATAACATAACGGCCAACTAAAATTGGGAATATAATTAGTGACCCCCTAGAAACTAAAATTGGTATTCCCCAAGGAACAGTGCTTGGTTCACTTCTCTTGATTTACATCAGCTCATTATAAAACTTAAACATAAATGGTATCTCCATCTCTTATGCAGATGATACAGTTTTACTTCTTAAAGGCAAAAGCTGGGAAAATGTTATGAATAAAGTGGTTCATGGACTACATGTAAAATGTTGACTTCACAAAAATAAACGAACTTTAAATTCTGATAAAACATTCTATATGGCTTTCTCAATGAACGATTCAAACAGAACACATTTTAATTCTATCAAAATAAATGACCTTACGATAAAAAACTAATTCCATAAAATATCGAGGCATCACAGTAGATGAAAATTTAAAATGGACTTATCATGTTCAAGATTCAACTAACAAAATAAGATGATTAATTCATAAATTTTACATATTATGTAAAAGTTACTTCTACAAATCTACAAGTCCTTAGTAGAATCACTCCTTAGTTATGGTATTGTAGTATGGGGGGGGCTCTATGACAATGCACTAACATGATAACCGCAGCAATGCATTAATTTTTTTTACTTGTCTCTTGGCTACCATACTAAAAACCTTTAAATTGTATTTAAAAACATATAAGATTATATAAATATTTATTTTAAAAATCTGTAAAAACCTGGATCAGGGAATATCTAATAGAAGACATTGCATTGTCTGTTACACAAAAATATCATCAGAAAGTGGCTGTGCAATCAGTGCCAAAAACATTATCGTGTGACATGTTTTTGTAATAATAGATAGGTTTTTTCTTTTTCTGTATTGTCTTATGTTTGAAATGCATTTATGATAAATGAAACACAATATCTTAGTCATATAAATCTTTCAAGAATTTTTATAAAATGCTGTTTATAGAAGAAGAAAATCGTTTATTAGTTCATTACTCCAGCCAGGTTGATTGAGCATGTCAAAAAGAGTAGATTAATAAATACATACGTTCACAAACAATAAGATTCTAGGTATAAAATTACAGTTTACAATTTGTTTTACAAAAATAGAGTATAGAGTATTTAAAGATCAAGCCTAAGACATTCACAAATTCATATCAGTAAAATAATGTCAGCATTCAGGAACTCCTGGAGCGAATATAAGGCCTTGCTAGATAAAAATTCTTTTAATTTATTTCTTAGTTGAGCGGAAGGCAAATTTCTTAAATTATTAGGAATTTTATTCCAGATCTTTTTGATTGAGAATTTAACATTTTGTATATATGTCTAATTGGTTTTATGTTATTTTGTATTGATGTCTTTATGTCTTGTGTTGTATTGATGTTGAAATAAATTATCATTTTGAAACAAATTCTGATTTTTCTTGACAAACATTACCGATTCTAAAATCTGCCGTCAGTCTCTTATATTCCACGAAAATGTTTTTGCAAGTATCAAGAGGCCTGAGACCAAAGATACCATCTTTTCTGGAGAACAAAGACTCTGTTGAAATCCACAGAATTACCCCAAAAGATAATTCCATAAACAATTCTGGATTGCATATAAGCGTGATGAGCAATCATTGCAGCCTCACCGTCCATGCTCCTTTACAATAGCCTCAGGGCATAGCTATATCTGGACAATTTTCGTGACAGGATGTCTATGTGGTCCCTCCAGTCAAGCCTGCTGTCCAACTCTATTCCCAGAAATGATACCTGTTTGCTGGTTGAAAGCTGTTTTGTAGTCTATATGGAAATTACCAGGCATTCTATTTGGTAGTTCGATGACATACAATAGGTAAAGCAATGGTCCAAGTATAGACCCTTGAGGGACACCCATCAACACACCCCAAGTTCGACCTCACCATGGTGCCATCAATGCTATATTCCACTGTGTGTTGCTTCCTATCAGCCAAGTATGATTCCATTAAAAAAATACATTCCGAGTTTTCTGCACAATATCCCATGATCAACCGAATCAAAAGCTCTCGATAGATCAACACATAGGGCTACAGTTTGTTTTTTATTATTTAAGGAGTTTAAAATATCAACTAGTGCCTGATAGATGGCCTGAATTGTACTCTTTCCCTTTCTAAAGCCGCTCTGTCGATCTGAGAGTAGGGCATGTCCCTCAAGAAACACAATTATTCTATCATACATCAGTTTTTCCACTATTTCGTTTATATTTGACAAAAGAGACACCTTTCTATAGTTTTTAAATTCACTTTTTTTTCCTTTTTTATAGATGGGTTTTACATATAATATAAAGACAATATTCATAGTCACCAAAAAGCAGACTTACTATTTTCATACTATGTACATTTTTTTTACTTGGCTTAGTAAGTATTTTTGCTTAGCCACACGCTTAAATGACTCGTGTGAACCGCCGGCGACTCATGGACAGGTCAGTACAAAACTATATATGAATCGAATATGACTCATGTGGCTCTACTAACAAAGATGTACATGAGACACGTGTGCTTCATGTGGCGGTTAACGTGTTAACTCAATTAAATATAGTTCAAAACTATATACTACAAATAATATTATTCAATAATACTTCACAGAATGTCTTTATAATGAATCAATTCTGAATGTCCGATGTCTATACTATCTTCTGTTTCAAATCCTTAATGAACCTCTGTTACCAAACTAGGCAGAATACAAACATTACATTACCACTTAGAATAGAATAGAATAGAATATCCTTTATTCACCATAAGAAATACAATAGTATTATAAGGTTTTGTCAAGAGTATATAAATAAAAACACTAAATAAATAACTAAATAAACAAATGAGAGGTGAACAATTACAATATAAATATCACTGTTTCACTAGAATATACATAACTATAATTTATTTTTTTGTGTCTACATAGTATATATCTTCTGGAAATATATTAGTTGGTGTTGAAGTCAAATGATAAGAATTCGTCGATACTATAAAAAGCGTTTTCCAAGCAGATATTCCTCATGTAATTTGAAAATGAAGCTGTATTTAAGTTTTTTATATCTTCTGGTAGTTTATTAAATAAAATAGGACCATAATAATTTTTCGAAAAACGGCACTGATTTAGTCTTGTGAATTCAATTTTAATTTGTTGTGATTGTCTGGTGTTATGTGAATGAAAATCGTTTTGATTTAGATATAAGTTAGGATTTTTTTTTACATAATTTATGCACGAATAGACGTAAAGAGAAGGTAGTGTAAACATTTTATTATTAATAAATGTTGTTTTAACGTCTTCTTGATAACCCAGTTTGAAGATAACTTCAAAAACTTTTCTTTGCAGTCCAAACACTCTTTTGCATGAGGTGAGTGCCCCCAAAGTACTAGACCATAAGAGATATGGGACATAAAAAGTGAATGATAAGCAGTGATAATGGTTTCAATAGATGAAATGTCCATTAAACTTCTTATAACATAAATGCTCTTTGCCAATTTTTTGCAAATAAAATCTACATGTTTTTCCCAAGAGAGCTTTGGATCCATTTGGAACCCAAGAAATTTGATCGATTCATTTTGATCTACAGGCAGTTGTTTGTGTGTAAACAAGTAATGTTGCGTTTTATTTGTATTCAGTTTTAATTTATTATTTGTCAACCATTTATCAGCATTCGATTCTGCTACTTTCATTTCATTAACTATAGCCTCGTAGTTTGTATTTTGGAGCGTTAAGGATGTGTCAGGCAGCAAATTGCGTAATCTCAGAGTCATCATCAGTTTTGAAATCAATCACATAAATTAAGTATAGAATTGGTCCCAAAACCGAACCTTGGTAAACTCCGTTTTTATTTCTTTGGTATCAGATGCCTTATTATTCAAAAAACGTACTGTCTGTGTTCGATAGATATGATCTAACTAGGTTAATTGAGTTTTCCTCAAATTTAAACCACTCCAATTTTTTAAGCAGGATTTCATGTGACACGCAATCAAATGCAGCCTGAAGATCGCAGAACACTGTTCCTGTGTGGACACGTTTCTGAAATCCTATGACAATCTTATCTACCAGCTGCATTACAGCGTCTGTGGTTGATTTTCCGTTCCGGAAACCATATTGGTAATCTGGAATGATGTTATGTACCTCAAAGTGTTCTACTAACTGCGATTTCAGAGCAGCTTCAAATATTTTACCGACTCATGGGAAGTATTGAGATGGGTCTTAGTTTACACAATTCTTCTGCATTTTTTCTTTTGGTATTGGGATCACTTTTGTAATTTTAAGGCAATCAGGAAAAGTTCCGCATTTTATGGCTTCGTTTATCAGCTTTGTTAAGGGTGAGATTATGATATTTTTGATTATTTTTATTAAAAAGATATTTAGCTCATAATAGTCAGCACTGGTTTTATTTTTCATTTTATTTATTATAATCCTAGTTTCGTTAAAGGTTATTTCCCTAAATTTAAAGCTTGGGAAGCAATTAAAATTTCCTGGTAATGGAGAAGTTACAGGTGATGGGGTTTGTACTATATTGTGATAAATATCATCTGCTTTGTTAATAAAGAAGTCGTTTATGTCGTTTTCGTTTAGTTTAATTTCTGGGTATTTTTTTGTTTTACCCCTCTCTTCATTTATTATTTCCCAGCATGTTTTGTTAATATCATTTGAATTCCTTATTTTCCTATTATTAAACTCTCTTTTTGTAATTTTCAGTTTTTGTTTATATAGTTTTTGATATTCTTTTTTTAATTTTTTTATATGCATATCATTAGAAATTTGGCTTAATTCTGATATGAGCTGTAATTGATTTTTCATGATTCGGAGCTCATTTGTATACCAGGATTTGTTACTGCTTTGTTTATTATTTGTATTTTTTTGTTTGAGAGGAAAACAGTTTTCCATGCATGACTTGAGTAGAAAATATGATAGGAACCAAAGGTTTGTTTGCTACAACTCTAGCACCAAAAATTTACAACTATCAGCCAATGAAATTAAAGCAACAAATAAATACAAACAGTTTGTTAATAATTGTAAATATTTTGTTTATCACAATAGCGATCTGATACACAATAGGCTATGAAAATGGGTGCCTGAATAATTTAACATAATCTAGTTCTATTACTTATATAGTTACTATTATTATTATCATTTATATTATTACAATAGCCTGCACATGTCACTATTGATTGTATTACAGCCTTCTTAGAATTCATACACAGGTGTTAACTCACCTAGGTGCATTTACTTGTAAAAATATACAACACTGAACTCACTCTCACTACTTTTGAATGTATTACATATTTTACTATTGAATAAATTGAATTGAATTGAAAAAAAAACATTGCACAGATTTTTTTAAAGATCCTCAATCCAAATTAATTTCAGAGGCTCTCTGTGCCAAATTGGAATCAGACGCAAGACTCAATGCAGAAGCCAGAGCGTGTACTGGTTCATTGGCTGTTCATCCAAAATCGAGAGACATCAAGATTGACACTTTCTCCATCACATTTCACGGGTGTGAAATGCTGCAAGATGCCTTGCTAGAATTGAATTGTGGCCGACGGTACGGCCTTTTGGGTCTCAACGGTAGTGGAAAATCCACCATTCTAGCTGTGCTAGGAAACAGGGAAGTGCCCATACCCGAGCATATTGACATCTTCCATTTGACACGTGAAATGCCAGCTTCTGATAAATCGGCGCTAAAGTGTGTGATGGAAGTAGACGAGGAAAGAGTGAGGTAAATAGATCCTTGACACTGGCACTAGAAAAATTGCAGATTCACCTCCTTGCTGTTTTTATTTTTATAAATTGCTTTAATGAAATAGTTCCCAAAACCCGTTTCCAAGGAAGAAGTAATTATGCATATCAATACCCTGAAAAATAATAGTGCACCAGGCATAGATGGCATCTCATCTAAATTGACAAAAAAAATCCACTTACTCATTCTAGATCCTTTAGTTCACATCATGAATCAAATTTTCCTAACAGGCAAGGTACCATCCCAATTCAAAACTTCTATCATTGCACCCATCTATAAAAAGGGCTGTAAAACTAATATAAGCAACTATCGACCCATTAGTGTAATTACTACCCTCTCAAAAATATTTGAAAAATGTCTCAAAAGTAGGTTATTAGATTACCTAACTTCAGTGAATGTACTAAACGACAACCAATTTGGATTTATGAAAGGTATAAGCACAAATGATGCCATGTTTGAACTCGTGAACAATATTTAAAAAAGTCTTGACAATAATGAAAGAGCAATTGCCGTTTTCCTAGATCTCGCCAAGGCTTTCGATACTGTACCTCATAAACAACTTACTGACACACTTGAGCAGTATGGTGTCAGAGGTGTGGTATTGGTATCTCTATCTCCTATGCAGATGACACAGTTCTACTTTTTAAAGGTACAAACTGGGAAAATGTTAAAAGTACAGCGACTCACAGAGTGCGCCTTGTAAAATGTTGGCTCGACAAAAATAAATTAACTTTAAACTCTGATAAAACATTCTATATTGCGTTCTCACTGAATGATTCAAAGAGACCACATTTTAATTCTATCAAAATAAATGATTTAATAATAAAAGAAACTAATTCCATAAAATATCTACATACTACGAATAATATTCAAAAATAGACTTTATTCTACAAATTGTATCTATAATGAATCAATTTTGAATGACCTAAGCCTATACTACCTTAGTAACTGCATCTTCTGCTTTAAATCTAAGAAAAAACATTTTGTGAACCATTGCTACCAAACTAGGCAGCACACAAACAAACATATGGCTGTACCATTTAGAAGATATGATGGGAACCAAAGGTTTGTTACAACCCTAGCACCAAAGATTTATAACATCCTACCTAATGAAATTAAAGAGATAACCAAATATAAACACTTTGTTAACAAATGCAAATACTTTATTTATCTAAAAAGGGATAACATACATAAGATGTTGTGAAAAAAAAAAATTATTAATTAATTTAACATAATTTAAATATACTACATATTTTCTGTCATGATTACCATTTATATCATTAGTATTATTACCATATTATTATTACTATTTTCTGTTATAATTACTATTTATATTATATTATTACCATTTTCTGTTATAACTATAATTACTATTTATATTATATTATTACCATTTTCTTTTTTAACTCCTAAGTTTTCTTCATTACGTGTCAATAATAACTTTTAAATTTCTACCTTCTACAATTTATAAAAGACTTGGTATTATTGCACCTAGGTGCATTACTTGTAAAATTGTACTATGAACATATTATAACCACCTATAAATGTATAACATATTTACTTTTTTGAATAAAAAAAAATTAAAAATTTTGTGCTACACTACAGTTCATTCAAATTCCATGTGACTTTCTCTTTCAGATTTTTGAATGTATACAATTTGTTACTGCACCGAAATACAAAAATGATGTTATTTTTTTTCTTAATGAATGTTCTAGAGAGACAGGTAGGTGGCTCATAGGGGTTTCATTTGAAATAAAATAATTTTTGATCAAAATGTGATGTGACTGAATTAATTCATCAATAAATGACACAAACAATTATTTTTCAGAAAACATTATGTTTCTCTGTTATGTGCGACTCATTGTGAATAGCCTTGACCAAATCTCATTTATCCACGAGGTAAAATAAAAAAACAATTTTAATTTCAATTGTTTCATAAAAATGACATTTGACATAAGGTTTGCACTTGTTTTGACCTGTTAAACTTGAATATGTAAAAATATACAGGGTGTTCTATTTGAAAAAACAAAGTTGCTGGCATTTGCAGAAAAACCGAAAGTCCGCCATATTGGATTGTAATGTGATCAAATCCGAAATGGTTGCTTATATAATTGTACCGAATTTCAGAAAAATCCGTCCACGAATGCAGAAGTTACAGGGGTGGCCCGATATCCTGTGTCACCCGGTATATTTCTGCTGATGCAGCATTTTCCATTGACCTAATTAGGCAAAATATATTTTAATACTTGCTGATGACATTGTTTCTCACTTCCCTCAGTCGTGAACTCTTAATATTTTTCATCTTTTTTATGCTTCAGCATTCCTCCTACCATCACTTTGCCCCAGAAAAAATGTGACCACAAGTTCCCATGGTGAGGGTGCATAAACTTATGATACATTTGAAAAGTGACACGAGCTCTTGGTCTACGGTGCGTTATTAGCAATAATAAGATCATATTTTTTTTTATATAATGGAATAATTTTTCCCACCGCAAATTCAAGATTCTTGAAATAATTTCACATTTCTGTTATCTTTCTTGTACACTGATTTTGTGAATAATTTAACATATTTTGAAAATGCAGCAGACATTCATCAAATTCTTCATTTTGTCATTATCCAAACAAAATTTACACTGCCTTCACTTACAAATATATTTCTATAGAATTCCTACTATCATGAATTAATGTTTATAAACGTCATATAATAATAATAATAATAAGTTTATTCAATAAATTCACAAGATACATTTTTTGAATAAAGCAGAGAAAAAAAAAATCACAAAAGCAGTCAGTTTTGCTGCTTGTAGTGACATATACCTACATTCGTATAGAAAAAGGTTCCAATAGATTACTTTTAAGAAGATGATAAGTAAAGTAATAAGTGAAGTAATAAGTAAAGTAATAAGTAAATATAGTGTAAGATAATAAGTAAAGCAAAAAGTGAAATAATAAGTAAAGTAATAAGTGAATATAGTGTAAGATAATAAGTAAAGTAATAAGTGAAGTAATAAGTAAATATAGTAGTATAAGTAATAAGTAAATACTAAGAGGACTTAGCATTTAGATTATCATGAGCAAAATACAGTAAAAGCTTGTAGACAAATTAAGGTTTTGTGAGGTAGCAATATTTTCATCATTTTACAGTTTACTTGATCGGCCTTTTTGTCTTTTTTTGGTCTTTTTCGGTACTCACTGTCATAATTCGGGGTTTATTTTTCTTGAAGGCATTCTGTTTTTTAACAATTTTCACACTTCGTGTATTCCTATCAATCAAAAGTTTTGAAAATATGCTTCTTAAACCTTAAGTTATCTCTGATGAATATAATAATTCCATCATTTTGATTTAATTTTCCTTCATTATAAATAGTAACAAAACCTTAAAGCTATATAAATCAACATTTCCAAGTTTCACTTAGAATAATAACATCGAAAACTGAGTTCAATTCAATCATAAATATGCAAAGTTCATCAAAATTCTTTGCAATGCTACGTATATTCATATGATGATTTTTGAATGATGAGAATTTACTGATTGTTTGAAGCATTTCAAATTTTTAATAATATTTGCAGATACATGTTCATTTGCATAATCTCTAATGAAAGAGTCCATGTCGAAATAAATGGTATGGTATCTATATTTATTTTAATTTCACTAATTGTTTGTTTTTTCACCCACCCCCTTTTTTACCACTTCTAGTGTTCTTTGGACTATATTTATTGGCACTTTTTTCGGTAGTTGTTTGACTAATTTGTGTATCCCTGGCAAGGTTCGATGATACTTCCTGTTTGTCTTCGGAATTTTCTTCTTCGGAAGAAATTTCTTGATTATTCTCAAGTTTTCTTAGTTCATCTGCTGTGTATGATAAGACATTTATGAATAATTTGAGTCCACGTATTTTAGCATCATGATTTTGTGATCTTGAAATTTTGAAATGATATTTCAAAACTTTAAGTTCTTCCCTATCGTCCTTTGAGAGGTCATCCGATATGGATAGTCCTTTCTCTCTGAAATTCCTCAGATTTTGCGGATTTTCGAATAATTTGCGTTTGTTCGAATGAGAAATGAATTCTAATAGTACTGGTGCATTTTTCCCTTTTCCCAACTTATATACATTATTTAAATGATCCTGATTTAGATTGAGTCCAAAATTTTCATTTATTACTGAGAGTGTTTTGTTGCACAAGTTTTCATTTTCCCTCGTCTCAATTCCAAATATGACAATGTTGTTTGATTTAACCTTCCTTTCCAAAAATGAACACTTCTCTTTCAGACAATCTATTTCCTTCTGAGCTTGACCAAGTTTATTTGTTAGATGATCAATAGTCTGTTTAAACTCCGTGTGTAACTGATTTGTTTGAATTTGGTTTGTTTTCAGAAGTAATTGAAACAGGTCCCTATGTTCTGGATTAATATCGGCTAAATCTCCCATACTTTACAACCAATTGTGGATTCTGACCACCGGTACAGCAACGTTTGCTATAAAACCATAAAATGATGTACTCATGGTTTTACGCCTCAAAACTGGCTTTTTTTAATCAGTTTTTTCTATGTATCAATCAATCAAATATGCTTTATTGTCGAAGAAACAATTCTTATCGACAAAGTCATTGCAGAGGTGCTAAAAGTTAAAACTTAAAACCTAAAGTTAAGTAATAAAAATAGAAAAAACACTAAAAATGCTAAAAACGGTAGTGATACAGGCGTTTTAAAATTAGTATAGGTAAAATGTACAATCACAAATGTTAATTGGTATGACATTTAAGTAAAATGATAAGCAAGTACAACCACATGATGCAAACATATTGAAATTGATACTCAAAATAAGGGGAAAAGCATATTTTAGTGCTGACGAAAAGGTTCACTATTAAAAAATTCTTCCGTATTGTAGAATGGATGGATAAGAAGCAATTCTTTTACAATTTTTTAAAATAATCTAAGCGATTCGATTTCCCTTAAATGTATTGGTAACTGGTTATACATTTTTATACCGTTATAAATGAGAGATTCCTTAACAAGATTGTTTTTAGGGATAGGTAAGGATAATCTCAATTTTTGCGAGGATCTTGTGTTATGGTATGAGGGCAGTGCATTATATTTGTGGCGATTCTTGTGTATAAGGCAGGTGGTTTCTAGAATGAATATAGAAGTAACTGTGAGGATTCTATGATTTTTGAATAGATCTCTGCAAGAATTACGCTTTTTCACTTTACAGAGGGCCCTAATGGCTCTTTTTTGTACAACCTGCACCATTTGTAGTAGTTGTTTGCTGCACACTCCCCAGAAGGCTATGCCATAGACCAGGTGGGACTCGATAAGGGCAAAGTAAGCTGATTTAGCAGCTGTAAAACCCAATTCATGTGATATAATCCTGATGGCGTAGCAACCTGATGACAATTTTTTGCACAACTTCGGGACATGGTCATTGAATAGTAATTTATTATCGATATTAAGTCCGAGAAATTTAGAGAGAGAAACATTGTCAATGTTATGAGGGCCTAGATCTTGCTAATGTTTGTTCATCTTTGTCATGCCAAAATATGGTGGTATCGTCAGCAAATAATGTATACTTACCAGATATATTAACTTTTGTGAGATCGTTTATGTACAGTAGGAACAGTGTGGGACCGAGTACTGAACCCTGTGGTATGCCACAATGAGTTGGCTCAGTTCGAGAGAGGTGGTTAGTTTTTACCAATTGCGAGCGATTTTCAAGGTATGATTTGAACCATAGCTGGCTGATTCCTCTAAACCCATAGTATTCGAGTTTGCTAAGCAGGATTTTGTGACTCACACAGTCAAATGCCTTGGATAAGTCACAAAACACTGCTGCAGCTGCCTCACCTTCATTAATTTCGCTATAAACTTTATTAAGAAGGGAAAATATTGCGTCGTTATGTTCTTCTGCCTTTGAAAGCCAAACTGGTTCACACTCAAGATTTTATTTCTAAGTATAAACTCCAAAATTCTCTTCTGAACTAATTTTTCAATTATTTTAGCCAAGGTGGGTATGAGAGATATTGGGATAATTTGCGGTCTGCAGGGTCGCCTCCTCTATGAAGTGGAACTATAATTGAAGTTTTTAGAAAATCAGGAAAGACTCCCTGTTGGAGTGACTGATTGATGAGAGTTGCCAGGACTTCGAGGGCAGAATCGGGAAGGTTTGCAAATATATTGATTGAGAGTTCGTCCTGCCCTGAGGCTTTTTTATTTTTTATGCCGCTGATGATTTCTTTTAATTCAGATGTGTGAGTTGAAACAAAATAGAAGTTTTCTTCGACATAGAGGTTCGACATGTAATAGTCTATGTTATTTGTGGGAATCAAGTGTGCAGTTATCAGTTGAAACACTTTTCACCCACACTCTACAAAAATTTGAAGAATATTCATTTACATGTAATTTGGTATCTGTCGTTTTTACACGGAGCTCGCGAGTTTCGTGTCAACACACCTGGCCATTACAATGAAAAATTTATGTAAGTAATTATTTTCTAAATCGGTTTTGAATTCGTTCAGGTTGGAAAAATTGGCAGAGTCACTCGTTGCTTGCGAAGACGATGAATCTCAGGAACAACTCATGGACGTTTATGAGCGCTTGGATGAAATTTCGGCGGACACCGCCGAGGCAAGGGCGGCTAACATTCTGCACGGTCTCGGTTTCACTAGGGACATGCAGAATAAAAAAACTAAAGAATTCAGTGGAGGTTGGAGAATGAGAATCGCACTGGCCAGGGCGCTTTACGTAAAGCCGCATTTGTTGCTCCTTGACGAGCCGACTAATCATCTGGATTTGGATGCCTGTGTATGGTTGGAAGAAGAATTAAGAAAGTGAGTATTAGGTTTTTAATGATTTATAGAAATTTAGATCTGGCAACATACATTATAGTGTACAATACAATAGTGTATTGATAGGAGAAGAGTTGCACTACACCATCTTTTTTTTTTCGTTGTCCTTAGAACTTGAGGATTTTGTTAGAAGTTGGAATCTCTGGCACTTTTAGTTCCACCGAATATGCTCAACTATATTTATTTATATTCAACGTTGAAGGCAGTTCTGAATGGGGACTACTTTTAGTTCTTCATTTCAATATTATTAAGTGAAATTTTGATTCAAAATCCAGAATATGCGATAAAGTTCTAGTTCAGCGATAATGTTCTAGTTCAAACATTTGTTATAAATATGCTGTTAATGAATTCCAAATGGCACAGCATTTCAAAACAGTTATATATGCCTTTTTTTATTATCAAGAACATTATCAAGTTACAATATTCCGAGCCCACCCCAATTGTAAATCATAAACGATAAATTTAATGGGAGAGAAGTTTTTGAAATTGTTATTATATTTTAGTTACAAGAGAATTCTCGTCTTGATATCTCACTCTCAAGATTTCCTGAATGGCGTGTGCACAAATATAATTCATATAAATAAAAAACGGCTCAAATATTACACTGGTAACTATGAGGCTTTCGGAAAAACTAGAATGGAACTATTGGAAAATCAGATGAAACAGTACAACTGGGAGCAGGATCAGATCAATCACATGAAGGTAAGTGATTATCAAAGGATATATTATTATTATCAAAGGATATATATATTTATTGTCAAGGCAGAAAACAAAACTAAAGCAACTTGGTCTTTAGTCAAGAGAATAACAAACAATACCTCCAATAATGAGAAAAAAAACATTCTTCAGAATCTTAGCAAATCGGATCCTCAATCATCGTCACATGATATTTTGAACAGAATAAATGACTTCTATATAAATTCAGCACCAGACATTAAGAGTGGGGAGGTAGATTATGATAAAATAACTTACTGCAATGACAGTTGTAGGTTTAATTTAATAAATCAAACGAAAATAATGAAAATAATAAATAAACTGAAAAATAAAAATTCAGTGGGAGAAGATGAAATTCCAGTAAAACTTATTAAAGCAACTGCTCATATAATATCAATTCCTTTGGAACACATCATAAATTTATCCTTCTGCACAGGAATGTATCCTGAGGCATTGAAAGTTGGATATATTAGATCTATTTACAAGAAAGGTGATAAGGACGATATGACAAACTATAGACCAGTCTCTCTACTTTCAAATGTGAATAAAATATTTGAAAAAATTATGTACAATAGGTTATCAATTTTCTTGGAGATAAATAATGTATTAACGTCTAAACAAAATGGCTTTAGGAAGGGGAAAAGCACAATGAAGGCTGTCTATCAGGCATTGTCAAAAATATTGAACTCTATAGATAACTATAAAGAAACTGCAGCATTGTGTCTGGACCTCTCCAAAGCGTTTGACTCTGTGGAACATGATATACTCTGCAACAAACTGGAGCATTATGGAATAAGGGGAGTCCAACTACATTTGATCAAATCTTATCTCACTAATAGGAAACAGCGAATGGCTGAATATAAGGATGAAGGTGTTCTGATAAAATCGAATGAAAAACCGTGCGGAGGGGGGTACCGCAAGGCTCCATTTTTGGGTCCCTTGTTGTACATTCTATATGTTAATGAGCTGCCGAACGTAGTTGCACAGGAAATGGTTCTTTATGCAGATGATACATCTTTAATATTTCAAGAACAAACAAGAGATGAATGTGAAAGTCAAATTACAGAATCATTAGGGAAACTCGAGACCTGGTTTACAGAAAACAATCTAATGCTAAACATAAACTAAACTGATTAGTTTCAATAGAACAAGTCATAATATCTTAGTTCAGATTAACAATCAAGCAATATCATCAGAATCCAGTGTATCTTTTCTTGGGGTGAGCTTGGATCACAAATTGGACTGGTATGAGCACATAAACAATACAGCAAAAAATATGGCAAAATATAGTTATGCACTGAAGGTCCTCTCAAATAATGTAGATGTCAATACTGCATTAATTGCTTATCACTCATTTGTTCACTCTAGAATGGCATATGGAATAATTTTTTGGGGGAATTCAACACATGTAAGTCGTATATTAGGTATTCAAAAAAAGTGTCTAAGAAATGTATTCGGAATGGGACCAAGAGCAAGTTGTAAAGATATGTTTATCCAAAGAGGTATTTTAACAGTAATTAGTTTGTATATATTAGAAGCTGTCATATTTGTAAAAAGAAACCCAGAACTTTAAGTCATAACTATTCCACAAGAAATAAAAATGACCCTCGTGCAGACAAAACAAAATACAGTTATGTTCAGAAAAATGTTAACTTCTCAATCATAAAAATATGGGATAAAATTCCTATAACATTAAGGAACCTAGATGTCAGTCAAATAAAAAAAAGGTTGAAAACAATACTTGTCTCTAAAGCCTTTTATAACCTCAAAGAATTTTTCAATGAAAATATACCTATCAATTGAATCTATCTCATCAAATGTGTCAATCGTGAATTTTTATATGTCTCCATCATTTATTATTGTTATTATTATGTACGATATTTTAATCATCTTAATTATCTACTGAGTCTAGTCTGCATTGCGAAATTGTGTATATGTAGTCCTTTAGTTTTAAATTTCAATTTGTAAATTTTATCTCCAATTATACGTACCTAAGTGCTAATGTTACAAATGAAATATGTACAAAAAAATATTTGTTGTGACATGTTCTACATCCCTTTATGTGGATTTTTATGGAACAAATAAACTCTATCTATCTATCTATATCTTATGATATTGGATTCTAGATAGAATAGATCTAACATTTCAGAACATTAATCGCAACGTTTCTTCCCTGGCTGGGAACATCTTCAGGATCAATTTTTTTATTTTTACATATTCTTGGCAGTATTGAATGCATTTATTTTTCGTTTCAAAGCTATCTTGATTCAAAGAATGCATTGAAATAAGAACTACTATTTGAAAAAGCCAATATCTGAAAAACTATTTAGGTTAGGTATAGGGAACTCCAATATGAAATGAAAGATAATTGAATTTTATATTGTTCAGATCAAAAAAATACAGGGTGTTCTATTTGAAATAACAATGTTATCTTTGTCCGAAATTATAAAAAAGTGACAATGATTTTTGAACATTCTGTATAATATTGAGAAACTGGTTTTATCGAAATCAATAGCCCAAAACCTCTTTTATGCTTGGTCAGAATTCGAAGGGATGATTTCTATACATTTCGATGTTATTTAGTTTCCAATTGTACCTAGCATTTTCATAAAAAAATCAATAATTCGAGAACGGTTATAGTTAGGTACAAAGTACTTCATATGAAATCATATTATTTTTTCCTGACCTATTCAAAAGTGTAACGAAATACAGGGTGTTACTTTAAAAAAACACAACTTTGATGTCACACTTTTTTGAGCCACCCTGTAGACGCCAAAATAATTTCCTTTTGCAGCCTTAATCAATATTCATATAGTGAAATGGAGAAATTCCCGAAAAAATTAATGGTTTGGTTTACAGGGACCGTGTTGTATGGGGTGCCCCACCCTGTATATATATATATATATATATATATATATGTATATAAATAAATATTAACAAAATTAATCATTATTTCATTAATTACTCAATTTCAGAACTACATTGCCAGGTTTGGTCACGGTTCGGCCAAACTAGCCAGACAGGCGCAGTCCAAGGAAAAAACCCTTGCCAAGATGGTGGCACAAGGTTTGACGGAAAAAGTGACCAATGACAAACTAGTCACCTTCTACTTTCCCAGTTGCGGCACCATTCCGCCACCCGTCATCATGGTACAGAACGTTAGTTTTAGGTATGACGACACCACTCCTTGGATATATAAAAATTTGGAATTCGGTATAGATTTGGATACCAGGTTGGCTCTCGTAGGACCCAATGGTGCTGGAAAAAGTACACTGTTGAAATTGCTGTATGGTGAAGTAAGTAAAATTATAACATACTGACCTATGAATCAAATCTACTGAGTATTCGCCAGTAAACCATTTTTTTAGCGGTATTTCTCAAACCACGAAAAAAAAACATTGAAGGTATTTTTAACTTGCTTATCAAATACTAAATATCAATGAATTCCATCGGGAATGAAATTCAATTCAACATTTTTTGAAAAAAAGGTTAAGAGAGTTCAATGGGACATTTTTGGCATGAAGCCCAAATTAACGAAACTATCCCCTTTTCTCAGAAGGTACCAACTGATAATTCTTAAATGGATGGAAATTTCTTTGTTTATTCACGGATAACAACAGTTTATAAAGTAAGTAAATAATACATAATTTTGATTAAAGTAATACTAAAACTAACTTTAAATCAAAATACACGAAATATGGGAATGAGCTCGAGATTAATCTATATCTGAATTCTTAAATTTTTGCCTTTATGAGAATATTTATGAAGACTTCAACATATCTAATAGAGTTTCTGTACTATCAATTCTTGTTTAAGGAGAACATTTTCCATAGTTACATCTGTGACTCTAGTGACTCTTCCAGGTACATGTAATCCGATCTCTGGTAATAATTTTTGGCAATCAACATGATCATTTAATATTTTGTATAGCAAAAGAATATCTGCAATTTTTTCTTATATTTGGTAGCTTTTTTACACGCTTTATATTAGCTTCACTTGTATGTTTGTTTGTTTGTAACCGACTCCTTTGGGCGCGATTTTGACCCACTTCCAGACGTCCGAATGATTTGAAATTTGGCAGGTGTACATAATTCCGGCGACAATGCATTAAGAAATTTTTGTGTGAAAAAAAAACAAAATGGCGGCTCCAATATGGCGTACGAGTTTTGTAATTATGGTCCGATTCGCTTCAAAATGGGTATCTGAGGGTTTTCGTGGTCGGAGATTATGTTTTTTTGTAAAATTGAAAAATTCAAGATGGCGGCTTTAAAATGGCGGACGAGTTTTGTAATTATGGTCTGATTCTATTCAAAATTGGTATGTGGGGGTTTTTGGGGTCGAATATTATGATTCTTTTGTGAAAATTGAAAAATTCAAGATGGCGGCTTTAAAATGGCGGCCGAGTTTTGTAATTATGGTCTGATTCTATTCAAAATTGGTATGTGGGGGTTTTTGGGGTAGAATATTATGATTCTTTAGTAAAAATTAAAAATTTAAGAATGGCGGCTTCAAAATGGCGGCCGAATTTTGTGATTATGGTCTGATTCTATTCAAAATTGGTATGTGGGGGTTTTTGGGGTCGGAGATTATGATTACCTAATTTGAAAAGATTATTCCATTTTTTTATTTGCAAAAAAATAATGAAAATAATAATTAAAAAAAAACTAAAAAAACTAAAAAAACACGCTTTTATAAATAAACCACACTAAAAAGTAGGAAATAAATAATAGTTTAAAAAAACTAAAAAACACGCTTTTTATATAAAACCGAACTAAAAAATAAATAAATAATAGTTTAAAAAAACGAAAAAACACGCTTTTATAGAAAACCAAACTAAAAACATAGAAAATAAATTTTAATAGATTTGAATTAGGAATAGTGTAAAAAAATGTTGATAAATATAAATTAATAATGTAAATAAGAAAAAAATTTATGGGGTGTTTTTTAAGATTCAGATTAAGCACCCAACGCTTTTTTTTTATAAATTTTTTTTTTCTCATTTACATTATTATTAATTTATATTTATTACAAAATTTTACACTATTCTTAAGTCAAATTTATTTTCTATTTTTTTAGTTTGGTTTTCTATAAAAGCGTGTTTTTTAGTTTTTTTAAACTATTATTTATTTTTAATTCGGTTTTTTATAAAAAGCGTGTTTTTTAGTTTTTTTAAACTATTATTTATTTTCTACTTTTTAGTTTGGTTTATTTATAAGAGCGTGTTTTTTAAAAATTTTTAAACTATTATTTGTTTTAATCTACTATTAATTCCGTGATTACTATTAGTAACTGTAATTATTTCCCAAATCATTAATGTGTACAGCTGTATTAATAGTCAAATCTCGATTTTAGAAGTCATTCAAAGATTTTAACGTTGTCAATATATACAGTGAGCCGCCATCTTGAATTTTTCAATTTTCACGAAAGAATCATAATATTCGACTCCAAAAACCCCCACATACCAATTTTGAATAGAATCGGACCATAATCACAAAACTCGTCCACCATCTTTGAGCCGCCATCTTGAATTTTTCAATTTTTACGATAGAATCATAATATTCGACTCCAAAAACCCCCACATACCAATTTTGAATAGAATCGGACCATAATCACAAAACTCACATTATACTCCAAATTCCAGCCGCCATTTTGTTTTTTATTACACAAAAATTTCTTAATGCATTGTCACCGAACTCAGATACCAATTTTGAAGCAATCGGCCAAAAAATTTTACACAAAAATTTCTTAATGCATTGTCACCGGAATTATGTACACCTGCCAAATTTCAAATCATTCGGACGTCTGGAAGTGGGTCAAAATCGCGCCCAAAGGAGTCGGTTACAAACAAACATACAAGTGAAGCTAATATAAAGCGTGTAAAAAGGACAAAATGCATTGGAATCCAACCATTGCAAAACAATGCAATTTGATGCTGATTTGATGATTATCAAAGGAGAAATCATGCTAGCATGAAAGATAAAACATAATGAATACTGTAGATCACACTGAGTTAATCAGCTGATATTACCTCTGCCACTTGTTCTTGCCCCAGCTGGATAAAATGTCACCACATTGCCATAATGGCTCTGTTTGGACATCACAACATCCGTTACAGATAAAGAGTGTACTTGGAATGCTCCAAAACAAAACAAAAATGCCAGTAAAAGTAGCTTAGTCTTAAATTCAATGATTTTTGAATTAGAACAAAACAATGACATAACCTCAACTATCTTAAATAAGTCATAAATGTGTTGACCCTTACCTCGCCATAAAATATGATGGGAAATCCTAAATTTGGCCTCACTATTACATAATATTAATATTTCCACCCTTATTTATAACACAATCACGAATAAAGTAAAAAATAAAAATTCCTTATGGACATTTAACATGCATTTGCATTTTCGATGGAAAGGTTCGTAATCTCCGCCCATTGTATCTGACATCACAACTTAGGCATCACCTTAAATGATTCGACCTGACCTCAACTAATTTGACATGACCAAACTGTAAACTAACTTGATTCAAAATATATTGACAGGGTTCTATTGGAGTGTTATAGATAGTTCAGTGTTCTCAACAGCAAATTGGACATAAAACTGCCATTTTGTAATCTGTAGTCATTTTGTTACTGTAGTACCCGTTATCGTAAAGATTACTTTTTCATACTTAGAATACATTTTTTTTTTCAGTTGACACCTACCGAGGGCATGATTAGGAAAAACTCACATTTACGGATAGCTAGGTATCACCAACATTTGCACGAACTTCTTGATTTGGATCTGTCACCACTGGAATACATGTTGAAAGAGTTCCCCCAAGTGAAGGAAAAGGAAGAAATGAGGAAGATCATCGGGAGGTACGGCCTCACTGGAAGACAACAGGTGAGAAACGAGTCCAAATTTTTTCAATCATTGGTCAACCTCTTCATGATGTTTTTTTTAACATGTATATATTTCACTAAATTGTAGGGTTGGCAAATCATGATTTGAATCAAATGATTTTTTCAGTAAAAATCAATGATTTAATCAAGTGTCTTTATTTCTAACTTTGGATTATCAAACTCAAAAATTAAGGTTTAACAGTATCTAAATAAATCATATGTCACTATTATAATATTTGAACAAAAAAACTAATTTTCCAGCTTTTTGTTACACGCTTTCTATTAGCTTCACTTGTATGTTTGTAACCGACTCCTTTGGGCGCGATTTTGACCCACTTCTAGGCGTATGAATGTTTTGAAATTTGGCAGGTGTACATAATTCCGGTGACAATGCATTAAAAAATTTTTGTGTGAAAAAAAAAACAAAATGGCGGCTCTAATATGGCGGACGAGTATTGTGATTATGGTCGGATTTGCTGCAAAATTGGTATCGAGGGTTTTCGTGGTCAGAGATTATGATTCTTTTGTCAAAACTGAAAAATTCAAAATGGCGGACGAGTTTTGTGATTATGGTCCGATTCTATTCAAAATTGGTATGTGGGGGTTCTTGGGGTCGGAGATTATGATTATTTTGTCATAATTGAAGGATTCAAGATGGCGGCTCCAAAATGGCGGACGAGTTTTGTGATTATGGTCCGATTCTATTCAAAATTGGAGAATAATAGTTAAAAAAATTTAATAATAATAATAGTTTGAAAAACTAAACAACACGCTTTAGTAGAAAACAAAACTAAAAAGTTGAAAATAAATAATAGTTTAAAAACTAAAAAACACGCTTTAATAGAAAACTAAACTGAAAAGTAGAAAATAATTTTAAATTAGTTTGAAATAAGAATACAGTGATTAACAAAAAATTTATTTTATCGTAAAAAAGCGTGGGATGCTTTTTAAGATATTTTCATAATGATTCTACTTTTACCAATATCTGTCCATGAAATATTAACAACAATTGACATCAAGCACCCCACGCTTTTTTACGATGAAATAAATTTCGTGTTAATCACTGTATTCTTATTTCAAACTCATTTGAAATTATTTTCTACTTTTTAGTTTAGTTTTCTATTAAAGCGTGTTTTTTAGTTTTTTAACTATTATTTATTTCCAGTCGGTTGCGTAATTTGATGTGCACAATTCAAAATGTGGGAAATACTCGTTCAACCGAAGCTGAAGAGGCTATCGCCCCCAATAGTTGCCTCAATATTGGATACATTTTTGACTGTTCCACTTTCTCAAACTCATTTTTTTGTGCCATCCACCAGCCAAGAGGTGTGACATTGTTGATTACTTCCTCTGCGAATATTACAGGTTAGAACGGTTTTGATTTCGATTTTAGTTTCACTATTAGTGGCAATAAAACTGATTGAAACTATTAGTTCCATACTTGAAACATTTCCGTCAATCGCTGGTTCACTACAGGATTTAGTATCTACATTAGGCTCAGTCTATAGCACTCGCAAAATTCAATTAAAAAAACACAAAAAATGCTGTTTTTTTCAGGATTTATTTAAAAAAACATAATTTTTTTCGATTACTTGAAAAAATCGTGATTTTTTTCCAACCCTGCATGGGGTTTACAAAACTGGAACACATGTTTCGCTATACAATAGCTTCTTCAGTTGAACGGAAGGAGTGTACCATCAGAATAGACTATTTTCGATTCAATGCAACATATTCTTGACATCTTTGGATCTTTTCTCCCTTTGGTGTAATTAATTTTGTATTTTTTTCTCAAGGTCTGTCCGATCAGGCAACTGTCTGACGGTCAGAGGTGTAGAGTTGTGTTCGCTTGGCTTGCGTGGCAGACACCCCATCTGCTCCTACTCGACGAACCTACCAATCATTTGGATATGGAGACTATTGATTCACTCGCAGATGCTATAAATGATTTTGAAGGTGGCATGGTGCTGGTTAGTCACGACTTCAGGCTAATTAGTCAGGTAAGAACCAATCATGTTTTCAGTTGGGCTACTCTGCTCCTTAGTGACTCATTTCTATTTGATCGATTTTTTTCAAAAAATCTCGAAGGGTTACTTGATGATAACGGAGTTGTCCATTATATATATTTATTTATTTGAAAGTGAAGAATTCGCGGTGGGAACTGGGCGTTCTCCTACCGGGACACAGATGAGTAAGCGATGCAAGATATGTCAGTTTAAGGTAGTACCGCCACGAGACAGTTGAATAAGGAAATGATTAAAATTTGGCATACGTATTGTTCAACATGTGAACAACACCTCTATAAAATTTTAACAAGTTTCACCATCCCGAACCCGAGATATATATAATTGAAGTTGACTCAATTAACACGTAACATATGGACCATGCATAGGCAAACAGCACATTATTAATTCTACCGTTAGTACTAAAATTAAGAAGTTTATGAAAAACGAGGAGGAGCTGGAGCAGGATATCACAGATATTGTGAAAAAAAATCAAAGTGATCGACCATCTAGTTTGACAGATATAATCAAAACTACTCTCGTTATTCAAAATAGTCCACGGTAACGCGCACAACCTAAAGGGGGGGGTCATAGAGAAATGCGGATTGTGCCAGGGGACTTTTTAAAGAAGGACGGGGACCATTTGAGGATCTGAACGCGAAAAAAAACTCCTAGTTGACCCCATCGATTTTAACGACCCCTTCCCCCCAAAAAAAAGTTCAAAAAGAGTACTACAAAAAAGTTTTATCGAAAAACGATAATTTTTTTCCCATGACGTATGATTTCTAGGAAGGGGGTGGGCAGGTCTGACAATTTTTTTTTTGCTGAGCTTTTCAAGGACATCAATTTTTTGATTCGCCGACTTTCTATAACGAATAAATTTTCTAGAGTCGATTGGGGGGGCAAGTGCCCCCCTCAAAAAAATTGTTTTTTCGTGTTTCAAATCGAAAAGTCCTTTGAAATTTTTCGATTCCGCAGCCACATATGTAAAGGGCAGGCACGACATTTACCAAGCTCCTCCCACACAAAATTTTTTGGCTTTCATCACCATCTTGATTTTAGGCGGTGGTGTTGCTAGCATGTGCTAGTGGGGGCAGGTGTAGTATGATCCCATTCCACTTCAGTACAGCCGTTTGACTGTGAATATAGTACCTAGTTTGCAATAGGAGTTATTGTAATTTCACCAATCTTTTATTGAAATATAAGGGCTATGCCAGAAATTAGACATCTACAAAAGTTAAAGAATTCGGTCTTTTTGTGACGGGAACCGAATGTACCCGCAAGCCGTTACAGCTACAGTCTATGCAGCGCACATGCTGAAACCGCAGCCGTATTGAAAAGGTTCCAAAGAATAATTTTGAATTATCCTGTATAACACCATCAATCATAATGTTGGACAAATCACTGAAAAACTTTTTGAGTGAAAAAATATAGCTAGCTCATTTGCTAAGCAAATTGCCAGATTCCATCGCCTTTTGCATATTCAAACCTCAATTATCATCTTTCAAATATTTTTTTTTCCTCAAAATTGTGGCTTGCCTAGTGTTTGTTATGTAAATATTCATTAGTAATTGGGCCCATGAGATATACCTGTCTTAGATTAATTTGGCCAATCTCTCCACGGCAAATAAGTTTTATTTCATTACTTTTGAAACTTATCTAAAAACAGTTCAAAAATACTTTACAGAAATTAAAGAAATACACAATCATGAAATGAGAAATGTATATACAGGGTGTTTCACAACGTATCCGAATTTTTTTAACCATACTTGCACTTTGAAATAATAAGTCAATTTCTGGAAAAAAAAATGTAATGAAAGTCCAACATAAAACGAGATAAAAATTGGAAGTGTGAAACAAATCACTCTACAAAAGGTGTTCAAAGTTGTCTCCATTGACTTGCACGCAAGCTTGGGCCCGTCTAATCCAATTTCGTAGCACTAGTTCGAATGTTCCTCCTGCCTGCTGTTCCTGAAGACGCTGATTATCGGCAGCCGTTGTGATGTTCACACAATTCATCAATAGTGTGTACTTCGGTTTTTAAATATCCCCAGAGAAAGAAATCGAGAGGATTGAGGTCTGGAGACCCCGGAGGCCAAAGTACTGGTATCTCGTTTTCTGTTGGACTTTCTTTTTTTTTTCAAAAATCAACTTATTATTTCAAAGTGCATGTATGGTTGAAAATATATATATATATATATACACATACAGTGTGACCCATTTGAAATGGAACCACCCCTGTAGATTACGCATTTTTCAGTCAATCTCAAAATTTTTTTTTTTTAATATTAAGCATCAAAAACTGTATCCTGACACAAATTTTCATAACTTTAGTTTCATTTCCAAGGCACTCTATGGTTTTTTTTCTTTATAAAAAACGGCAAAAGTTTATCAGGCAATTTTTGTTTTCAAATTTGACTACATCACTGAATTCGTAGTCGTTATAAATGAAAACCATCAAAATTTCATAAAAAAACATTGGTTAACAACGAAGTTACAACAACTTTAATTTTGGAAACAAAGTATTTGATTATAATTTTTATTTAGATCATAGACATATTTAAAATCTGGCAACACTGCCGATACAAAGTAGAACACCAGTGAATTTGTACAGCGAAAATCCCAAGTCAATAGCTCATTCCATTCTACAGTTATAACTCCTGAAAGTATGGTAATGTGAGCGATTTGTAGTGTAGGTACTGAATCACAGCCTACTATTGATTTAGTACAATACCTATGCCTAATGTATTAGTTCAGCTTTCCTCAAATTATTGATACCTTCTCTAAAAGCTTGTTTCAATTGAGTTTTGCAGAATTTAAAAGGAATATTTTTTGTCCTGCTTTCTGTTTTATTATTCAATAAATAATTTTGATACTTTAAAACTTGATTCGGTTCATTTCGTTTTCATCGGCTATGGAAGACTGCATAACTTGAAAATGAATTTTAAATTTTCTGTTGTTTTCGAATACACTTATAACCTAAACTTAAATAAATGATTTTAAGGAAATATAATTTACAAATCCAGTGGCGTAGTCAGATTTTTATTACAAAATCGCTTCCACCACAAATCGCTCACATTACCATACTTTCAAGAGTTATAACTGTAGAACGGAATGAGCTATTGACTTCGGATTTTCGCTGTACAAATTTACTGGTGTTCTACTTTGTATCGGCAGTGTTGCCAGATTTTAAATATGTCTATAATCTAAATAAAAATTATAATCAAATACTTTGTTTCCAAAATTAAAGTTGTTCGTTGTTAACCAATATTTTTTTATGAAATTTCCATGGTTTTCATTTATAATGACTACAAATCCAGTGGTGTAGTCAAATTCCAAAACAAAAATTGCCTAATAAACATTTGCCGTTTTTAACAAAGAAAAAAAACCATAGAGTGCCTTGGAAATGAAACTAAAGTTACGAAAATTTGTGTCAAGATACAGATTTTGATGCTTATTATTAAAAAAAATGTTTTTTGAGAATGATTGAAAAATGCGTATTCTACAGGGGTGGTTCCATTTTAAATGGGTCACACTGTATATATATATATATATATTATATTTATAATATAATAAATGTTTATTTCCATAATCAGGATATTACAATAGATAAAAAAACAATATTAATACATATTCAAGTGCGAAACATTATGCTACTTACAACTTTGTTGAGGTTGGTTTCAATTATGTTAAACATATTCATCTAACGTAGACCAAGTAATAAAACGAAGTTCAAAGTTAATACAAACACATTAACATTGTTTAAAATTATATAAATATTAATGTGTACTCTATGTGGTGTGACAAGTGAAATGAAACCGACAGGTTAGGAATAATTCCCGCAATTATGTTTAAGCCCACGACACCTGCCGGGTGTCACTTGGAAATTATTACAGTGGTGCCAACTGTTAGATTAGTACTAACTGATGTTACCAGGTAGTGGTAATGTTGAAAAGAGCTATTATTTGATATTGCATTGTTGTCAATTTTGATTGATGTCTAAAGACAATAAATGAGAGTTTATGAAAGTGAACTCGGTAAAACAAACGAAATTAAGAGTACTGATAATCTCTGGTCTAATTTATTGTCATAAAAAACTGTTTTTGGGCGCCATTTTTTTAATATGGCGTCGCGAGCAGCAAAGATATGAGGTGGCAAAGTGAAAATTCGGACAGAAAACGTCAAAATCTATAAAAATACCAATTTTCAAAACTCCCGGAAAACTTTCTAGGTAAAACTACCAAATGACTGGGGAATGAACACCAATGAACTCAACACCATATCACTTGTATAGGCTTATTTAATTTTCAATCTTTTTAATTTTTTTTAAAGGTTGCAGAAGAAATTTGGGTGTGCGAAAAGGGAACCGTTACCAAATGGCAAGGAGGCATTTTGTCCTACAAAGAACACTTGAAGGGGAAAATATTGAAAGAAGCAGCAAAAGAAGCAGCAAAGCGGAAGTAATTTTTCCAACAATTTCAGTAGCAAAGTTTTTTTTTTCAACAATTTTGAGCAATAATCTGGTTTTCTGTTTGTTTGTAGTTGTCGAATAAACAATTGAAATTCATTTATTTCAATATCATTGAATTAATCTTAATACTCTTTTCCAACTCATTAATGACGAAAGAACTTTTTTTATGAATAGAGTTTTTGCTTCAGTTAAAAAAATGTTAACTTCCCTAGGGAATTTTTCCTTAGGGCTAACATCGAATAAAAAAAAAAACAATTATTATCAATTCATGATTTACACCATTTGATGTGATATTTTACAGGTTTTTGTTCAAAGGCACACTGTGACAAAGCTTTTTTGCATTTTTGATCCTTTTTTGTATTTTGAATTGTTTTACTTTGATTTGTGCAAAATTTTTGCATCGAATGGCATATGTCGGGACCTATCAAAATCAAGTGGAGTTCAACCTTGTAAATTAGTGACTTATTTCAAATTCTACTTCTTAATTCTTTGCTACACATTTGTTTTGTCTCCTGTATTCTATCGAATATTGTGACTTTGATTTGTTGTCCTCTGTAGTGATCAATCAAGTATTAATTTTAGGATAAAAAAAAACTGCACTTTATACTCTTCCTAGGCATTAAAATTCTTGATATCTAATGGAGAGGGACATGTATTTGTAGAGAACTATCGCCACTGTACGATTAATCAAGAGGTCCATTCAAAACATCATTGTGATAGAAAAAAATGGAAATAAACGAAATGGAACTAATTGTGTTTTATTTGTTTGTTTTACAATAAATAAAAAAATACAGATCCACTAGAATTTGCCCATGCAAGTTCAAATGAAGCTACGCTACAATGTTGTGCTTGAATTATACACATTCGAAATTCTGTTGATGGTTTCCTGGGATATAGAAGCTTCTTTTAGAAACTGAAACAAAAAAGGATATCATGCATTATATGCTACTTGGAAGAATAGATAAATACAAAAATATGCAAATACTTGGATATATTTCAAGCCTTTCACTGTGAGAAGCAGATATTTCTAATAATCTAGCTACACGAATGTGTGTGGATGAAGCCGTCTCCCGAACTTTATAACTACTCTTTCATAATTCACAGCTAGATTTTAGGGGGTCGATATGGCTCTTCAGTCTCTCCGTACCTCGACCAATAAGGTCTTTTGTACATTACCTTTCATCTATTCAAGACCCGGGATTCGGAGACTCCTTGCAAAGCGTATCAGTTTCCTGGAAGTAAGTTAATGAAACTCTTTCGAAGAACTTAGGCCTTTTGCGAAACAGCGCTTGGCAGGGCCAAAGTAGGTGTTCTGCAGTTTCAGCGAAGTTCCCGCAGTAATGGTACAGTTTACTGTCTGATCTACGAATTTTTTGGAGGTGATTCCTCGGAGGACAATGTCCGGTGAGCAGTCCGAGAGAGATATATTTTTTATTTCAGCAGAGTAGTATACATACACAGAGCTAGGTAGTACATTTTTAACCGACGAAACCAAAAAGGAGGAGGTTTTCTAATCGACGCGTATATTTTTTTTATGTATGACAACGCATAAGTTTTTACTGAGACGTCCGATTCTGATAATTCTTTTTTCAGTGGATAGGGTGTACTTCGAAGTTGGTCCCATTTGAATTTAAAAGATGAAATCCTCCCCTAAGGGTAGTAAAATAAAGGATATTGATCACTCACCCTCTGAATTCTGGTTCGTTAACCGATTCTATCAGGCATAACTTTGTACTGGGTTCTTCGATTTGGATGATTGTTTTTTTATTAGATAGGGTATACCTCATAGTTGATCATATTTGGATTTCGAATGGAATTATCCACCCTTACGGGTATAAAAATAGGGGATAATTGATTTTTTACTTGTGAACATTATCACACATATGTAGTTGACAATGACAGATCGCTAATGTCATTATTTTTATTCTCCTACATCCGTCACAATCATATTCTATGAGAGGATGGAATGATATACAAACTAATGAAATAAACTAACCAGAACAACAAAAATAATTTATATTACAACAAATAGTAAAAGTAGATAATCATATTATTTAACTGGTAATAGTTGAAGTAAGGTGGGTAAGTAAGTATTTTGGAAGTGATCAAAAAACAAGCAGTTAGTAATTAGTAGATTTCAGACACAAAAAATTGAAAAATAAAAACTTTTTATCAAAAAATTAAACCGATGAAATACGGAACTGAAAAGTAAAAAATAAAATAAACCTTCTTAGTCTCAATCACTAAGATCCTAAACTAATGTAAGTAACTAATTTTGAGGCGGCGCCAAACAAACAATCAACGAAGATCATTAAATTACTTTAAAAAAATTATCAGAATGTCACCTCCCAACTCGATGCCATCATTTTACGCCTTACCTAAATCATTTGCTTGTTTGTTTGGCGCCGACTCAAAATTAGTTACTTACATTAGTTTAGGAGCTTAATTATTGAGACTAAGAAGGTTTATTTTATTTTTTTACTTTTCAGTTCCGTATTCGCCGGTTTAATTTTTTGTTAGAAAGTTTTTTTTTTTATTTCGACGGTTAAGAATTAAATGAAACTGAATTAAAAAATATCAATTTTCACATAACAAAAGTTTATATTCGATTCCAACAAAAAAAAACTACCCATAATACCAGGATTAGTAGAAGGGAATTAAATGTTCGAAGTGCATTCTGCCAACTTCCTGACATTTTCTGGCTCTATCAATTGTGTTTCGCATCACATTTCGCAACATAGCGGGATTTATAGTAGCAGCAAACACTTCACGAACGCGATTTTGTAAAATTTCTAGTGTTTGAGACGGTGTATAAAACAGTAGCCACACAAAAAAGGCGAAAATATTGAAATTAGGTGATCGTGCAGGACCATTCGTTGCAATTACTCGCTCATCAAACCGGTTCGTTAAATAGTTCATGACTTGGATGGTATTATGAGACGGAGCCCCATCTTGTTGAAAATACATCATTTCAGAAATAGGAAGTGGTAAGTCTATTAACAATTCTTCAATTCTAAATAACTTACCCCTGTCAGCTATCCTTGAAATAAAGTTGGTCCAATTATGTTACTTCCGATCCCACCAGCCCATACGTTCACTCTGAATCTTTCCTGAAAATCACTTTCCTTCATTAAATTCTGATTTTGTTTCGCCCAATATCTGCTGTTTTGTCTGTTGAACATCCAATGTTCGTGAATAATGACTCGTCGGAAAACAATATCCAAGCAGTGGCGTATCTAGGATTTCTTCTTGGGGGGGAAATGATATGAACAAGTTATATACCTCTACTTATAGGTACAAAAACCTAAGTATTTTTTTTTCATTAAAATTCAAACAAAAATACAAAATGTAATAAAATAAAAAAATATACATATACTCATAAGTAGGTACAAAAACAAAGATTTCTTTCGTTAAAATAAAAATTACAAAATGAAATCCAGTATCCTGTGTTTCTTATTTGCAAACCTTTCAATACCATTTAAAACATTTATTTGCATCTTATGAACGAAGTAGACCTAATCAACCAAAGCTCTATTGCATCGTTGATTACATATTGCTTCAACGAAGAAAAACTTCGTTCAACGGATGCCCCACTAGCAATGTATTCAAAATATGAACACACTTTTTTATCAAGGGAAATATATTAGCATCACAAGATTTAAAAAGAAAATTAATTTAAAAATTCAAAAAAATGATAGTATCACCTGAACACTTTAAAGAATATAATTTCGTTGGAAAGTAATGTTTTCATTGAATTTTGATAATGTGAGGCTATTGTTAATCAAGTAATTTTTTCGGAACCGCCGATTTTATTTAAACCCGAATAGTTATTCACAGAATGACCCCATAATTGTTTTGCTACCTTTAGCACATTTTACATGTGTACTTAATAATATCACGCTATAAAATTGTTTAAAAATTGATTATTTTGTTAATTATAAATTTCTTAAGTTAAAATATAAGAAATTGAGTAAATATTGTCACCATTTTTTAATTGATATTTCACATTATTATCAGGTTTATGACTGACAAAGGCATTTTCCAACGTTTAAAAAATACTCTATATGTTTATAAAATATTTATAAACAAATGCATAAGATGAAATTTTTCAAAAATTGTTTTTTGCATTAGGTTGTTAAGAGTTTATGATTATAAAAAATATAAAATATCAAAGTTTGTTTAGAACTAATTGTTAAGTAAATAAACAATTGAATTATTAATAAAAAAATCTTATTAGGTAGAAAATAACCAATTATTAATTTTAAAGAAAAAAAATTCTTAATTTATTTTTTTTAATCATAATAAATTCTTAGCAACCTTATGCAAAAACATAGTTTTTGAAAAATATTCGACTTATCCATTTGATTATAAATATTTTAAACGTTGGAAAATGCCTTTGTCAGTCATAAAACTGATAATCTTGTGAAATATCAATGAAAAAATGGTGACAATATATACTCAATTTCTCATATTTTGTTAACTTTAAAAATTTATAATTAACAAAATAATCAATTTTTAAACAATTTTATAGCGTGATATTATTGAGTAGACATGTAAAATGTGCTCCAGGAAGCAAAAAAAATTATGGGTCATTCTGTGAACAACTATTCGGGTTTAAATAAAATCGGCGGTTCCCAAAAAATTACTTGATTAACAATAGCCTCACATTATCAAAATTCAATGAAAACATTACTTTCCAACGAAATTATATTCTTTAAAGTGTTCAGCTGATATTATCATTTTTTTGAATTTTTCTTTTTTTTTTCTTTTTAAATCTTGTGATACTAACATATTTCCCTTGATAAAAAAGTGTGTTCATATTTTGAATACATTGCTAGTGGGGCATCCGCTGAACGAAGTTTTTCTTCGTTGAAGCGAATGGCTTGGCTGCGATAAACGATGCAACAGGAGCTTTTGGTTGGATTAGGTCTACTTCATGTTCATAGAGATGTGCAAATAAATGTTTTAAATGGTATTGAAAGGTTTGCAAATAAAAAACACAGGATACTGGATTTCATTTTGTAATTTTAATTTTAACGAAAGAAATCTTTTTTTTTGTACCTGCTTATGAGTATATGTATATATTTTTTTATTTTATTACATTTTGTATTTTTGTTTGAATTTTAATGAAAAAAAAATACTTAGGTTTTTTGTACCTATAAGTAGAGGTATATAACTTGTTTATATCATTTCCCCCCCAAGAAGAAATCCTAGATACGCCACTGCTTGGATATTGTTTTCCGACGAGTCATTATTCACGAACATTGGATGTTCAACAGACAAAAATTGGACCAACTTTATTTCAAGGATAGCTGCGAACCGGTTTGATGAGCGAGTAATTGCAACGAATGGTCCTGCACGTTGGCCTGCACAATCACCTAATTTCAATATTTTCGCCTTTTTTGTGTGGCGACTGTTTTATACACCGTCTCAAACACTAGAAATTTTACAAAATCGCGTTTGTGAAGTGTTTGCTACTATAAATCCCACTATGTTGCGAAATGTGATGCGAAACACAATTGATAGAGCCAGAACAATGTCGAACATTTAATTCCCTTCTACTAATCCTGGTATTATGGGTAGTTTTTTTTTGTTGGAATCGAATATGAACTTTTGTTATGTGAAAATTGATATTTTTTAATTCAGTTTCATTTAATTCTTAACCGTCGAAATAAAAAAAATAAAAACTTTTTAACAAAAAATTAAACCGACGAAATACGGAACTGAAAAGTAAAAACTAAAATAATGTAAGTAACTAATTTTGAGTCGGCACCAAACAAACAAGCAAATGAATTAGGTAAGGCGTAAAATGATGGCATCGAGTTGGGCGGTGATATTCTGATAATTTTTTTGAAGTAATTTAATGATCTTCGTTGATTGTTCGTTTGGCGCCAACTCAAAATTAGTTACTTACATTAGTTTAGGAGCTTAGTTATTGAGACTAAGAAGGTTTATTTTACTTTTCAGTTCCGTATTTCGTCGGTTTAATTTTTTGTTAAAAAGTTTTTATTTTACAATTTTTTGTGGCTGAAATCTACTAATTATATATACACATGGTCTAAGAAATATGTAAAAAAAAAACCTTCAGCCTTCAGCACATTTTATAGAAACATGTAATTTAGGCTAGATCTGTTTGTTTCTTAATAAATAAATAGTGATGGGAGAGTATGACATATTGAAAAATACCCCAGCCAAGTTTGATTCTCATACCCTCGGAACTCTGGAAACCATGGCTTGATTAAAGAATACATTGACACCTGGTATTGGCTATGTGCGAAGTACTTGGTGGGGGCAGTCAAATTGATCGCAGTGCTCGCTATGGCATAAATGTGAAACATATCTGGACTGTCAAATTTATTTTGATAATTCCACGTCAAATTCGCTGTTCATGAGCTTAAGAAGAAAATGGGTCACAAACTCGTAAATTTGCCTCATATGTGCTTGAAGTTGAAATATAGTGATAAAATATTAGTTAGTTTTTCCTGGAAGATATTGTGTAATCGAATAAACGCTGCTCTAAAACCCCTCAAATTCAGTGAGACATTCAAACACAGCGTTATTCCCGCTCTTTTGACGTCATATGTCGAATGATTTGGCATTTACTTGAGTTGCCAGTGTCACTATTTCATCATATGAATAAAACAGAACTTGTGTCAGCATAATGATATTGAAAAGAAGACTTCGTATTTGATAGCCGTTCTTGATTTAGTTATTCTTGAATAATATTAATTTATTTATTTACGGACATGCCAATTTTTCCAAAAACAAATATTTAAGAGAATTCTTATTTTCTATAAATATATACCTATATCTACAAATATGAACATAATAAACTAAAACTAAGTGATAACAAATTAATGTGCCTCATTTGACTTTTGAATGAATATGTGGATATATCGAATAAATCAATTATTCCATTATTTTTATTTGCTAATTTAACTACCCTTGTAGTGTACTGTGATGAGGAACCATGAACAGTTCTGAAATTCTTGTTCTTTTGGGATTGACATTTAGATTAAAGAGTTCAATTAAATTTGGATAACTTATAGCTCCATTTATAACCCCGTGCAGGAATATTAAGTCTATTTCAGCTCTTCGATGTTCTAAACTTGATAAATTTAATATGTTCAAAATTTCAGAATATTCATAGTCCCTCCTCTGATATCCAAGTTTGAATGCACACGACCTAATTTATTTTGAACTCTCTGAATTCTATTGATATCTGCTTGATAAAACGGACACCATGTCATACAATTATATTCAATAACTGATCGAACGAGAGAGCAGTACAATATCTTGGAAGTGCAAATGGAAAATTGATCTGAAGATCTTTGAATGAAGCCTAATAATTTGAATGATTTAGAGACAATATTATCAATGTGTGTCTTAAATGTTACTTTGGAGTCAAATAATATGCCAAGATCTCGAACACTATCAGCCACTGGCAAATAAACATTTTTTATTTGGTAAGAGTATTGAATTGGATCCATAATCCTCGAAAATGTGATTTGATGACACTTGTTTATGTTTAGATGAAGCATATTTATATCACACCATCGGGACAAATTACTCAAATCTATTTGCAATAGTTCGGCATCACAGACATTGTTAACGATCCTGTAGAGTTTGAGGTTATCTGCGAACATCAAGTAGCAGCTGTGTTGTATTACTTCCGAAATATCATTAATAAATAACAGGAAGAGTAGCGGGCCTATATGGGACCCTTGGGGAACCCCAGATGTTACAGAAATTTCACAGAGCCAGCATATTTGACACATTGGGTCCTACCTCTCAAATAAGATCCGATTCAGTTCAAAAAGTTACTATCAATGTCTAACGCAGAGTTTTGCAATTAGAAGGTCATGATTGACTCTATCAAACGCTTTTGAAAAATCTGTGTAGATAGAGTCGACCTGCGGTGCCTTTCTTCTAAACTGTTAAGAAAATGTTGGTAACTAACCAAATTTGTGTTGGTAGATAGATCTTCCTGAGGTGAAGCCATGTTGGTTTTCATTAATTATGTTCCTAGTGTCATAAGTAAGTTTTTTAGTAATCAAGCAGTCAAGTAATTTGGGGATTTCAGATTGCTTACTTACAGGACGATAATTCTTTATGTCATTCTTGGTCCAGATTTGTGGATTGGAGTTTCCAAAACTGAGGAAATGTTCCTGATGATAGATATGTAAGTATACTGAGTGCTATGTTATTATTTTTTTCGACCTGCTCACATTGTGAAGAAATATTATGAATAACACTTGGCAACGCTGTAAATGCTGGCACTCTCTGTGATCGGCAAGTTGCCAGTGTCAGTATTTTGGCGGAAATTCTGAGGAAATGTTATTCTGTTTTATCCTATGAATAAAACAAAAAAACTTGTGTCAGCATGTGTTATATTGAAATGAAGACTTAATATTTTATGGCTGTTCTTGATTTAGTTATTCTTAAATCATATTTATGAATAACGCTTGGCAACTCGGCGATCGGCCATAGTTCTGAACTTGTTACGTCACATCCTGGCGCGGTTTCCGCAGTGTTGACATGAACATTTCTTTGGGAAAAACTACTTTGAAAAAAAAGATAAAAAAAAAATCCAACCACTTTTCTCATTGTTCTGAACATTGTGGTATTTTTTCCAAAAATTTGTTATCTCGCCTATACTTGTGTAAATTTTACAATTTTCCAAAATCGCCCTGGAAATTTGAGCAAAGAGAGAAATATAGGATAGCTGCTGTAAAAAGGAAAAAGTAAGTGGCATAATAATTACGATTTCACTAGATATGATATATGATTATATGTAAATGATAACTAGCGCAGCGCAAAATTAAAATTGCACAGACTAGGGCACTTCGATCAACAATATTAGAACGTTGCTCATTAGATAGCAAATTAGAGCATGGATTTGGTTTATGGTATTCTTGATATTTGATGCAAAAATATGTAGTTGCTTTGGGCATTTTGTGATTAGGGAAATTGTAAAAAAAAATATTGTAAAATTGTTTTTAACCGCTTTCTTAGTTGTTTGACCTTGTTGAATGAATGTTTGTTTGAATTCTCTGTAATCCATAACAAAAGAAGCAACCTTTACATTCTTTGCATTTACAGACCCCCTAGTAGTAAGGCCATAGAATTCATAGAAAAGTTGGAGATTCTCCTATATAACTTACCACTAAATTCAAAAATACTGTTGACAGGAGACTTAAATATTAATTTTGAAAATGAGTCCTCAACTGATACCCAAAACCTAAAAAATCTATTCCTTTCGTTTAACTTGACTATGCTTGTCACAGAACCCACCAGAGTATGTGTCCATTCTTCAACAACAATTGACTACATTTGTTCAAATTTTGTAGAAGATTTAATCGCATGTGATGTTATTCCTGCAGGTTTATCGGACCATCACGCAGTTGTGTTAAAAAGTAATATAGAAAGGAAAAACTGTCGTAAATATAAAAGGGGTAGAATATATAATAAAACAAATTACACAAAATTTAAAAATTATTGCGAATCAGAAATTAAATGGGATATAATACAACAAAAGGAGCCGTTATCCATTTTCCACAAAAAAATGTCTGATATCTTTGAGAAATCCTTCCCCTTGAGAAATTTAAAATCAAAAAGAAAAAAACCATGGGTAACGTTAGGCATCAGAACTTCTGCTAAAAACCTGAGGTCTCTACACACAATCAGGAAACATAACATAGACGAGAGCTTTTTAAATTATTATAACAAATACAGGAACATATACAGAAAATTAATCAAATCGCCAAGAGTACTTATTATGCAAAAAGAATTGAGGAAGCAAAAAATAAAAATACAGAAAGTTGGACAATTGTAAACGAACTCCGAGGTAAAGAGAAATATAGAACCACGGAAATTAACATACAGGCAAATTATATAAATGACTACTATTGCTCGGTTTCTGAAAAATTGACATCAAATCTAAAACCTAAGAGAAACCCAACAGAATACCTATATCAGATTAGTATAAATGAGGACTTCTATCTTGAACCGACAAATACAGCAGAGTTAAAACAGGTCATAAAAGAAATAAAAAACAAAAAATCCTCCGGAATAGATGGTATCAGCATAAAAATTTTTGAGAACCTACCTGATCAAGCCCTAGATATTCTTGCAACAACTATAAATGAATCCTTTCTCACCGGTATCTTTCCAGCATGTCTGAAACTAGCTGTTGTTATACCTCTCCATAAAGGAGGAAACATCGAGGATCCATCAAATTTCCGGCCCATTTCTCTGCTGTCAACTCTATCTAAGATTATAGAAAAGCTCGTTAAAACACGAGTAGAAAAATTTGTAAATCGGTACAGTCTATTATCTAAATACCAATTCGGATTCCAAAATATCAAAGAGCACCAATGACGCTATTTTTCTTTCTTAGAACAAGTCTACACAAGTCTAAATGCCGATGAAGTTGTTGCTGCGGTGTTCTGCGACTTCTCAAAGGCTTTCGATTGTGTGAATCGCAGAACCCTGCTACAGAAATTAAATCTATATGGATTCAAAGGTGCCTCCCTGAAATGGTTTGAATCTTACCTCTCTGAAAGATATCAAGTAGTAAAAGTTAATGACCAGACATCTAGTATTCTAGAGATCACAAACGGGGTGCCACAGGGGTCAATTCTTGGACCTCTACTGTTCCTTCTATATTTGAATGATCTGTCAAATATTGACATTCAAGGAACTTTTACACTATTTGCTGACGACACTACCCTTCTTTGGCGCGGAAAAAATACTGAAGTTTTAAAAAACCTGGTATACCACGACTTAGGCCTAGTGAAAGAATGGTGTGACTCTAACTCGTTATGTTTCAATCTTTCAAAAACAAACCTCCTCACATTCAAATTTGACTTTTAGGACTTGTATCTTGAAACACAACTCATCGGAAATAAAACATCATGCAGGTTCCTGGGACTATACATTGACAATACATTGACAATAAATTGAGGTTTCAAGAGCATGTAATTGCATTAACAAAAAAACTTGCCTCTGGTTGTTATGTGATCAGAACTGTGGCAAGAGAACTTAACTTGGTTTATATTGGAGACTGTTGGGGATTTGCTAGTCAGCAGCTCTTCAATTCGGTCTTTATCCTTCAAAAAAGAGCTATTAGGTACATGTGCTATACTAAGTCAAGGGAACATTGCAAACCCCTATTTATTAAGCACAAAATTTTAACATTGACAAGCTTATTTATATTGGAGACTGTATGTCTTATCCATAAAGCCAACAGAAACCCAGTTATTCCTGAACATGGTTATAACACAAGACAAAATAGAAACATTCCAGTTCCAATCCCCAAGTCATCCCTGACAAAAAATTCAATTATTTATGAGGGCATAAAAATGTACAATAATTTACCTTCGCAAGCAAAATCTATTAAATCCTTACCGTCATTTCGGAAGGAAGTTAAATTCATGCTCCTTGAGAAGGCCTACTACAACATGCAGGAATATTATGAGGATCAATTGTTATGAGAAGACATGCTATCGGTTGTGTAACAGGCATTCTGTGATTTAGCAAATTTGCAACGTTTTAATATCCCTGTAGTATTATCAACCTTAGCAGCATTTTATATCTACATTATTATTATATTATTTTATTAGTTATGTGACTGTACTTTGTAATTCTTTTTTTAATTATAGTTTATGTACTTTTTATTCTACCAGGCTTTGTCTATGAGATTATATATATCTTCGACAATAAAGTATACTTTGATTTGATTGGTTTGATTGACCAACCCTCAGAAGTTAATGAAAACTTGTACGAGTTAAGATCACGGGGACCTTACCTTTTATAGTGGGATCCGAAACCACTCTTGGGACCTTGAAAAAAATTTTCACCAGCTGCGGGAATCGAACCCGCGCCAGGTGGAAACAGTTGACACAAGACACCGACGCTCGTGCCACTGAGCCACAGAGCTTTATTGATTGTTGGTTTCGGTTTTCAGTATTCATTGATATTTGACATCTTAAAAATATGAAGTTGATTGGAAAATTCTTGAGTGACTGGATGAAAGGTGTATTTTTTTCATAAAATAAATACAATTACATAAATAAGGCACAATTTAGGTTACTTACATTCAAAGATGTTTTGTGGGGTGTTAATGTTACTGAAGTTTGCCTTATATATTGAAGTTTGCCTTATGTATTGAATAACTTTGGCCTTTAATTCTCAGTTCCTCAACATTTCTCACATGTTAACTCATAAATATTATAAATTGCATACAAATATCGACAATGTTACACATTTGTTCAATTTTTTCACTTGATTTTGATAGAAATTATCAAAACATGGCTTATTATCTAACTGTGGAATAATTCACGGGTCCCAAAATGTTGCGGTCGCTAGGAGGCGCCACTGTCGTGCACACGGCGAATATATCATCATATATATCTACCATATGTTTTCTTCACTTGTACCTTCTAATTTTTTTCCTAAAATTACCATCTTAAATCCTTCAGAATTCTACCAAAAATTAATCTGTCTTAAAAATAGGATAAGAATTTGGATTTGCAGGATGAAATTAAATTATTGACATTTATTTTGAAATGAATGACAATGAAATCGAAGAAGATATTGATGCTGCTTTAAAAATACTCTCATCTTGGAGAATAACGAACCCCGGTTACTTCAGCAATAAATCCAGAAATATTTTTATACGTAACTCTGCCAGCCCCTTATTGTCAGAACATCCATAAAGGAGAATGTTTGAAAATGTCATAAAGAAATCCAAATTACCGAGGGGCGGTATGGCGGTGGCAATCTTTTTATTAGACACTCTGCCACCTTCAAATTTCGTGAGAGAGAACAATGAGCGATGTCATCAACAATCCGACTTACCGGGCGGCGTCAATATTTTCATTAAAGATCCTGCCAGCCCCATATTGTCAGAACGTCCATAAAGGAGAATGTTTAAAAATGTCATAAAGAAATCCAAATTACCGAGCGTTGGGGGCGTTATGGCGGCGGCAACCTTTTTATTAGACACTCTGCCACCTTCAAATTTCATGAGAGAGAACAATGAGCAATGTCATCGAAAATCCGACTTACCGGGCGGCGTCAATATTTTCATTAAAGATCCTGCCACACCATATTTCGTCAAAGCGTTCATGAAGGAGGATAATGCACAATTCCATCAACAGAAAAAAATTACCGAGCGTCGGGGGCGGTATAGCGGCGGCAATATCTTTATTAGAAATCTTGCTACCACCATATTACATCAGAACGTTCATAATGGAGAGTAATGAAATATTCCGTAAAGAAAAAAAAATTACCGGGCGGGTTGGCCTCAAATATTTTTATTAGAGATCCTGCCACCACCATATTTTGTCAGAGCGTTCATGAAGGAGGAAAATGCACGATTCCATCAACAGAAAAAAATTACTGAGCGACGGGGGCGGTATATCGGTGGAAATATTTCTATTAGAGATCTTGCCACCACCATATTTCGTCAGAACATTCATGATGGAGAATAGTGAAATATTCCTTGGAGAGAAAAAAATATAAAATATGGGGACAACCCATACACAAGTTGAGGTTTTTTTAAAAAAATTATTAGTTTTTCCAGAAATTATAATAGAAACTATAGGGGTATTTCCGAACACACCATTCCCACATGTGGATGGAATTTCATATCAGTGGAACATCCAAAATGCAAAGATAATTTCAACTGTGGAGTCTTTATCTTGAAATTTGCGGAATGTTTTTTTTTAGTGGAACACTTCTGACAGAACTCTTTTGTCCAAATGATTATAGGTTGAAAATATGATTTAATTAAATATAAGCCTCCCCTATGAACGCTCTGACAAAATATGGTGGTGGCAAGATCTCTAATTAAAATATTGCTGAGGCCAACCCGCCCCCGACGCTCAGTAATGTTTTTCTCTCTACGGATTATTCGATTACAAACAAATACAAATACTTTATTCATCACTGGAGACCTTTGTACAAATAATAAATATAAATCCACAAACTGCACAAAAGTTCATTGGACTACTCAATTGAACACTAATAAAAACAGTAGAGCTAAAATTTATAAAGTACATTTACAAAAATATTTGCGATGGACAGTTAAAACCAGTTATATACAGGTGTTCAAGGATAGCTATAATAAATCATGCTTCTAAATATTCATTTATAGTATAGAATGCCTTACTCAGCAGATATTCAGATAAAACTGATTTAGCTTTGTTAACATTCGCGAGATTGCCAAAGAGAGTGATGAATTTGTTAAGAAATTTTATTTGTTGATATGTATGGGAGGCTTGACTGACTGTGAGTCTGGAGAAGGACTGATGGAATTGATTACAGTTTCTTGTATCATGATTATGCAGATCACTATTTCTTTCAAAGTCACTGTAATTATGTATCATATTCGAAACCAATAAATATATGTATAGTGACGGTAGTGTCATAATTTGCAATTCAATAAATAAAGGTTTGCATGACGTTCGGGGGTGTACTCCCTTCATACATCTTATTATTTTTTTTTGCATAATGAATGCCTTGTTAAAATGAGCTGATGCTCCCCAGAAAATAAGCCCATAGGACAGTACAGATTGCACCAATCCATAGTAAGCCATTTTCAAAACATTTAGAGATACTGTATTTTTCAATTGTCTGATAAGATAGCATACTGAACTCAGTTTTCCTGCTACATTGTCAATATGTTTTTCCCAAGTCATTTTATTGTCAAGGGATTCCTAAAAATTTTATTGAATTTACTTCTTGTATTGGCTGATCATTCATCCATACAAGCAGGTTGTCATTTTGTGAAGCGTTTTTTGTTAAGAAAGATATAAATACAGTTTTATCAATATTAACTAATAGCCCATTGTTCACACAGTATTGATGGAATTCTTCGGTACTTAGATTAGCTTTTATTTCTGAGTTTATGCTCTTACCATTTATACCAAAATTAGTATCATCTGCGTATGCCACTGTCAAATCAGGGCTTTCACAGACATCCTTTATATCATTCACAAAAAGTATAAATAGCAAAGGACCCAGAATTGATCCCTGTGGTACACCGACACTTACAGAAGATTCTTCAGATATAAGCTGTCTTACAACTACTACTTGTTTTCTATCACTCAAGTACGATTCTATCCATTTGTTGGCAATACCTCTAATTCCTAATCGATTCAGTTTTTCTAGAAGTAGTATGTGGTCAATGGACCTTTTTATGCACTATGTGAAAACACTGTAATTAGAAAGTATATGTGCTAATATCACTTGGGATTTTTTATTTTATTTTTCTGATGGGTAGTTTTTCCATAATCCGGAAAAAAGTGGTTTCGTGACGTCACGTTCACTAAAAGTTGATTTGGCATCGTTGTATGAGTTGCGAATCATGGAATTGTGACGTAATGACATTTGTTATTTGATACTTTGATAGGTTCGTCGTTTGCTTCACGGAATAGAATATTATCAATCGTTTTCTCTCTTCAGCTCTTTTTTTTTGCATATATCTGATACGACTGATACGAGACACGAGATATGCAGAGAACTGCTGCAAATGAACAAGCTCGCCATGAATGTTTGGTATTGAAAAATTTCGGAAATTATTTTCTAATTTGAATAACTATGAAAATGTCTAAAAAGTGCTATGTGCACGGTTGTCTGAACACCAGTGAAAGTGAATCAAACTTTTGTAAAATGCGGAAATATATGCTTCTGTGCAGAACATTTCCAGGTGAGTACATCAAGGAACGATCTTTAATTTCACTCAATGCAAGTTTGCAAAATCATCGATCAGTACTGTATTTTATATCCAGTCCTATAAACATATTGTTCTTTGGTTCCAGCTGAAAGAAGATACTACGAATTAGGAATCCAAATTTATGTTGAAGCAAGATGTCTGTCCACATATCAACCTGAAATGACATTAGTCTGAGAATGTTTCATCATAAGTATATGACCTACCAACGATGAAGAAACCCAAACCAAATGAAAACATAACTCCTTCAGCTAGTAAAACTGTGTTGGGTGACATTACATCCATGGGAAATATTTACTCAAGAGTTTCGAATAGTTCTTCTCCTAGCAGTAGCCAAGCTAGTACATTATCCGATTCACCAAAATAACACCACCAAAAAAAATTCTGAGTATATTCCTAGTCAGTCTTCATCCGATCCTGATTGTGAAAATATCGAAGGACAGCAGCGCCAGCCTATCTATTGCACTTATCGAAAAGAAGAGTAATATTATTTGGGGCTCCCTGAAAATGTTTACCACATTGTGAAATACATTACCAAAATTGAGTAAATTAAATATATGGATTTGTTTGATAAGTTTAAAAAAGATACGGGTTGGGGATGTATACTCTCGATTGGCTGATGACTGATATGAGTAAATCAAGTGTTCACAAGATTTTCACAAAAGCTGTGCCTATGATGGCAAATTGTTTATTTATAAGAGCTTATATATTGGCCTGACATATCTGAAATTGAAAGAAATTTGCCGATCCCTTTTAGAGCTCGCTATAAGAAACTTAATTCAATTATTGTCTGGAAATTGAAAAACCCTCTGATCCTGTTCGTCTGTCCATCACTTGGTCAGAATAGAAAAACTGCAATACTGTAAAATTTTTAATATCTGCTACTCCAAATGGCACAATACAATTTATTTCAGGAGCATACGGTGGACGAATTCTTTAACAACTTTGTCGATAAGAATAATTTCTTCTATTTTAATTGATTGAAATTCAAAAATACTTTGAATAACTAGAATGTGCAGTATTTTGTCAAAGTTTTCCAAGGTTTGTCGTCACATTCTCTTCATGAATGCCAATATCTTCAGAAATATTTTTTTTTCTATAGCTTTGTAACCATAGGGAAAATTTTTACCATAGAAAATGTAAGCTTGTATTTGTAAAAAATAGATTAGTATCCCTCAACAAAGAATTGGTGTGAAATAAGTAAATGATTTTGCAAAAAATTTACGAAATTTGTATGAACATCAAGTCTATTCATTCTAAATTATTAATTATATTTTCAGTAGTTCAAACTTAATTTGACTCATCACATGAAGAAAACACTAACAGGTACCGAATATGAATTTATTTATATTATAATACAAACAGACAAAGCCTACATATATATTCACAGCATAATGCATTTATGATTGATTATATCTAAACAATCACGAACGTTTCAACTAAGAACCAAAGTTCTTAGTTAAAAGTTGGGAACTTTCTAGTCATGGTTCTTAGTTTTTGTACTAGAGGTTCCATAAACGCGCTCATTGATTTGCTAGTGTTGAATCCTTAGTTATTAGTTCACTAAGTTCTTGGGAACGTTGCATAAACAAAGCATTTCATAATCCACCCTTGGCAAATTTTCCGAACCTGCTTTTACGAAGCCTTGTTTCATTATAAACACACCAAATCGTTTATGATATCGAGAAATTAATAAGTTGATAAAAATAAACAATAAACATTAACCTCAAATGTCAATATGATTTCAATGGGAACTGTCTTTAATATTTGCGGTGTTGCCAATGGTCGCTCTTCATCAAAAGGAAGGCCCGTTCAGAAACTTTGAATGTTTCAAATGAAGAAAACCGTTGTTGAAATGGGTTTTTTTGTTGATGAGTCTATCAATAAACAGTGTTCAATTATATATTAATGGTGTATATCAAGCAGTGAGCTATATTTTTGAGAAGAACAGTAATGCGTGTTTCTGAACGTGGATTATGGAGGGGGTAGTTTTCGATGAACGTGACGTCACGGGTACACTTTGAAACGCAATATCTTTTCGAAATAAAAAATATATGATGGCATTCTAAGTCAATTGGACGTTTCATATGAAATATAATCGACCTATATAAGTTTTGGAAATTTTTTTTCGTGAATGTATAGGTCCATTGTGTCGAATGCCCTACTCAGATCAAAAAATATAGCTAATGGAGGTAACTTGCTATTTAAAGAATGATATATGAATGAAGTTAATTCACTTATGGCAGAGGAAGTGGATTTTTTCTTTCTGAAACCATGTTGATGTGGAGAGATTAAATTGAAACAATCCAAGTAATTTACAGCTCTTATATTATAACATATTTCAAATTTTTTTGCAAATTGGCTTTGTAAGCAAATGTTTCTATAATTGGCTATTTCACTTCTGGATCCCTTATTTTTATAGACAGGGATTGACAACTTTAAACTACTTGGATACACACCGTTCACAAAAGATTCATTTATAAGAAATGACAGTGGTATGCAAATGATACTAGAGACGCTATGTATAATTTTACCTTCAATTTCATCAATACCCGCTGCTGGCTTCGAAGATGTTTTGTTTATCAGTGAATCTATTTCTTCAGGTGTTGTTGGATAAAGAAAAAATGTGTTTGTTTCATGTGTAGTGAGATGTACATTTTTATAATCTGGTTTAGGACAGATGAAATTCATAAAATGTTCACTGAAAGCATTAACGATTGAGCTATCATCAGAAATTGTATTTTTATTGTCCAAGATTATTTGATTCGGTACGTTATGATTTTTTTGTTTACCATTATTTCTCATTTCGCTAATTATCTTCCATGATTCTTTCGATATGTTACCTGCTAGAATCAATCTATTGTCATTATATGTCCTCTTTGTTTGTTTAACTTTGTCATTGTACATTTTTTTGAAACTTTCATATCTGTCTGCTATTACCTTGTTACCTGTGGCTTTGGATATACTTGATAATTCACATAGAGTACTATGCATTTGTTTGAGTTCGGTTGTATACCATGTGTGTTTTTTCGTATTTTCAGTTCTTCTCTTTCTATATGGAAATGCATTAGAAAAGTGGTAATTAAATGTATTATAGAAGGCATCAAACTTATTATTGAAATCATGTGTCTCATACATTTCAGACCAGTGTTCATTCCTTAGGAAGTGAATTAATGTTTGTATATTACTTTCACTGAAATCTCTTAAATACGTGGTTACTTGTTTATTGGTACTTTCAGACACATCCCACTGTAAAGAACAGACTTGAAATGTATGGTCAGATAGATGAGTATCCCGTATAGTTATACTGTTTGATGTAAGATTCGTGAATATAACATCTATCAAAGTGCGTGATGTATGTGTGATACGAGTAGGTTCTGTCACAACATTCTTCAAATTAAATTCATTGAAAAGATTTAAAATTTGATGTGTAATATTGCAATCGAGTATTAGAGATTATTCTTCATCATGAACGTTCTGACGCTCGGTAATTTTTTTCTGTTGATGGAATCATGCATTATCCTCCTTTGTGAACGCTCTGACAAAATATGGTGGTGGCAGGATCTTTAATGAAAATATTGCCGCCGCCCTCCCGCCCCCGATGCTCGGTAACACGGATTTGTAGATGGCATCGCTCATTGTTCTCCCTCAAGAACGCTCTTACGAAATTTGAAGGTGGCAGAGTGTCTAATAAAAAGAATGTCGCCGCCAAACCGCCCCCGACGCTCGGTAATTTGCATTTCTTTATGAAATTTTTTATTATTCTCCTTTATGGACGTTTTGACATAATATAGGGCTAGCAAGGTTACGTATAAAAATATTGCTGGATTTATTGCTAAAGTAACTGGGGTGAATAACGATAAAACAGGGATATATTTTCTACTCACTATCATATGACCGTCCATATCCTCCAAAGAATGATCAATCCATACAAGATCAGCCTTTCCTTTTTGTCCACACTCGTATTTTGCAATGAGGGCCAAATGAGTAACAGCTAATGTCAAGGCAGCTGCCCTAGCTTCCAATAATCTTGGATCTAAGGGAGGGTACATACTGCGGACCATGTCGTCTACTCTACATGAGATTCTTTTAGCACTCTAAAAAAAGGATGTCAATTTTTATTAGCGAGTTTTTGTACTCATTGATCATTTTATCTTTCGTGCTCAATACAATTCACATACACAAAACAGTAAAACTGCAGTTTAGGGAGAATTACCAACATTTTTGGTTTATGTAATAGTTCATTTCTCTAAGAGCTTGAAAATAAAAATAAACTCTTGGCGGTCACGTATTTGGAAGAAATTATTTAATTTCAGAATGTCCTCTATTGATTGAATGTATGTGCCTGTGGAAGAAGAAACAGCCAATTATGAAATTTTAATTAGTTAGATAGATTTTATTCTGATGCTTCAAAGTACACATATAGATTACAATGTTACCTCTTATGGAAAAAAAAAAAATGTTAGCGTGTACTTGCATAGAGCGCCTAATTGTCACTAAAATAATAAACTTTAATCATCATCTCTCTATCATCAGGAACATTTTCTCAGTTTTGAAAACAAAGTTTCCTCACTCCAATCCACAAATCTGGTGCTCAAGATGAGATTTTTTTAAATTTATTTTTTATTTATTCAAATATTACAAACCATTACAATTCATTTGTTAGAAAATATGAACATGATGAAAAGGGAAACATTCTCAATTGAATAGAAAGATTTTTCTGTAAATTGAAAAATCCACGATAAAAATAAGATCACTCCAAAAGAAATGTTTCCAACATTTTTCCATCTTTGCAAAGAGAGATTGCTTCTAGAAAATGGGTTTCCCATTTCTTCCGGCCTTCCTGATGATCGTGGAAGAGTGAAATAGATTTTCGTTGACACAAATGTATTGAAGACCTAGGGAAGATGCCTCTCTTGCATCAATGTTACAAATGATTTCTGGTGAATACTCTCTTTTGGAAAACATTCTTCTTTGCCTCATTCATCTATATGAGTTCCTAATTAAGAATAACTATCTAAATGAAAATTTTCACTTTTAGATTTTTTCTTTTGAGTTAGGGTCCTTTTTCAATATCTATCAGATGTGGCTTTAGCCGGGGAATTCAATGTCCAGCGTGGCTTTAGCCGGGGAAGTAGTTGTTTTCTGTTAGATATTCACAAATAATAACTTCATTTTCATCGTGGATTTTTCAATTCACAGAAAAATATTTCTATTCAATATTCAATTGAGAATGTTTCCTTTTTCAACATAACAATTCATTTATCAAAAGGGTTACACATACAACATTTGAACAAGAGCTATTTTCCTAATCGGCATACAGTGGCGTTCCCGGAACAAAATACTTAAAATACATAAAAATACAATAAAACACTAACAAAATAGAGTGATGATTCACAACATCATCCTTCTGAATTCAATTTCTAAACTCCTCTTGAAAATACATTTTAATTTTCTTTTTGTATTGATTATAGCTAGGACTATAGAACCTAATAGATTCTGGCAGATTATTAAATGTCCTTATACTTCTGTTCAGTGGGCTATTCAAAGCTATGTTTGTTCTTACATTACTTATATATAAATTGTTTTGTCTTCTGGTATCATGAGCATGTATATTGTTCACCATCTCTAATTGCGTATTACATTTGAAATTATTATATAGCACTTTGTACAGAAATTTGCTCTGCTCAATTTTTAAAATTTCTGCTATTTGAAGAAGACCAGTTTCTTTGTAAACTACCTCTGTTGATGTTCTGTAATCCAAATTGAATAAAACCTTCACAACCTAATTTTGAATCCTCTGTGTTTTATTCATTAATGTTATCCCACAAGTGCCCCATACTTGAATTAGGTAACTGAAGATTGGTAAGAAATACGCGTTATAGATCAGTTTCATTTTGTCGAATTGTATAGGTAGTCCCTACCTCATTAAAGTGCACCAGTCATTGCCACCACTTTTTTTTCTATATGTTGTTACTAGTTTATATTCTCATCCAAGATTAATCATAAATATTTTGTACTATCTATTCTATTTATAATTTCATTACCAATTTTAATATGCAATTCTACCGAGTTCATATTTCTCTGCTTAAAGAGCATATACGTAGTTTTTTTAAATTTATTTGCAGCTTGTTTTTTATCAATCATCCTTGGTATATCTCCAAACCATTGTTCATACTGAATTATTGTTAGATCTTGTGTTTTTTTTGCGTGAATGGGTGCTGTATAAATATTGAAAAGCACAGGGGCTAATACTGAGCCTTGAGGTAATCCTCGTGTAACAATTCTTGACTGTACATTATTTGCAATACAAATTTGGTTAGTTACCAACATTTTCTTTTAAACAGTTTAGAAAAAAGGCAACAGGTTGACTATATATATACTGATTTTTCAAAAGCATTTGATAAGAGTCAATCATGACCTTCTAATTGCAAAACTCTCTTCGTTAGGCATTCATAGTAACTTTTCAAACTGGATCGTATTTGAGAGATAGGACTCAATGTGTCAAATAAGCTGGTACTGTGTCATCAGAGAATTTCTGTAACATCTGAGGTTCCCCAAGGATCCCATATAGGCCGACTACTCTTCTTGTTATTTATTAATGATATTTCAGAAGTTTTACAACTGCTACTTGATGTTCGCAGATGACCTCAAACTCTATAGGATCGTTAACAATGTCTGTGATGCCAAACTATTACAAATAGATTTGAGTAATTTGTCCCGTTGGTGCGATATAAATATGCTTCATCTAAATATAAACACATTTTCGAGGATTGTGAATACAATTCATTACTCTTACCAAATAAAAAAATTAATTTGATAGTGTTCGAGATCTTGGCATATTGTTCGACTCCAAAGTAACATTTTTTCTAAATCTTTGACTTAATTTGAAGATCTCTATGAATATTCTGATATTTTGAACATATTAAATTTATCAAGTTTAGTACATCGAAGAGAGGAAATAGATTTGAGATTCTTGCACAAGGTTATAAATGGAGCTATAAGTTGTCCAAATTTAATTGAACTCTTTAATCTAAATATCAATCCCAGAAGAACGAGAATTTCAGAACTGTTCATGGTTCCACATCACAGTACGAACTATGGCCAAAATGAGTCAATTACAAGGGTACTTAAATTAGCAAAAAAAATAGTGAAATAATTGATTTATTCGATACATCCACATATATATTCATTCAAAAGTCAAATGAGGCACATTAATTTGTTGTAACTTAGTTTTAGTTTATTATGATTATATACAGTGTGGCCCATTTAAAATGGAACCACCCCTGTAGAATACGCATTTTTCAATCAATCTCAAAAACATTTTTTTGAATATTAAGCATTAAAAACTGTATCTTGACACAAATTTTCATAACTTTAGTTTCATTTCCAAGGCACTCTATGGTTTTTTCTTTGTCAAAAACGGCAAAAGTTTATTAGACAATCATTGTTTTAAAATTTGACTACACCACTGGATTCGTAGTCCTTATAAATGAAAACCATCAAAATTTATTAAAAAAATATTGGTTAACAACGAAGTTACTACAACTTTAATTTTGGAAACAAAGTATTTAATTATAATTTTTATTTAGATTAGACATATTTAAAATCTGGCAACACTGCCGATACAAAGTGGAACACCAGTGAATTTGTACAGCGAAAATCCGACGTCAATAGCTTATTCCGTTCTACAGTTATAACTCCTGAAAGTATGGTAATGTGAGCGATTTGTGGTGGAAGCGATTTTGTAATAAAAATCTGACTACGCCAACTGGATTTGTAAATTATATTCCCTTAAAATCATGTATTTAAGTTTAGGTTATAAGTCTATTCGAAAATTACAGAAAATTAAAAATTCATTTTCAAGATATGCGGTAGCATTCTTCCATAGCCGATAAAAACGAAATGAACCGAATCAAGTTTTAAAGTATCAAAATTATTAATTCAATAATAAAACAGAAAGCAGGACAAAAAATGTTCCTTTTAAAATCTGCAAAACTCAACTAAAACAAGCTTTTAGATAAGCTATCAATAATTTGTGGAAAACTGAACTAATACATTAGGCATAGGTATTGTACTAAATCACAGCCTACTACACAGCTTTCCTCAAATTATTGATACCTTCTCTAAAAGTTGAAAAGGGAAACATTCTCAATTGAATATTGATAGAAATATTTTTCTGTGAATTGAAAAATCCACGATTAAAATGAAGTTATTTTTTGTGAATGTCTAACAGAAAACAACTACTTCCCCGGCTAAAGCCACGCTGGACATTGAACTACATCTGATAGATATTCTGAGAAGGCCCTAACTCAAAAGAAAAAATCTGAAATTGAAAATTTGCATTTTTATTCAGATAGTTATTTGATTTTCTATTCCAGTCTTAATTAAGAACTCATAAAGATGAATGAGGCAAGAAGAATGTTTTCCAACAGAGAGTACTCACCAGAAATCATTAAGTAACATTGACGCTAGGAGAGACATCGCATTCACTAGGTCTTCAATACATTTTTGTCGACGAAAATCTATTTCACGCTTCCACGATCATCAGGAAGACCGGAAGAAATGGGAAACACATTTTCAAGAAGCAATCTCACTTTGCAAAGATGGAAAAAGTTAGAATCATTTCTTTTGGAGAGACATTTTGAAATTAGTGTTTTATGACATTAAAACCTGTCATGGGGTATGATAGACTGATTTTTTGAAAATATAAACAGGATGTTCATAAAATCAGATGTGGAATCATCTGCGACTGAAAGATAAACTTTAGTCACTATCTTCCATCGTCAAGATAACCTCTTGTGGGGTATTCATGTTGAAAAGGGAAACATTCTCAATTGAATATTGATAGAAATATTTTTCTGTGAATTGAAAAATCCACGATTAAAATGAAGTTATTTTTTGTGAATGTCTAACAGAAAACAACTACTTCCCGGCTAAAGCCACGCTGGACATTGAACTACATCTGATAGATATTCTGAGAAGGCCCTAACTCAAAAGAAAAAATCTGAAATTGAAAATTTGCATTTTTATTCAGATAGTTATTTGATTTTCTATTCCAGTCTTAATTAAGAACTCATAATGATGAATGAGGCAAAGAAGAATGTTTTCCAACAGAGAGTACTCACCAGAAATCATTCGTAACATTGAAAACATTCTTCTTTGCCTCATTCATCTTTATGAGTTCTTAATTAAGACTGGAATAGAAAATCAAATAACTATCTGAATAAAAATGCAAATTTTCAATTTCAGATTTTTTCTTTTGAGTTAGGGCCTTCTCAGAATATCTATCAGATGTAGTTCAATTCCAGCTGCTAGAAATATTGTTTTCTGTAACATTCACAAAAATAACTTCATTTATCGTGGATTTCAATTCACGAAAATCTTTCTATCAATATTCAATTGAAATGTTCCTTTCATGAATACCACAAATTATCTTGACGATGAAGATAGTGACTAAAGTTATCTTTCAGTGCAGATATTCCACATCTGATTTTATGAACATCCTGTTTATATTTTCAACAAATCATTCTCTAAAAGCTTGTTTTAGTTGGGTTTTGCAGAATTTAAAAGGAAAATTTTTTGTCCTGCTTTCTGTTTTATTATTGAATAAATAATTTTGATACTTTAGAACTTGATTCGGTTCATTTCGTTTTTATCGGCTATGGAAGAATGCTACTGTATAACTTAAAAATGAATGAATGAATGAATTTTTATTACAAAATCGCTTTCACCACAAATCGCTCACATTACCATACTTTCAGGAGTTATAACTGTAGAACGGAATGAGCTATTGACTTCGGATTTTTGCTGTACAAATTCACTGGTGTTCTACTTTGTATCGGCAGTGTTGCCAGATTTTAAATATGTCTATAATCTAAATAAAAATTATAATCAAATACTTTGTTTCCAAAATTAAAGTTGTAACTTCGTTTTTAACCAATATTTTTTATGAAATTTTGATGGTTTCCATTCATAACGACAATGAATTCAGTGGTGTAGTCAAATTTTAAAACAAAAATTGCCTAATAAACTTTTGCCGTTTTGGCCAAAGAAAAAAAAACCATAGAGTGCCTTGGAAATAAAACTAAAAATATGAAAAATTGTGTCAAGATACAGTTTTTGATGCTTGATATTCAAAAAAATGTTTTTGAGATTGACTGAAAAATGCGTATTCTACAGGGGTGGTTCTATTTTAAATGGGTCACACTGTATATATATATATATATATATAAATATATATATATATATATATATATATATATATTTAAATATATATATATATATATATATATATATATATAATTCACTCCAATTATATGAATAACTAAGCTCATCTACAACAAAAATGGTTTATCTTGCTGATAGAGTCTCACTTGAGATATGGTGTTGCATTCTGGGGATATTGCAGTCAACAACTCTTTCACTCAGTTTTTGTTTTACAAAAGCGAGCAATTAGACTTCTATGTAAGGTGGGTGTACGTGAGTCATGTAAACCATTGTTCGTGAGAGAAAAAATTCTCACAGTTACTTGTATTTTCATTTTGGAATCTGTTTGTCTGATTCACAAAAAATACCTTACATTAAAAGCACCGATACAAGCAAATTACTCAACCAGACAAGCAGCTGAATATAAAGTACCGCTCCCCATTCCAAAATCAAATCTGACCAAGGATTCTTTAATTTATGAAAGTAAAAAGCTATACAACCACATACCCTACGAAATTAGAAAGGAAATAAATTATAAAAAGTTCAGATACCTTGTTAAAGAAGCCCTTGTAACAAAGGCTCATTACAATCTCGAGGAATACTACAATGAAGCTCTGTTGTGATTATTATTTTAATATACCTTTATTATTTTAATATACCCTCCCATATATTATTATCTAAACTGTAATTTTATTTTTATATTTTATCGTAACGACATGTGATCCTACTTTTAAATTATGTCTGTGTATATTTTTCTTTTTTTAGGCTTTCTGTCACTTGTGTCTGTGTTTTTTAAAATGTTATATTTTTTAAAGTGTTCAATTTAGATTTTAAGAAGTTTTGTCAATAAGAAGGTTTTTTTCTTGGACAATAAAGTATATTTCTCTCTCTCTCTCTCTCTCTCTAAATATAGAAAATGAGAATCATCTTTGAATATTTATGCTTTTTGTACTGGCATGTCCGTAAATAAATAAATAGAAATTACTATGCTTTCGGTAGCTAAAAGTAAGAATCGTGGTATGTATTTATATTCTGAAGAAAAGTGGATATTTTAGAAAAGGCAAACATACGATAGTTTCACCCAACGGCATGTTCTAAATCGTGCGAGTCTAATTACTGGATATTTACCGTTGTGAAAATAATGGATTTTGACCGCAGGCTTGTTTATTTACAAAAAAATCTGTGGATTCTCCCTAAACTGCATGTTTTCCCAGAAAACGTCACAGCACTAACCTCAACAATTTGTCTGAAATTCCCAGAAATGGGAGTGGAATTCATTGCCAAAGCCGTGAGCCTTTCTGTAAGATACCTACATATCTTCAAAATAGCCAAGCAATGTGGAATGAGACCAGTTGCATCATCGATCCATTGCTCGTCTGTTAGAATTTCTTCAAAGTTCATACTGACTTCTCCTAACTCCAATTCAGGTCTTTCCGGCTCTATCAATTGTTTTTCAGGCCTTGAAATGACAGTTGTTTTGACAAAAACAAAAGATATTTGTTGGGGGCGGCGGTGAAATGTGGGAACAAAAACTCACTTTGAAAATTCATGATTGGTATCCAGGTAAGTTCCTTTATAAAGTAACCTTTGTCTCTTACATATCACAACTAAAATGATGAAGGCACTAACGAATATTGCTGATAAAATACCGAATGCTATAGCAGCAACCATTTCAGCAATTTCAGGATTCATCCTGGTAATGAGTTCATTCCTGCAAAGATAATCTTGCTAATTGTGTTGATACATATGTGCTAATTTCTATTTCTAAACAAACAATTCATGGAAAATGCAATAGAATATCGATTCTCAATCCTTACTTGAGTTTTGTTAAAGTTGTAGAACATTTAGGTATGAAACCCTAAAACTATAAATTTATTTTCACAAATCAAATTTATGAATGAGAGGGTGGGAAAGTTGTTTTGAAGCAACAGGTGTTTAGTTTTGTTTTGAGTGACAAAGATCAGCGATCTACTTCGTGGGATGTTAATTATTGTTTTTTCTTCAACTGATTTTCTGGTAACAGATTCAGAGGGTCAGAACAGTATACAACTCTTGTCTATGAATCAGAGTTCAGAGATTCCTTTATTATTATTAATATTCAAGTAAACAATATAATACAATTTTGGAGAAAAGTATGTAGGGTTACCATTACCATGTTCACTAGATGGCAGCACATTGATGAAAGGTATTCCTTTAGTTGTTAAACACTTTTTATTTTTAACGTAATCGCCTAGTAGACTGAAAAGTTTTTAGTCTACTAGGCGATTAAGTTACATATTTGGCATAGGTCCATCAGAGGAGGAGAACGTTTTTAACTAGGATGATAAAATTGGCATTTTCAATTTCGAATTACGAGAATGGTAGTTTATGTAACAAAAGTTCGCAAAATGAGGCTTTAGCGGACGAATCGGAATGTTTACGGACGAGGCGTCCGCCAAGTCCGGAATATGAAGATGATGTCCGCTAAAGCCATTTGCGTATGTGTTACATTTTTTTTATTAGCTTTCCAAATAAACATTACAGAAATGCCACACATATTTCCTCGCAGTGCATACATTTTCAATTACCAACCATACGTTGTGCAAAAATCAAGCAAGCGATTGTTTATCAATTAAGGGTCAATTTTCATGAAATAAGTATTCCAAAAGAATATTTCGAAGCAAACGTGTACTGTCACTACGAAATATCAATCAATGTAGTTCATTGCGTCTCCTGAAATGTTTTTAAGATGTTATTTATATGTTTTTCTGAATAAACAGAAATAGTCCGATAAAGTGTTGCCATGACGACTTTATCGGCCTAGTCGGGTAAAGTGGTCTTTTGCGAACTCTTTTCAATATCCAAAGAGGCATTTTGTAGAGCGTGATCAAAAAGGTATTTTTTCAATTCTGAAAATGTGGCTTAGCTTTTTGGATGGCAATGTTTATGCACAGATCGAAATTTTCCTGAAAAGGGACACAGGGGTGTTCCTATAAGAACCACTTATCCATAATTATAATTCAAAGTCAAGGCATAAAATTTTATATGAAATAGAAAACACTAGAAACAATACAAGTTCAAAGGAGGCCACTCAAACACAATAAAATGTTAATTCTATTGCACTGGGGTGTGCGGATAAAATGCAGGTTATCTTGAACGATGGAATAAGATAATGACTAAAATGTATCTTTCAGTCGCAGATGATTCCACATCTGATTTTACGAACACCCTGTTCATATTTCCAAACAAAACGCAGTTACTATGGAAATTTGACAAATGTTAAATTTTTTCATCACATTCAAAAACGTACTCCTAGCGCCTCTGATGGACGTATTCATCATTACTTTACACAGTTGAAACTTTTACCGCTAGTTGCTTCGAACTGTCAACTATAATTTCGTCTGTTTCGTTATATTACGTTGCACCCAGATTTTTATTATCATGGTATTTTCAGTTGTTACTAAAACATCATATTAAATGTTAGTTAAATTTATGTTTGGATTGTAAGAATCAATATTCTTGAAACAATCACAATTGGCGCTAGTTTTGGGGGAAGTTATTCAAGTGAAGGCCAAATCGAGTTTGAATTGAGGGACACCTTTGAATTTTAAAATTTCGGAAAAAAATGGGATTTGAGGAATTTTTTTCACAAAATGTAATTTCTGAAGACCAAACTGAGGCAAAGAAAAATTAAAATAAAATCATGCGTATTCCCTATTCCAACTCGATTTTACCTTCATTGGAATAACTTTCCCCTAACACTAGCGCCAATTGTGGTTGTGTCAAGAATATTGATAGACAATACTATTTCTTACAACCCAAACATAAATTCAACCTCACCTTCACTGTGATGTTTCCGTAACAATTGAAAAAACCATGATAATATAAATATTACTATAACATATAAACAGATGAAATAATATTTGACAGTTCGAAGCAACTAGCGGTTGTTTGAACTGTGTGAAGTAACGATAAATACGTCCATCAGAGGCGCTAGGAGTATGTTTTTGAATGCGATGAAAAAATTGACGTTTTCAATTGCAAATTTGGAGAAACATAAGAAAAAAATCTATTTCCAAGTTCACTTTTGAACTTTCTAGGTGGTAATCTTCATGAGCAAATCAAAATATTTTACAAAAAGGGCACATGCGTGTTCCCTAGGAAAAGCAATGCATTTTTCGAATGACGGCAACACTGTTTTTTACATATTACTATTTTCTAATTTAATATCTAATTGACATTTGACAGTAAACTTGAACTCTTATCCTCTTCAAAGTTCTTAAACACGTTTGTGATTATGAAGTAAACTCAATTTTCGTTTATTATAAAATTGTTGGATATTCAGTTTTCACATTTTGATCATTGGGTATTGGGATTTGTGAATGTTATCTACTTAGGTACTAGGGAAATTATGGATGACAAAACGGGGAACGAACAAAATCTGTCTAACAGCTATTCCCTCCCAGGATATGAAAATATTGATCACTTCATCAAAGTAAGAGCATTGCTATATTAATATTATATATATATAGCAATATATTGGTTATATATTTTTTCCAGGATGGTTACAAAACTCTCGTTGAAGCTATAAAGAATTCTAATTCACTCCCACAAGGGCAGAATTGGAATTTTTATAATACCCATGATTCATTTGTGAATATAATAAATGAGGAGAGCTCAAAAGTCCTTAAACTGACGAATACCATTTTACGCACTAATAGGGTAGAAGGAAATATTCGTAATAGGGGATCTGAAGAAAAAAATGAACTCTTAATAGAAGCAAATGATATGATCCTAGAAAGGGTAGCGAACAATATAGACGAAATGAACGGAATAAAAAAATCTATTGTCGAACCTGTTTTAATCCAGACTGTGAGTGCGCAATTACCCATAAATGGATCTTGGAATCGGGCCAGTAACCCTACATTTTCAGTTAGTTCTTCTATCGCCACAGAGGTTTGTAAACTTGAAATTTAACGTGTCGCACTGACAGATCATTGACATTCACCTTTCAATATTACTTGGTTATGTTTCAGAAAAACTCAAAGAAATCCAATCAATCTATAAGACTCCTTACTGCTAAGAACATTATTCGACCCCAAACATTTTTCAAAGACAAAATTAACAATAGCAACAAGTATCCTTGGGAACCAAGATTAAAGGAAAAACCCAACTCTTTGAGACCACTCGCCATATTTTTGGAGGAAACTGAAAATGGAGAAGAGTTAGTATTAAACATATTTACTTTATCGTCCCCCTAGTGTCGGGCGGTCAATCGTAAAAAAAAATCGTGAGCGGTCAGGGAACCCCCTTCAGGAACGAAGCTGAGCATATGATTTCACTATTGTCTCTCTGTAATGTATGTAAATAATAAACACTCGAATCACATGTACATTAAACGTATGTAAACAGTAAATATTTGTATCAAGTTTTACAATTCTATTAACTTACTTTTCTAAGTTTTACACATTACACATACCTACTTGATGAACTTTCCATTTCTCGAATCATCATTGCCAAATTGCAATAATGAGACAATATAACTTACCTATAAAAAAACAAATAACAAATATATTTTCTACTTTGCTCCAAAATCTTACATGCGCAATAGAAATATTCAATTCTACAACTCTGAATGTAATTGAATATGGAGATTTAGATTGTTTATATTTGTATATATAGGCTGAGTAGGAAATTAAACTCTGGTTTCTACGCAATGAGGATTATTTCAAATGAGCTGGATAATGCCGCCAACAGAACAGCATACTATGCTCTCATTGAATCACATTTAAGTTACAATTTCGTTCTGGGGAACATGTGATATGACACTATTCCAAATGATTTTCGTTACTCAGAAACGTGCTGTGAGATATCTTTCGAGAGCAAAACCAAGAGACACCTGCAGGCCACTATTTAAAAAACATAAAATTTTAACACTTGTCTCGATATTTATACTTGAAACTATCTGCCTTATACATAAAAATAAAAACAGTCTGGAGAGTACACCCACTCATTATACAACACGACAAACTAACAATCGCAATATCAACTACCCAAACCTACTTCTGAATTGACAAAGGACTCAATCATTTATAACTGTATCAAAATATATAACCATCTACCTGTTTAAATAAAGAAAACTGAGAATTTAAACTCTTACAAAAAATAGCTGTGGGACACCCTAGAACTTGACCGGCACGGGCCTCGGGAGAATGGGGTTATTTCGAAATAAAACATTCATATAACATTTTTCGGGCTGTACAAATTCAATTTGATCGGTCGATTCAACAGTCAATTTACTGGTCCATTGACCAAGTGAGATATTTGACAATTGAGCGGTTCTGCACCAAATGCGGGTCGTCCTAGTCAAAGCCCAGGTGAGCGGCCGTCTCGGATGGTAACGCCCAGGAGAAAAATTAAACATTCATAACGCCAGACTGGGAAACGGTGGAAAGCTCCAACTGCAGACTTTATTTGATTTTTTTTGTTGTGTTGTTCCCTGCCGAATTTAGTTCTAATCCATCGAATATATTTTGAATGGCAAAGTTTTAAATTTGACATTTTTAATTTTTTTACAGATGTCAGTTGGAGAAATAATTTTGATCATTCTGGATACAGTTTTTCAAGGGCTGTCAAATGACATATTGCAAGTCAAGTTCCGTGTGATATAGTTTCTGTCAATTTTCAATAGTGACAGTTCCGTTTGACAGATGACAACCAAAAATGATCGCATTCGGGGCAGGAATTGTATCTTCATACCGAATTTCAGCTTGATTGGTCAAATGGTTCGGCATTTATCGTGGAAGATAACAGATAAACACACATACACAGACTTCACTTTGGAAATGGTCTCAACGTCTCGGGGGGACCTCAAAACGGATATTTCCGTTGATATCTCTTTTTTTTTCGAAAGATTACATTACTTGACCACTGGGGGGGCCGGCCAAGTAAAAAGGCCAAGAGTTTATTTACAGAAAAAGTATATTACAGCTTACAAGAATATATAAACAATACCTTAAATGTAACCATAGAGTAACCCTATAATAACGTATAATTCCTCAGATATATTCAAAAATACCTTATAGGTTTATAATTATATACATTACGCTGAAAAGTAACTGCAGTATCCTCATCTCCCTGTATTTTGTGTGCATGTCTTAACTATGTATCTAACTTTATACATCTGATATATATATATATATATATATATATATATATATATATATATATATATATATATATATATATATATATATATATAATTCTACTGTACATGTGTGGCACTGAACTCCTCCTAAACGGCTGGACCGATTTGAATGATTTTTTTTGTATGCGTTTGGGTGGCGCCCTGGATGGTTTAGATTCACAAATCAGCCCGGCAGATGGCGCTTCAGTCGGTATCTAGGTTATTTATCTATAAACTGCTGGACCGATTTGAATGAATTTTTTTGTATGCGTGTTGGTGGTGGTCCACACCCTAATTTATTTTTATTTTTTAGAAAAAAAAAATTGTTTTTATTTTTTTATGATACAGCATTCAAAAATACATACAACCCCAAATTTTCACCCTTCTACGATCAACCCCAATTTTTTTGGCAAGATTTTTATTTTGTCATGACTTAGAAGAAAAAAAAACATATTACTTTTAATTATCACCCTTCTACGATCAACCCCTATTTTTTATGTTTTTTTATTTTATAGAAAAAACGGATAGCAGGAAAACGGGATAACGAGAAAACGGTATAACGGGATGACAGGTTAAGGGAATAACCGGAAAACGGAATAACGGGATAAATAAAAAAAGGGATAACAGGAAAACGTGATGAGGGGAATAACGGGATAACGAAAAAACGGGATAACGGGATGACATGATAAGGGGATAACGGGAAAATGGGATAAAGAAAAAAGGGGTAACAGGAAAATGGGAAAACGAGATAACGGGACAACAAGAAGCGGAAGGAGTCAAAAGCATAATCTAGATGGAACAACAAACAAAAAAGAAATTCTAAGCGGACGAGAGTTTTCGTAAAAAACATTTTAGGGAACATAGAAATTTGGACAGGACAACGTCTGTCGGGTCCGCTAGTATATATATATATATATATATATATAGATGATTTAATTAGAATGTACACTATACATCCTACTTCCTATACACAAATTTATATAATTACTGAATTAAGCTTGGTGAATGAGATGATTATCTTCAGACAATAAAGCATATACAAACAAACAAGTACACGCTACACCACAGACGTCGACCAATAGACAACATCTAGCCAATTAAATGAAACCTCATGATTTGTTGTTTCTTCTTCCACAAGCACATACATTCAATCAAAAGAGAACATTTTAAAATTGAATAGTTTCTTTATAATACCTGACCACCAAGATTTAGTTTTACAAACTCTTAGAGAAATGAACTATCACATAAACCAAAAATTTCGGTGATACTCGAATTCTCCCTAAACTGCATTTTTACCGTGTTTCTGAAAAAATAATCCCATATATTTAAGGTTCTCTCACCCATATGAACTTGAATTGGAAAGATTTACTCCTCTACCAGAACAACTACAAAAAGTAATCCCTGCAATACCTCTGCCTCTGGAAAAAACAACTCTGGTTGAAGTAATCCACCCAGAACAAGTAGATGAGCTAGTTGAGGTACTGAGAAACTGCAAAGAGTTTGCTGTAGACTTGGAACACCATTCTTACAGATCTTTTATGGGTATCACATGCCTTATGCAGATATCTACAACAGATACAGATTATATAATAGACACCCTAGCTCTGAGAGACAAGCTGTATGTGTTGAATGAAGTGTTCACCAAACCAACAATTGTGAAGGTATTTTTTTTTAATTATATTTTCACTATAGGTGCATTTGCAAGGTTAATGATAATGTAGGTAATTGGTTAGACTATAGAATCCAATATATCTCTAATTAGAAAACCAGGAATTTTATCAAAACCAAATGACTCTATTGTAAATCTCGTACTTTGTAAAAGGCTCGATTGCATAGTCTCACAATAGTTTTTCTTTAGGAGCTTGTACAAAAAAGTCATTGAATAAAGAAGAAATAGTACCTGGATCATCAAACTTTCATTCATCCTTGGTGATAATAACGATATTAATTTTCATCTTAGATAAATTAGAAATAACCCATACAAATAGGGTTATCTGTAATTTCGTTATGATAGTTTTTTTGTAGTTTTTATCAAGATAATATATTTTTTCTTTATATCATGATATTATACTCTATAAATTCTGGTAAAAATGTTCTTAACCCAAATAGATGTAGTTCAATATCCAGCGTGAGCTTTAGTCGGGGAATTAGTTGTTTTTTATTACATATCACAAACAAAATGGTAGATTTTTCAATTTCCAGAAAAATATTCCCTTTCAATATCCAATTGAGAATGTTTCCCTTTTCAACATGAATACCCCACAAGAGGTTATCTTGAACGATGGAAGATAGTGACTTAAGTTTAACTCTCAGTCGCAGATGATTCCACGTATGATTTTATGAACATCCTGTTCTTAATTTCCAACAAATTAGACTGAATATTCTGACTAGATTTACAAATTTCATCAATTATCCAAATTTTGATATTGGCTGTTTCTAGTGTATCTGATGAAGTGAATCACAGTTTTGATTACCTATGGCGTGTCTAAATAAATTTAGAGAATTTTTATTTAAACTTTATTTTACAATATATGCATTTGTTGAATTATTGGAAGAAATCAAATGGTTTGATGTTTGAAGACTTCATTATGGATTACTTATTACAGATAATTCACATAAATTAAAATTAACAAATATATGGTCAGTTGTAGATATGGATGTATTCATTTTGTCAAGAATACTATCGGTTCCAAATTACAGCATTCTAGACTAATTGGTAAAATCACACCGCATAAACTAATTTTGATTTCATATCTCATAGAATACTTTAGATTTTAACAATATCTAGAAAAAAATCGATATTGCCACAAGGTCGGCAGTTACAGCTAACCAGAATTATTCTTGAGTCGTTAATTTTGGGTTGAATAAGCATATTGTTTGGTTAAAAAAAAACGATGAATCTATGATTTTTCTATTAATAGTATTCTGGCCCACATACCTTCTCTACCCTGTTTCATAGAAAATCCACAGCATAGATAAATTAAAAATAAAGAGAGTTGTCAAACCTGCAGTAAAAGTTGGCACCACGTTTAGACAGTGGCGACATAACTCGCAACTGGCCGAACTAAGTTAGTACAGTTGGTAAAACAGATTTATCTTCAGTTACCGATAGAGATAAGGCGAGTTTTTTAAATGTGTTACTTTTATATGATTGATATGGTATATATTTTATAAGTGATCGATTTGCCATACCTGTATTTCATATTAATGTTTGTATCATATGAAATACGGGAATGGCAAATCGATTACTAATAAAATATATACAGTAATCGATTCGTAGAATCTGTTAGTTCGTTTGTGGTTAAAATAAAGTTTCAAAATAAATCTTTGTTTCATGATATCAAGAACAAAATTAAAGTTCTTATAAAATAAGAATAATAATAAGTTGAATACTATAAAAACGCATTTTATTGTATCTAGGACAAGGCACAACTATAGACAAAACAATAATAAAACTCTGAAAAACAACAAAATTAAAAATATTCTCCATTCTTATCATCAAATCGACCTAAATAAAAACAAATTACATTTACAACACCTTCAATGATTTTGTTCATTTATTAGCACAAAGGAGAACGAGTAGGTATAACAGAACAGGTACTCCAGTTTGGTGATAATCTCCGTACTTCTTCAAATGGTGATAGGAAACTGATGACGAAAAGAAGTATCAGTTTGTGAAAACATTTCTGCAACTGATGGATGGAAATAAGTATCAGCTTGTGAAAAGCAGCTTATATTTTACAAAACATTCTATTTTCGACGTTGGGTTCCTAATTCAAGTCCATATATAATTTCTGTCATAAATTTTTCGATGGCAATAACAGTAGAAGAATTATTCTGAAATTATTGCATTATTTGTCATAATAAAAAATACATGTGTAAACAATAAACTTCAATTTTCTGACAAATGTCGAAATTGGAAAATTATCATGTCATCAGTTGTCTGTGGATTGCGGGCAGCGCCTCCATGTGCGACTGGCCGTACCAAAAACTTGGTGGTCAAGATCGCCAATGTTTCAAACGGTCTCTTTATTTTTAATTTGTCTATGATCCACAGTATGAACTACCTATTTATACGTAAGGAGTTGATTGCTAAAGATGATTCCCAAGTTTCTATTATACATAAAAACAAAGAGGTTTTTGTATTTTTCAATAATATATAAGGTATCAATTTTTTTTTAATTCACACTGAAGATTTATCAACAACAATTCTTGATTAAAAATTATTTTTTATCAAAATAAAAACCAGCAAGCCAGTAATCAAAATTTGTTTAAATAAAAAAAAACTTCTAGTTACTTCAAAACTTCAATGTGTTTTTTAAGCTAATAATAATCATTTATTGCCCAACAGGTTACACCCAATTACAGGACATAATTAAATTTGCATATTTAATATTTTAAATTTGTTTTACCTAATATCTAATAACTAACTACTAACTAATAACTAATAATTATTTATATAGAACATTCAGTTATAAACAACATGCCGTAGTGCAAGAATTCAAAAATGCAAAAATTTACTTCAAGTTTGATTTATATCAGTTTTTTTAATGTTATCTCTTTTATGTGTCTGAGCGAACAGGTGAAGTTACAGGTAGAGTTGAAGTTTTCACACATCATCTTAATAGGTGATAGTGATATTATATTTGTTTTTGCCTTGCTACAATAATATGTGATATTTTTGCGTGAAGCAAGTCTTGGAACCCTGAAGTTCAACTCAAATAAGAGCATGCTGCAGTCAACCTGGTTGTGCAGTAATTTATACAGAAATATAACTGAGGCACACTGTCTTCTTGTTTCCAGTGAGACAATTTGAAAGTTTTCAAGAAGTGCATTATGATCTGAACCTCTTGATGGATATGTTCCATGACATTTGAAAAATGTAAATTTTAAGAATTTTCTTTGAACCCTTTCTAAGGAATATTTATGGCAGAAATAGTGAGGACTCCAAATTATTGAGCAGTATTCTAATTTTGATCTCACATATGAATAATACAGCATTTTAATTGCATTTATATTTGTGAATTGCTGGCAATTTCTTATGATGAAACCAAGCATTTTGTTGGCTTCAGAAGTTTTTTTGTTGATATGATCTACAAAAGACATCTTTGGATCGAAGAAAACACCTAAATCTTTAGATTCTTTATATCGAGTTAGACTGATGCCCTGAACGCTATATGGATATTCAACAGGAGTATGTTTTCTGGTGATGATCATGACTTTACATTTTTCAATATTAAGGTGTAGGTTGTTAACTGAACACCACGTTTGCAAGTTATCTAGGTTTTGCTGAAGTAGGGGGCCATAAGCCGATTTCTCGATAGAAGTAAAAATCTTCAAACCATCCGCGAAAAGTAGCTTCATACAGTCAAGTTTAGAAGTAAGATCATTAATGAATAATAAGAATAACAAGGGTCCTAGGTTTGACCCTTGTGGTACACCCGAAGTGACAATTACTCTATTAGATTTGAATCCATTATACGCCAATTGATATTTATAAGTCAACGATTATGGCTATCTATAATTCCAGATATTTCACGGAGCAGATATGGACATCAAATGGCTGCAGAGGGACTTGTCACTGTATGTCGTGAATTTATTCGATACCTACAAAGCTTCTAAGTTACTGGAATACTCCGGCCTCTCATTGGCTTATCTAATGCAAAGATTCTGCAACTTCAAACCCAACAAACAGTTTCAATTGGCAGACTGGAGGATAAGGCCGCTGCCTGAACAACTCAAATCTTATGCCAGAGAAGATACCCATTATTTGATCTATATTTATCACAAGCTGAAAAATGAGCTCCTGGAAAAGGCAAATGGGTTTGATAATCTTTTATTGTCTGTCATAAATAATAGCACAGAGATCTGTAAAAAGGTAAGATTACTGGTTAAGGAATGTATATAAAGGATCCTGGCTATTACATTTTAAAGTTCTTTTATGTATGTGAGAAAATCTGATAACTCAATTTTCTATACCTCTACATATACCATTGCTTACAAGGTTCATGTTACAATAGACTTATACTGAAAAATTACATGGGTACCTAGGAAATATTACCAAATTTTCTTTATAAAAATATCTTTTATTCAGGAAAAATACACCATTCAGAATTGAAAATGAGCTAGAGGAAAAAAATTGCCATATTAAATAAACCCCAAAAAAAATGAACATCAGTTGAATCTAATTTTCAACTCCGAATAATAGATGGATGAAAATAGTAGAAGCTATTCCACAAGGATCATTAATGGGACCAGTGCTGTTTTTGAAATGGCTAAATTAAATTTTGAATTTGAACATTTTCAATAAATTAATACTTTTTGCTGATGATCGCAGCTTAGCATTTTTCAACAAACACTTAAATTACTTGATAAATTCAAAGAAATCTTATACAGAATAATCAGAAAAAAAATGGCGAAGATGCTTATCACAATTTAGCACCATAACAATTTAATGACATCTTCTGATACTGAAAGTGTAAACTTATATTTTACTATAGATGTGTTTTTATACCCTTTACTAGGTGTTTGTTGTAAAAAAAAATGTGTCTTTTTTAGACATATTGATTTATTGAAAAAAGCTCTAGATATTGCAGATCGTTGATTATTTTTCTGTTTGTTTTAGAGATATTTGAAACCAATATTGAAAGAGGATAGCTACATGGATTTTTATAGGAAATGTAAAAGATTATTTGACAACAGACAGTTATATGCTTTGAAAGAATTATACAAATGGAGAGATGAAATCTCGAGGGAACAAGATGAAAGCACCGGGTAAGTTGACCTTTAGACAAATTTTGTGATGTTCATATATATATATATATATATATATATTGAAGAAGGGTAGTCTCGTGACTGGACTAGTTGAAAATAACTATGAATTTGAAATAAACTTAGTAGAAAGGATATTCCTTGAGGTTGCAGTCAAATTTAATGGCCAGTGAAAAAAGAAAAACTCTTTCTTATTTTGTCAAGCTTTCGAAAATGTTTATTTTCATTATCAAGACAGTAAGGTGAGGTTAAGTTTTTTTTTTTTTATGTTCTGGTTCCCACGAAAAGGGATATCCTATAATGTTCAGAGAACATCGTGGGAACCAAGGGAAAGAAGGTAGGAGTTGGTGTTCTTCTTAAATTTCTGGAGGTTGTATGCCTCGGGGAACACCTCCCTAGGCAATGAGTTCCAAAGCCTCGCAGTTCGTTGGATGAATGAGTCTTTGGAAAGTGATGTTCTGCAGGTCTCCAGCAGGTCTCCAGTGAAGACAGCGATCTAATCATCATGTTGTGATCGAGGAAATTTTCAAAATCATATCACTATGAAACACTACTAGTAATATATATAAAAATTAAACAATTGCAAACGCACATATTGTTTAAGAAACTTAATTTAAACAATTTAAAATTTGACAAGTACAAAATTATCACATGGTTGAAGCATGACTGAAAAAGGAAAAATATATATATATATATACATTTTTTTTTTTGGAAAATTTAAATTTTGGAAAATATTAAAGCATATATAAAACAAGTGGTTACAAACTACTGAATGTAATTGTTAATACCATGACAAAAGCATAACATAAAATCAATGATAGATCATATTGCAGCACATTTTCATTTAATTAATACCATATAAAATTAACTAAGAGGATATTCTATTCGTGGATCATAATGTAATAAATATTAGAACTGAAAAAATAATAGAAAGTAAATCAAAGATTATAAAAATACTAGATTCTTCAACCATATCTCTGAAAAAATAAATTCTAGTGATATATCAAAATTTGAAGAACAATTGAATAAACTAATGCTGTTATTGACAAGATGAAAATATGGGACAAATTATCTAAGCAACTTGAAAAAATCCAGATAATGAGGTTATGAAAAATGTAGGTAAAAAAATTGAAAGTGAGATCATAACATGCGCGAATTTAAAAAAGCTGGTACAAACCTGTTATTGGGATGTTATTAATAGTCAGTTAAGGATTCAAAACAGAAATACATAAACCAATGTAAAGTAAATCTAGCACATTAGTAACATTTGAAAAAGACATACCTAATGAGTTCTTCGGAATTCTGGAATATATTCATGAAATGAAAAATAAATTTTGCTATCAATAATTATTAATAAATGTATTGAGGATACCAGAAACTTTTGAATATTTTTGGTGAAAGACTTGAGATGGTATTGAAAATACAATAAATATATTTTATTTTAAATTATTCTGATCTTTATTGATTTTAGTATGCTTTCATGCCAAATTCACATATACAATCTGCTGTAACAGACCTCAGGAATAATATAAATGAAACTTTGGAAGAAAGCTATTATGGTGTTGCAATTTTTTTAGATATGAAAAAATATTTTTGACACTGTTGATTATAAAATGTTATTAGATATTTTATCATGTGTTTAAAATTATTGTGTTTCTAATTAATTTAATTGAAATATTTGATAAAAAATATTTTTCTTTTAATAATAATATATTTATTCCATTTTGCAGATGAAATACGTATTATTATTAAATTCATTAAAAAATTACTATATGAGATTAACCATTAATTAAAAAAAAAACTTTTAAAGGTTTTTTTAACCAAAAAATCAACGTCAATTTGAAAATAAAGAATGACTGAAGTTGAGAAACACAAATGCTTAGATCTGATAATTGACAAAAAGTAAATTTTGTATGTCACATTCAAAAAGTTAATAATTCAATAATTTTCGTAATCAGAAGAATTGATTTTTTGAATACTCATATTCAAACTCTGATTTACAACGCTCATATTCTTTCTCACTTGATATATAATAACTCTATGGTTATCTTGTAGTTCAAAACAAAAAGCTTAATTTATAGAAATAAATAAAGCAATAAAAATCATTTTACAAAAATATGGTAAACACCTTTACATTATATAAAGATTAAAAAAATTGACATTGAATAACATAATAAAATTTGAAAAAAAGGAAAATTTGTATTGAAACTAATAAATAAAATTAAAAAAGTAAAACTTCATAAAAAAATAATAATTACACAATAATAATATCAGAAATGCACCAACTTTTTCTAAAATTTAAAAAAAAAAACAATCCAATTTATCGTGTAATAAAAACAATAATCTTTCAGAAGAAATAAAAAATTTCAAATAAATAAATTTATTTCAAAAAGCTCCTACAGAATTTGCTGCTATATTGATGTTCATAATAAATTATTGATTAATTAATAGTTTTTTAAGTTTTGTTAAGTTATTTATAAATTTATTAAAAGGAGATTTAGAATTCTAAGTTCCTTTTTTTATAAATGTAGTTTTGTCCTCATACCAGAACAAATTTTTCACAGATACGAGTATTATAGTCATAGATATAATCAATTTGTGTGAATGTAAGTTTAGAATGCTTGGCAATTTTTTTTTATACAGGATCAAACATACGATTTTGAGATTGTGTAAGTTTCTGATATTGAGTAAATCATTGTGTTGTGTCGTAGGACACAATTGATCTCTTAGGTCTTAGGGTACTTTTTTGTTTATATAAGTTTACTGTTGGTTCAATATACCGGTATCTAGATATGCATTTTTATTTTGTTTCGTAGTACTTCCATTGGTTATATATATATATATATATATATATATATATATATATATATATATATATATAATATTGGGAAGTTTGATCTGATGATATTCAGTCCAAACATTTCTACATCTAGCTAATATGTTATTTTAAAATTTTATTGTATCTGAATTTTGATGGAATCTAAGTCATAACTAGTATAAGTTGATGTTGTATCATCTGCAGATATTGATCCATTTAGATTCAATTGTGGAACCGAATTTAAATAAATAAGAAAAAGTGAAGATCCCAGTATGGATCCTTGAGGTACTCCACAAGATACATCTCTACCAAATGAATAATTTCGAAACCAAGTTTAACTTTATTAAAAGCTTTGCATAAATCCAGTGACTCTAAGGAATTCGCTTGTGTAGGGAACCTTTTCAAAATAAAATAAAATATTAGTAAATATGTCTATAGAATGATTTTCATTTGTATGTTTCAGATATGTCCTACCCAATCATATGATGTTACAAATATCCGAGGCTCTTCCTAGAGAGATGCAGGGAATTTTGGCTTGTTGCAACCCTATACCTCCTTTAGTTAGGGCTAATTTGTTGGAACTTCACCAGATAATTCTAAAAGCTAGAGAACAGCCTTTGGAGAAGGTAATAAAATAATAGGCGATCCTTTTTAGGATAAACATATCGACAAGTTTAATGTGTGGTGGCAAAACTATAAAAAAAAGACGGGAAAACTCATTCTGTTTGCTCACTTCGTTGAATGGAGATTCAAGTAGTTGAGTTTGCAATGTTGCCAGATTAAATTTTTGGAAGTTTTTGTTTTATATCAACGATTTCCTTAATCTTTCCCATGTTATAAATGGATTAAATCATTAATAATTATAAATGAAGTATTTTTTTAGACATTCGTCTAATTATATAGATAAAATTAGTAATGGCTGGCAATAAAAAAAAACTACATTGTGACTCTCAATTCTATCTTTTGAATGAGAATTTGATTTTTCCTAACTTAAAAAGCATTATTTATGGATTTTTGAAAAATGTACCTGGAAGCCCAAATCTCAAAAGCATATAACCATTTTTAATTAGAGTTAGATTGAAAAGTTCAGTACTCCTTTCCGTTATTTGTGTTTTCCGTTCCGCACAGTAAAAGGAAAGTAAAATGAAAGTAAAAAATTTTCAAACCCCACCAAGCGCGCATCCAGGATTTCGTTCAGGGGGGGGAAGGGTTATTTTTTGTGTGATAACTTATCTTTCAGAAAATTTGTTAAAAAAATATAGAAACCAATAATAGTGCAGTTGCTGTCGAGAAAAACAGTTGAATTTGAGTAGTGCTCTGTCTTTAGAAATATGAAATAAAAACACATGAATGTAGACACTAAAAAACAATTTAATTTGAAGTAATGTAGGTAGCTAAATATCTATTAATATATAACTTAAATATCAAACTCCAATCTCTTCTTACGGCCAGTTTTTGCAAATCTTGTAATAACTTTCTCGGTATCAATAGGAATATGCCTATGGATGTGCATAAGGGCAAGACCGAGAAGGCGGTTTTCTGTCATGGTCAATGGAATAAACGCAACACTCGAAACAAAAAAAACCCGACTGCGTAGAAAGTGAACTTTAAAAAAGATGGAAACAAGATGACCAGAAAATAATGTCAGAAAATTATGTTTTAAGAGGTTAACTATTAAACTTAATACTGTAAACAATCTCACTCAGTCGGAGGCAATAATATATCTTCATTGTTAAATTAAAGAAGATGCCTCCGACTGCGTGAGACTGTTTACAGTACATACATACATTTTTATTTGTCTCAAGAAAATTTACATTTTATAGACACGTCCAAACCTTAACGTAAATACTATAGATTGACAATAATTGTGATATGGAATATTGAGGAATACAAACATATATGATCTTCATACTTACAAGATAAAATACATTATAAGGGATGATGGATGGATATATAAAATGTAAGATGTATGAAATATATAAAACATACAATGTATAGAATATATAGAGTATGATGTATAAAATGTAAAAAATATATAAAATGTAAAATGTATAGAATGTCAAATGAATGAAATATAGTTAAGTGTATGAATATATAATGTAACAATAAAAATGGGAAATTTTATTCAATCACTGTGATTATCCATGAACAAATGCCGATTTTCAGCGATCAACTGAGTAAATTCTTGGAAGTTGTAAATACAGTTTCTAGATAAGATATATTTCAATTTGGATTTGAATTTTTTTGGAGGTAGATCTCGAAATTGAGATGGTAAGCTGTTATAGAGTCCCGTATCAATTTTGGCAGTTTTTTAAGCCTTGTTTTTGGTTCAACTATTCTGGTTTTGTACCTTGAATCATAATCATGTATCTCTTCATGAGTTTCATAGCATTCAATATTATTTTTAATATATAATAATTTGTGGTATATAATTAAGGCATAAACAGTCATTATTCCTAGAGCCGGAAATAAAGGTCTACAACTAGACTCCCAATTTGACTTTGTAATACATCTTATGGCAGACTTTTGTAAAATTAGTAGTTTAACTATGTGTGTTTGAGCTGCATTACTCCAAGATAAAGTAGCATACTGAAGGTGTGAATGAAATAGGGAATAATAAGAAGTTAGCGCTGCTGTTTGAATTACAAGGTCTCGAACTTTTTTAATAGCAAAAACAGCCCTGGAGAGTTTAGTACACAAAAAATTCACATGTGACCACTGGAGGTGACTGTCAATTTGTACACCTAGAAATTTCACATTTCCATAAATTGCTTCGTGATTAGCAGAATTATTTGGACTACAATTAAAATTTAGGCATACAGTTTTGCTCTCATTCAGTATGAATTCATTGCTGGCGAACCATGTATGTGCTGTCCGACATCATCCTGGGCTATTTTGAGATCTTCATCCCTTTCTATACTGATTGTAAATGTAGCGTCATCTGCGAATAGTACAGATAATCTGTTATGTGCAGCCATATTATGGGGTAGGTCATTAATATAAATGAGGAACAGCAGAGGTCCCAAAATTGAACCTTGAGGTACTCCCCTTTCAATTTGTAGGAATTGACTTTTATTATTTTGGCACTCCACTCGCTGTGTTCGGTTGGTCAAATACGAAGTGAACATTTGTTGACAGGTTCCACAAATGCCATAATAGCTCATTTTGTTTAACAATGTTGAATGATTGATTGAATCGAAGGCACATGTAAGATCAGTGAAGATACCCAGACAGTGTTTGTTTTTCTCAAAACTTTCTTCAATAAATTTGGTAAGAGACATTATGTCATTGGCAGTCGAGACTCCTTTCCTAAAGCCATATTGATAGGATGTTAAGTCATTATACATTTTTTTCTCCAAGATTCTAGAAAATACTGGCAGTATGGATATTTGTCTAAAATTATTTATTATAGATAGATCTCCTTTTTTATAAGCGGGTAGTACCTTTGCAATTTTTAATTCCGAAGGAAAATTGCCTTGTTCTAGACAACTGTTTATTATATTACATAATGGATCCCTTACAAAATTCACAAATTTTTTCAAAATAAACGTAGATATTCCATATATGTCTTCAGTATTTTTATTCTTAAGTCCCATAATGAGTACTCTGATATCATCAGGTGTAGTTGGTATGAAAAACAAAGAATTGGTGAAATTCCTTTTCAGATTATCCAATAAGGATTCGGCACTAATATCAGTTTTGTCCAATTCTAGAACAGCTCTTGCCACATTACTTACAAAATGATCATTTAGGTCATCTACTGACAAGTCAGTAGGCTGAACTATCTTTTTTTTCCGTCCTGTTTCACGATTTATAATTTGCCATACCTTTTTATTATAATCTTCTGATTCTTGTAATGATTTGTCATTGTAAGCTTTTTTGGCAGTTTTTTTTTGAAATCTGTGTATAATTTTTTATTTTCTATAGTTGGATGTTGTTTAGAGAATGTATGAAGAAAAAGAAGATTATTTTTAGCTGTTATTACTTCATCTGTGATCCAATTCTTTGTTTTATATTTCTTATTACTAGGGGGTACTGAAAAAGATATATCGTGATAATATAAGAATGTATTATGAAAATTAGTGTATTTGTCTTGGGCCGATATGGAATCGTATACTTCCACCCAATTTTCCTTACTTAAATAATTTAGAAACGTGTCAATTTTATCCTGAGTGTAACTTTTATTGCTAGTAGGATGTTCAGTGAGTTGCAAATCCTTGGAGAAACTTAATAATTGGCCATTATGATCAGACAAACCTAGTTCTGGAGTGGATATCGTAGAATATTCGAAGTTGACAAAATCATTGTCCAGGCAACTACCTTCATTGTTTTGTACTTAAGTTTAAGTTGACCTCTTAAAACATAATTTTCTGACAATATTTTTTGGTCATCTTGTTTTTTTTTAAAGTACACTTTTACGCAGTCGGGTTTTTTTATTTTTTATTTTACACTTTTTAGTTGGGATTATAAGACGGTAATTATCTAAAGTCATCAAGCCGTTCGTTATAGCCGAGTTTGACTGTCCTTAATTAAGTTTCTATTAAAATATTTAAGTGATACTGATGTACTGGTATAACTTTTTCACAATATGGCGTCTGGTTGTTGCCATATTCTTTATTCTTTATTCACATCATGGCGTCGGTTGTCTTTAGTGACACTTGCAAGATTAAGACAATTCGATTGACTCAAGAATCATCAAAATCGGCCCGCGCACTTGGTCTTTTGAGCACCACCACAAAGGAACAAACATACATAGGGTGATAAACACATTACCCTCCTTTGCGTCCTGCAGTCAGGTAAAAATCGCAAAAGAATCGTGCGTGTTGGTTGACTGTTGGCATACAATGAACTAAACTCTCTGTCTTGTCTGTATTCTCAAGTGCTCGGAAGGAAGGAGATGCGGGGGAAAACAACACATATATGTGGAGGCACGGACTCTACGCACATACGCTTTTTTTATTGTAGTAGTGATGCATTAAAAACAGTGCTTCGGTCTTGCGTCAGGGGGGGGGCAATTGCAACCATTGCCCCCCCCTGTATCCGCGCCTGACCCTCAGGGGGAGAAAAAACATAAGAGATAATGGAAGGGAATATTCCTTTATCTCCCCAAATAAAACTTGGGAGTTATTCAGTTAATTCAGGAATTTAGCATTTTATTTTATGACAGTAACATTTTGGAGAATATTTCTGAAGTGAACTAATATTCTATCATTCTTTTTCAAGTATTGTATTTGTTATTAACAATAGATACAAATTGAAAAAAATGCAAATTAGATGTGATTTCCAAATGAATATTTAGAATGGGTTCCAGGACATAAGCTCCATAGTTAAATATAATCAGATGTGTATATTTGTACAGAATCTAAGATGTCTAAAAACCCTGGTGCTTGCACTTATACCTGTAGAAGCTTGAGATCGACTTGGCGACACTTAGCCTACTTGATAATAGAGATTACTAGCGTGTCAGATGGCGCCAATTTCGTTTTAGTTTCAATTCAGTAACAGGGTATATTTATTTTATCAGATTTCTTCTTGAGGCGAACTGTTCGCGGGTTCTAATTCTAGCTTTGCTATTGGTTGAAAAGAGACATCTGTCAAACTTCACCAATAGCAAAGCTAGAATTAGAAGCCCCTGAACATTGCACAAAGAAAGCACTGTCGTGTTGTTGTTCGTATTTTGTACCATTTGAATTTGAAGTTAACTACATTTTGACAGACGGAGAATTGGAAATAAAATTGTCATTGAATTTGCAGAAAATATAAAATTCAATGCATACAATTGAATCGAATAGAATCGAATTGAATCGAATTGAATTGAATTGAATCGAATTGAATTGAATTGAATCGAATCGAATTGAATCGAATTAAATCGAATCGAATTGAATCGAATCAAATCTAATGGAATCGAACTGAATCGAATTGAATCGAAAAAATTGAATCGAATTGAATCGAATCATTGAATCAATTAAATCGAATCCAATTGAATCCAATTGAATCGAATACTATGGAAATATCATTATTAGTCTTTGTACTTGCTTTTGGTACAGAATACAGGGGAAAATCTGCGGCTTTATAGTGTCCACCCAAAATACAAATGTGGCCCATTCTACAAAAAGTATCTTTACACACTACACTACCTGAAAATAAGCAATTCCTCACTCACTAATGAACTGATGAAAGGGTGATTTTTTAAAGAACAAACTCAGGAATAAGCTAAGCAAGATTTCAAATCAAAGAGATGGAAAATGTATAGATACCGACAAAACACTGAAAATAATTTCATATAAGATGCTGCAGATGTCAGAAATTAAGTTCTGACATTTTTGGACGGCGCCATCTACCAGAGAGAGAAACTCTGTTGAAGTAACAGGTGGTGTCCCCTCGAAAATCTAAACAATATCGAATCAGTTCATTCACCAGGGTTTTTAGACATCTCAACAGAATCGATACATGCTGCTGCTCTCATTGAACTTCTTTATCTGTAATCTGTACACACTTGCAATTTGATTTATTTATGGTCCTTTCTATTGGCCTATCGAAAACAGTATCACATTTTTTCTTAGGATTAATTATATTTCAGGCAATATTCAAAGAAGATACAAGAGCCAGAGGCACAACGAAAAAAATTTCAAAAATCAACGTTGACAGTCCTCTACATTGCCCTCATGATCTAACGAAGGCTAATGAATTTCGCGATGACCTTCCCACTCTTATAGGTAAATTAGATTTGGATAGATTGCGAGACAGCCTCGATAAAAATCTATCAATCGAAAGCTGTAGTCCAGCCTTTACCATTTTCAACAAAGTAAAACCGAGTATTGAGGTAGGTGAATTATTCCATTATTGCGTTATGTAGAGAATTGATTTTCTCCTTATGTAGTTATCTCCACCCTAACTTTTGTTTTTCAAAATGAAAAGTACTTCATCATATGGTTGATTCAGAAGTAAAATGTTATTTTTGGAAGACTTATTGTGAATCTATTTAAGATATTCTGATTTTATTCACAAAATGAATACACAATAGTAAATAAAACAAAAGACACTTACTTCACCAAGTGATTTTCACTAAACTGGGATCACAAAACCACAACACATGTTTTGCTATTCAATAGGTGGAAATAATAGTAATCTTATCTAAATATTATCTCCTCCTGAAGGAGCTATTGTATAGCGAAACACCTGTTGTGGTTTTGTGAACTCAGTTTAGTAAAAATCATTTCGTGAAGTGAGTGTGTTTTGTTTGCTTCAATATGGATTTCCATCAAGTATTGGTTGCATTAATGAAAAAAAAACATAATAAATACTTGAGTTATCTTTGGTACTTTATGTAAATAAAAATGCTTTTATGCTATGTTGAAAATATCAAAGTGTTGATGAAAAGCTACCAAATTATATATACGTTGCTTGAGCACGAAACTCGCTTCACAGAGTGGGTGGATATAACGATCCTTTTACTGTTTTGCAAATCTTTGGAAATTCCATACTTCATGCATTTTTGCCATGATTATAGAAGGAAATTGTGAGTTTCTTTATAAGTAATCAAGGATCTAAGTATGGGAATATTTTTCCCTTACTGGAAAGCTTATTTATTTATTTGAAAATCTTTTTTAAAAAGAAACTATAAAAATTTTGTATTGAAAATGATTAAATTTGAAACTTAAAGGTACAGATCAATCTGATTGTGTGCAGAAATGTTATGTTCTGTAAAATTAAATTCGAGACATAGGTGGTTCCTGAATAAATGAACAAAAAAATACATTTTGAATTTATTTAAAAAAAACTAGGTTTGGGTTTATAATAACAATATTTATTGATGCAAAGAAACATTTATATTTGTAATAGGGATCTCAATTCCTTGAAAAACAAGTAAATGTAGATTTTGAATATATTGTGTGATAAATAAAAGAACATGAAAGTTACTTCAGTATGGGGCTGATGGTTATTTACTAATGCCATTCTGCCTACCAACCAACCAAAATTATTTTAGTAAATGTTTCTTTAAACTGGTTTTGAATCGATTTTTTTAGTTTTTTTTTCTTTCCGACAGTTTGTCCTTTATTTGATCTTGGATTGCCTGGTTTAGTGATAATGAAGTGTATGAAATTTTAAAGATGATTTTTAAATTATTGTTTTGGAAATGAGTAAAGTCCGCCCCTGCATTGTTTGTCACAACAAACCTTTTTTACAAGCTTTTATTTAGTTTCACTTGTTAGTTAGTTCGTTTGTTAGTTTGGGTCAAATCTTGCAAGTTAATTTTGACCGACTTCTAGTTGTCCGATTAATTTGAAATTTGGCAAATGTTCATAATTCCGGTGACAATGCACAGAAAAAAACTAAATGGCGGCTCCAAGATGGCGGACGAGATTTGTAATTATGGTCCGATTTGATTCAAAATTGGTATGCGGGGGTTTTAGGGTTCGGAGATTTTGAATTTTTTGTTAAAATTCATAAATTCAAGATGGCGGACGAGTTTCGTGATTATGCTCCGATTCGATTCAAAATTGGTATGTGGGTTTTCAGGGTCGGAGATTATGAAATTTTTGTCAAAATTCATAAATTCAAGATAGCGGCTCCAAGATGAAGGACGAGTTTTGTGACGATGGTCCGATTCAAATCAACATTGGTATGTGGGGGTTTTCGGGGTCGGAAATTATGAATTTAAGATGGCGACCACAAGATGGAGGACGAGTTTTCTGATTATGGTCATATTTTATTAAAAATTGGTGTGTGGGAGTTTTCAGGTTCGGATATTATGAATTTTTTGTCAAAATCTATAAATTCAAGATGGCGACTTCAGGATGACGGACGAGTTTTGTGATTATGGTCAGATTCTATTCAAAATTGGTGTGTGGGAGTTTTTGGGGTCGGAGATCATGATTTCTTTCAGCTCAAATCTTACAGGGAAGAGATTTGTAATAACGATGCTCTATTAGAAATAAACAGATTAAGGCAAACTAACTAAAAAGCAAAAAATAAAATATCTAATAAATAAACCTTTTTAAAGACAAGCTTTTATTTAAGCCGCAAAAAAAAAATTTCCCGCTATACATATAATATTCTGAAAAAAAAAATTAACATCATTTAAATATACTATATATTTCCTGTCATAATTACCATTTATATCATTAGTATCATTACATGTCAATAATCACTTTTGAATTCTACTTTCTACAATTTATTAAATACTTGGTATTATTGCACAAACAGGTGTTAACTCACCTAGGTGCATTACTTGTAAAATTGTACTATGAACATATTATGACTACATATTTATTATTTTTGAATAGTAATGAACCAAATTTTAAAAAATGGTCCCAGGAAGCACAAAAATATATTATTTTTTTACCCTTCAAATACTAAATTATGAGGCCTTTCTTTCCTGTAAGTTCTGAGCTATCTAGTCCTTCAATGAGGAGACCATCTGGTGAGACCAACGGTGATTATTCTTTCTTGCTACCGGTCTCCATCCCGAAACTTTCAAGTATTCATGCAAAACATAAATATAATTTTGAATAATCTGCTGGTGCTGGACGGAGATTTCAATATTAATTCAATGACTGCCAACGAAAACGATAACTTTTTACGATTACTCACATCTTATAACCTCAAACCCAGGATCGAAGTCCCAACCCGCATAAATTCAACCACCGAATCAATACTGGATCAAGTATACACCAACCTTCCCAGTATTGGAAAGTGGTATGTCCATGACAATAATATATCTGACCATCGCACAATCCTCTTTTGCACTGGGGTGAACGAAGTCAGTGAACCAAAAAAAAATTATATTAAAAGAAGATCCCTAAATGATACTAATATCAACAATCTGAAGACGTCCCTTGAAAATGAAAATTGGGAACAGACCTATACAGCCATCGACTATGAACAAAAATTCAATAATTTCCACGATACTTTGATGTTTCACCTGAATCAAGCCTGTCCCATGAAATCTTCATCATTTTCTAAAGCAAATACCAATGAATGGGTGAATGACAGTGTGAGGGAATCCAGTGAAAATTTTAAAAAGCTCTTTTATCTTCAAAGGAATTATCCTATTCTAAAAGAGCAGTACAAAAATGCAAGAAAAAGACACAATGTTAATAAATACTACCAAATCTAATTATTACTCTGACAAATTACTGAAATCTAATAATATAAATAAAACTGCATAGAACCTTATTTCAAAACTAGGCAGACAGGAAAAAGAAGAGCAAAACAGAAACATTACAATAAAACAGGAAAATGATAGTATTTCTAATCCCGCGGAAATTTCAGAAATTTTTAACGGTTTTTTTGTGAATGCTCCACATGAAACTATAAAAAAAAATTAAGAAGCCTTTGCTGACAGGTGAAACATCAACTATGACAAATAAAAGTCTGGTCAACAGTATGTTCATTTCCCATATATCGGAAGAGCAGGTGCTCTTTATTATAAAACATAAACTAAAAAATAAACATACATGTGGTCCAGATGAAATTTCAGGATTTATAATTAAAAAAATCGCAAATACGATTATAAAACCTTTAACTTACCTCATTAATTTATCATTTCAAACAGGAATATTTCCATCCAGAATAAAAGCCGCGCTTGTCTCGCCCATTTTGAAAAAAGGAAATCCGCAAAATTTGGAAAATGACCGTCCAATCACTATTACACCCATCATTTCGAAAATTTTTGAATATCAATTAGAACAACTAATTGCTGAAAAACCAGCACGGTTTCCGTACTGAACATTCTACTATAACAGCTATTCACAGTTTTTACGAAAAAAATTTACTCTCCCTGGAAGAAGGCGAAGGCGCGGTTGGTGTATTCTGTGATTTCAGCCGTGCCTTCGATTGTGTTCAACATGACATTTTATTGGATAAATTATTCAGATACGGACGTCTTCGGAAAATCAAGATAAATCACGTGGCGAACAATGAAAAATTGGTATTTACTTCTAGTGAACTTCCGATAGGAATAGGAGTTCCTCAGGGCTCAGTATTGGGCCCTATTTTATTTACACTTTACATCAATGAATTACCTCTGATCCTCCCGAATGCATTTACCTGTTTGTATGCAGATGATTCCACGTTATTATTCACAGGTAGATCTGAGGTACAAATTCAAAACAACATTAACACTACTTTTCAGTCACTTCGTAAGTGGTTGTACGATAATTCTCTATTTTTGAATAGTACTAAAACAAATCATATAAATTTTCACACCAGACAGAATAAAAATAACCCAGCAGTAGAAATAACTATAGATGATCAAATTATAGACAAGGTGGAATGCTCTACTTTTCTAGGTATTAGACTTGATCAGAATGTATCCTTCAATACTCTCTGTAAAATTCTAGCCAACACACTGAGTATTAAATGTTTTCAACTGAGATCTCTCAAATCTATAATTGACATACAGGGACTCCTGCTCTTCTATTTCGGGGAAATCCAATCCAGATTAACATACGGAATAACCATCTGGGGTAGTTCATCTGCAGTTAATAAGGTTTTTCTGGTGCAAAAGAGGATTCTGCGATGTCTTGCTAATGTTCCCAATGGTACCTCATGCAGGGATCTATTCAAACAATTTAAAATTCTTCCTCTCGATGGCCTACATATATTGGAACTTTCAACATATATACACAAGCAACGCAAAACTTTGGTTAAGAGTAACTCACTACATGATCATCATACAAGATCAAAAAATAATTTCCATCTGCCCAATGTTCGTTTAACAGTATCTCAGAAATCTGCAGATATACTGGGACTAAGATTATATAACGTTCTTCCTGAGGAACTGAAATTGATAGAAAGAGTGCACACATTCAAAAAAGAGATAAAAAGACTTCTCCTCGCCCTCTGCCCCTATAACATAAATGAATTTTTTGATAGTTTTAGATAAAATGTTTTGTTTGCCTATATTTTATATCTTATCTTATACACTTTATGTAAACCTTGTCTGTATCTGACTTGTCCGATAGCCTCACAGCTCTATGGATTAAATAAAAATTGAATTGAATTGAATCTAAAGATGAACTCATCCGCCATCTTGGAGTTGTGAATTTTGAAGAAAAATTCATAATCTTTGACCCTGAAAACCCCCACATACCAATTTTGAATCCAATCGGACCATAAACCTAAATCTCGTCCGCCATCTTGGACCGCCATTTTGTTTTTTTCTCTAACAAAAATTCCATGAGCCGCCGTTTTAATTTCATAAATTTTGTCAAAAAAATCATAATCTCCGACTTCAAAAAAACCCCACATACAAATTTTGAATAGAATTGGACCATAATCACAAAACTCCTCCGCCATTTTGGAGCCGCCATCCAGAATTTATATATATTTTTGACAAAAAATTCATAATTTCCGACCCCGAAATATATATAAATACTAATTTTGAATCGAATCGGATTATAATAAAAAACCTTGTCCGTCATCTTGAATATTTGAATCTTGACAGAAAATTCACAATCTTCGTCCCCGAAAACCATCACATACTAATTTTGAATCGTACCATAATCACAAAACTCGTCCGCCATCTTGAAGCCACCATTTTGTTTTTTTCTCTAACAAAATGCATTGTCACCGAAATTATGAACGCCTGCCAAATTTCAGCTCAATCGGATGTCGGCAAGTGCTCCAAAAATGGATTACAAAGTTTGACAGAACGAATAACATACGAACGAACCAAGTTAAATAAAAGCTTGTAAAAAGGTTTTTTGTTAGTTAATTTTTGTCCAATTCGTCCAAATTTTGGGAAGCGCGAAACAGCAAAGTTTTGGTAGGTAATAATTTTTTTTTTCTGGCTAATTTGGCGGTAGTGCAAGAAGTTAGTTTCTGTCCTTTATATATATATATATATATATATATATATATATATATATATATATATATATATATGCAGGGTGTAGTCTAACCTCTTGCACAAGCACTAACAGTTTATAGTACATACAAAAATAAACAGATTTTTCCTTTAAAATGTTTATTAAGTGAGAAAAAATGAATAAAATGTAGGTAGGTTAACCAAATCTTCGCCTGTTTTCGCGGTTCCCAAAATTTGGAAGAATTTGTCAAAAAATTTAACAATGATATATTTAACCAAATTAAATATTTACACCTATTATAATCTCGAATTTTGAATAATAAGCCAATAGGGAATAATTTCTCTATGTTATTTTCGCGAAAAAAAAACACATTTAAGCAACATTGGCAAGATCAGCTAGTCATAATGAAAATAATAATGAATATAACTCCGTCAACCTTCTGTTGACGGAACTTGAAAAACTTTCAATTTTTCAGGGTACTAATGAAACCAGGAAAAAACTACAAGGTTTCACATTTTTGGGTCCATTCGAAAGGTATAAGTTGGTGAGACCATTTATTCAAGAAGAAGAAGAGAAAAAACTTGCCGAGGAGGCCAGAGAGATAGAAGGGCAGTCCAATGTGCCTTATAATGTACCTAATCCAGGAGAATCCCGAACTGATGAAGAAAGAATTGAATCGGTAAATAAATATGATTAAAATGATAATTTCACATCATTTGATTATCGTTGAAATCATTTACATTTGCAGATTCGTGAACATTTCTTGAACCTGTCGAAAAATCCGCTAATGAAACAAACTGGAAACTATGACAAAACTCTGGTGCAGATGGGTGGTACTAAGAAAAGGAAACGGCAATCATCTCTTCCAGATGAAGATGACTTATCGCGTATTGATTTTTCCACACCAGTACCCAATATACGGAATGAAATTAATAATGCACGAAAAAGAAAATCTAGTGACGGTCAAGATGGCGCTACCCCGAAACGAAAGAATAAAAAAAAGAACTTTTGGAGGGGTAAGCCGCAGGATAATTTGAAGAGCCAAGGTGATAGTCATGTGGAAGAAAATGATCGATTGACATATCCTAGTAGTGCACCAGATCATCCTAACCTGAATCACACGGAAAATGAAATTGCGGACTTCATGGGACAGAAGCAGCAGGATAAGAAAAAGAAAAATTTCAGTCATCCAGGCAGTAAGCAGAATAGAGGAGGTAATCAAAATCGCGGAGGTAATCAAAAACGCGGAGGTAATCAAAATCGCGGAGGTCAACAAAAACGCGGAGGTCAACAAAATCGCCGAAGTCAACGAAGTCATGAGGGCCAACATGACCATGAAAGTCTTCAAGATCGAGAAAGTTTACAAGAGGGACACCAGCATGAGGAGTTTTCAAGTTATGATTATTCCTTAGTTAATTTTGATCAGTTTCAAGGGGGGGCAGCGAGTCATCCCAGGCCTCAAGCAGTTAAGAGCCATTTCAAAGCAAAGGTGAGTTTTTTTATTTAATATGCCGTTTCTTCCATATTTTTCCAGTTTGATCTGTACTCTTATTTATAATCTCTATAATGATATATATTTATAATATGTATCGATGATTTAACTTCAGAGTCGTCTTAAATCCTGTCAAAATAAATTCTGTTTTCTTCTTATCAGGCCGCACGCAAAGCGTGTCTCTTCAGAACAAATTATCGCAACAATTATTGATCAAATGGGGAGTACCTCAAGGATCAGTGATTGACCCAATTCTCTTTTTAATCTACATAAATGATCTAGCCTCAATAAAGATTACGGGAAAGTTTACTCAGTTCGCAGATGATACTACCATACTTTGGAACAATAGAAATGACGTTAATCTGCATCTACAAATCAATAATGATCTTATAAAGGTAAAAAAAATGTGCGATGCCAATCTATTATCGTTAAACATATCGAAAACGAATATCCTCACCTTTAAAGGTCATCTGCCAGAACTGTATCTGGGTAATGAAGTTATTAGCAGTACAAGAACAACGAAGTTTCTTGGCTTGTACATCGACGAAAAGTTTAAGTTTGAGGACCATATAAAAAAGCTGGGCAAAAAAATAGCCTCTGGATGTTTTGCAGTGAGAACGACCTCGTGGGAACTTGGTAGGGATATGGCCAAAAAGGTATACCATGCGTAATTGACTCTCATCTGAGATATGGAATCTGCTTTTGGGGGTCTTGTAGTGGATTTTTATTCGAATCTATTTTCGTATTGCAGAAAAGGGCAATTAGATACTTGTGCAGAGCTAAATTCAGGGGTTCTTGTAAGCCCTTGTTCATAGAACAACGAATCTTGACGTTACCTTGTATCTATATATTAGAAACAATTTGCCTAATTCACGGTAAGTTTAGGGATCGAGTGTATGGCACCGCACAATATATCACAAGACAAACCCTAAATATAACCTTACCAATTCCAAGATCTGCACAAATAAAAAATTCCATTATATATAATGGCATAAAAATGTTCAATCACTTACCTAACGAAATTAAAACGATTATGGAAAAAAAAAAAAGTTCTGTTAGAAATGTTTTACTCGACAGAGCATTCTACTCGTTGGACGAATTTTAATCTGTAAAATTTTAGATTTTTATTTTGGTTTCTTTTTGTTTGTTGTGCTTTTTAAATCGACTGATACGTATGGGTATTCACTTTGTATGTGCTATTCTCTTGATTCTATTTTATTCTATTTTATTCCATTTTATTTTTATCATATTTTAATTAATTGTAAAGATCAGAATTCTGATTTCTGTATATACTCTTCTTTTTTATGTATAACTTGTTACTATAAATAACACCTCCAATTTTTAATAAACTGACGTCTAGTGACTAACATTAATATTGTTTGAAATACATTTTATGTAATGTATGTTTTTGTATATATAGACTTCTACTTATATGAATAATTTGACGTGTAGTAACCTGCTCTACAAATTTTGTGTTATAATGACAAGGTAAATTTAATATATTTTTGAATATGTAACGAGGTATCTATAAAAAATAAGCATATATTCAATTGCTATTGATGTTCTCTTTTTTCTTTTTTACTGTTTTTCTTTTTTACTGTTTTTTCACTTTGTCAATAGGAATTTCATTCTTCAGACAATAAAGTAATTTTGATTTGATTTGAATTATTTATTTATTCATTTATACGGAATAAACCCCATTACAATGAAAAATTTCACAAAATAAATAATAATGATATACTTAAATATAAGAAATATACAAAATATATATGTTTGCAATAGTATAAAAGGAATTCGTTCTTGATAAATCTAGTGCTCTTGCAGAAAGCCAATAACTACATTATAAAATAACTAGATTATAACATTAGATGGTTTTATCAATTGTAAACGGGTAACCCCAGTAAAATACAAATATTTAAAATCGTGATGCAATAATACTTAAGACTAACTATTACTACATATTATATAATAAATATTAAATATCTAACATTTGAGACTGGCAATCACTTCCGTTTCTGATGTGACAGAGAGCAGACGTCTGATAGAGAGCTGCTTTCAAAGAGGGCACGTGGATGTCATGTCGAAGTGGGAGTCAGTTTTATGTTTGTGAATGTCGCCATCTTTATGGGCATAAATATTTATATATTTACGTAAAGCAAAGTACATGTGTGTGAAGTTCTACAAGTATCTCTTTCTCTACGCTGGTAACCAGGCCAGATGACAACGGATTTGTCGGAAAGAGAGAATACCTGATCTGGAAGATATTCCAAGTGTTTTGTCTATCATTGTATATGATTTTAAATATTTATATATTTGATGAATATTATTTAATGTATGTGAAGTTATACAATACCTGATCTGGAGAAAGTGACACCGTAAGGAGTCAGAAATCCAAAAAAACTACAAAAAGAAGTAGAAGAGACCTGGCAATAAATTGACATGTTTACAAATAACAAAAAATGGTTATGACTAAAATAGATATTTATAAAGATTTTAATTTTAATTTATGCTTGAAGGCAGCGAGAGGTGTACCAAACAGATCCAATTGAAAGATACCGCAGAAAGCTGGTTCGAATCCCTCATCACCCTAGAAATTGGGTTATAAAACCCATACTTTGTAGGGTGAAAAGTAACCCGAAACAACTCACTGCCCCTGGTACGTTTAGAGATGTTAAAATCAATGCTTTCGAGCAGTGCTGGACAGTCTAGGTTATGCGAAATGAGGTTGTGTAAAAATCATAATCCAAACATAGTTCTACTATCTTCCCAAGTTTGCACATTGAGAATATTTCTTACATCATTATAGTGATACTCGCTCCATACAAAACCCATTCTATATGCACATACCCTTAGGAATTTGTTTTGGACACTCTCAATTTGTTCAACATGTGAAATGTAAAAAGGTTTCCAGATAATAGAACAATATTCTACTATAGTTCTTACTAGGGAGTAATACAATAGTTTCAGAGTATTACAAGAGAAATTAGTTGAAGAACGATTAATAAAACCGAGTGACTTTAGGGCTTTAGAAGTTATATTATTGATGTGTGGTTGGAATTTAAACCCACTGTCTAGTAAAACACCCAAATCGCAAATCTGGTTAACTCTCATTACAGCATCAGAGTTAATTGAGTAGTTAGTAACTATTGGTGTTTTTATTTTGGAGAATGTTATAGTGAAACACTTCTTTGCATTCAATAACATGTTGTTGGAATTACACCAAGAACTAATATTATTAAATTCCTCCTATAAGTGTTTTATATCGTCATTTGATTGTATAGGTTTGAATAGTTTAAGATCGTCAGCGAATAATAGAAACTGACTGTTTTTGACAACTTCTGAAATATCATTTATGAATAAGTTGAAGAGTAAGGGTCCACTGTGGGAGCCTTGCGGAACGCCTGAGGTAACGTGAATCATACATGAGACAGAGTTTCCAATCTTCACACTCTGTGTTATTGCTTAATATTCAATCTGTCCGGAATAAGCAAAATGAACTCACTATTTTTCTTGAACACCTAGATTGGCCAAATTTTGTTATGTTAACCGAACACTGGTTGAAACCAGAAGAACCTTTCGACTGTCCAAATTATATTATAGCTGCAAGATATTGTAGAACTCAATCTACTCATGGGGGTACTATGATACTAGTAAAAGAAAACCTACGAAACGAATTGAATCTTTGATATGTTGACAAATTTGAATCACTCATAATAGAAAAAGAATTTGAATTCTCAGTAATGCACGACAGCACAAACAATATATACTTCTTATGCATCCATTTAAACAAACTAGAGACACTTCTATCAGGAATCCCAGTAAATTCCAAAATCATGCTAGCGGGTGACTTTAATATTAATTATAATATAAAAACTATATTATCCCAAACACTTGACACCCTACTGCTATCGTACAACCTAAAAATGCAAGTACAAGGTCCAACACGTAATTCACAAATCACTGCCACTACAATTGATTACATATGCACAAACCTGGATGAAGATGAGTTGACATGCGAAATTATCCCAGCTGGTGTATGTGACCATGAAGCAATCATACTAAACTTCCCTTTGAAAAATAAAGCAGTTAATAACAATCATAAAATTGGCAGATTATATAGCAAAAAAAATTTCAATAAATTCAAACAAAAGTGTGATGAAGTCCCGTGGGAAAATGTACTATATACGTCTGACTCTGTAAGTGAATTTCAAAAACTTCTAGTTAAAATCATTGATGAATGTTTTCCCAACCAAAAAATCAAAACAAAAAAAAACCCCTGGATAACGCAAGGCATAAGAATTTCCGCAAAAAACTTAAGATCTTTACATACACTAATAAAAAAATACACAGTTCCCTTTTTCATGAAATACTTTAACAACTATCGCAAAATATATAGATAAGTTATAAGAAATGCCAAGGAAACCTATTACAAAGAAAAAATAAAAAAAGCTGAAAACAAAACCAAAGAAAATTGGGCGATAGTAAATAGCTTAAGAGGTATATCAAATTCAATAACAAAAGTTATCGAAACAGATCCTAACACTCTCAATGACTACTACACCATAATAGCTCAGAAACTAACTGCTACTATTGTCCCCCAGACAAAACCCTTGGAATATCTGAGGGCGTTCAACATCACAGATAATTTTTACATAGAGGACACCAATTTACTCGAATTGAAAGAAATTTTACATGACATCAAAAACAAAAACTCAGCGGGTATTGATGAAATCTCCGCAAAAATATTAATAAATCCTCCTGATACAGCCTTAAAAGTACTAGCTGAATGTATCAACAAGTCTTTTGAACTTGGCAAATTCCCACCATACCTCAAGTCAGCAATAATAATCCCAATATACAAAACGGATTGTAACATTTCTAAACCTCAATAATATATTGTCAGATTCTCAGTTTGGATTTCAGAGCAACAAGGGCACAAATGATGCCATATTCTCATTCCTGGAACATATTTACACCAATCTGAACAGCAGTGAGGCAGTTGCGGCAGTGTTCTGCGACTTGACAAAAGCCTTTGATTGCGTTAATCATAGAATACTTCTGGACAAGCTGCATCACTACGGTTTTAGAGGAGTATGTCTTGACTGGATTAAATCCTATCTAGAAGACAGGAAACAGATAGTAAAGTCAAATGGGAATTGGTCAGACATCAGGGATATGTCGAGGGGAGTCCCACAAGGATCTGTCCTTGGTCCAATTCTCTTCCTCCTATACCTAAATGACCTGGCCGATATTCCCATTCAAGGAAAGTTCACCATCTTTGCGGATGACACTACCATACTCTGGCTCGGAAAAAGTTACAACAACATGAAAGATACTATAAATAGAGACCTGGAAATGATTCAAAAGTGGTGCGATGCAAATTTATGCTTCAACCACAAGAACTAAAATAATGGGCTGTAACTTTGATTGCCAGAATCTAAACTTGAACAGACAAACTTTAGAATACAAAGAAAGAACTAAATTCCTAGGAATAACTTTGGATGAGAAACTGAAGTTTGACCAACATGTCATAGCTTTAACAAAAAAATTGGCATCGGGATGCTTTGCCCTCAGAGTGGTCACAAACGAGTTAAGCGCAGAAACAGCAAAAATGGTCTATCACTCACTGATAGAATCCGATATGAGATATGGTATAGCCTTCTGGGGTTATTGTAGCCAACAGCTCCTCCATTCAGTGTTTGTGCTACAAAAAAGAGCAGTAAGATATCTAGCCAAAGAGGGTCCACGTGAGCAATGCAAACCATTATTTTTGAGAAAGGAAATTCTTACACTGACCTACTTGTTCATATTGGAAACGGCATGCTTGATGAATAAAAATATATGACAAAGTCTACAACGCAAACTTACCATGCGACCCGTCAAATAACAGAAAGGAAAATAGCTCTACCCATTCCAAAGTCCACTCTAACTAAATGTTCTCTGTTCTACGAGAGTAAAAAAATATATAATCACATACCTACTGAACTAAGGACAATCCAAGATCATAAAATATTTAGAAAACTTAAAAAAAAGGCTCTGTTAAAAAAAGCTTTTTACGATACGAAAGAATTTTTTAATTAAACCCTGACATAACCTTATTATACATGACTAATAGTTTTCTCATTATAGACTATGACAATTACTCACCTCTATTTTTAAGCTGTAATGTTATAAAGATGTACCGTTCTTTTGAACATTTGTTAGACAACGGGTTCTCTGAATTGAACCATAAATTACTAAATTTTTTACCTTATACATTATCTGTTATTACATATATAGGTGCTTACTAATATTTTTTTAACTTTATGTCATATCTGTGAAACTGTGTTTAAATCGCTATTTATTTGTTAGTATTTAGTTAATTCTACAAGCTTTGTCAATAAGAATTTGTTTCTTCGACAATAAAGTATATTTATCTCTCTCTCTCTCTCTGTCAGACAAATACCTGGTAATACATGAAAGCAATGGGTCACCAAAACCTAAAGCTCTGAGTTTAGCACAGAGAAGATTGTGGTTGACCCGATCGAACGCTTCAGTATAGATCGAGTCAACATGCATTTTACTCTCTAAAGCCTGAGTAATAATATTTTGATAACACAGTAGATTTGTGGCTGTAGAGATGAAACCGTGTTGCTCACACATAATTATATTTTTGCATTCCCAAGATAGATACTTCGTTATGAAAAAATCAAGTAATTTTGGAATCTCTGACTGATTGCATATGGCTCTATAGTTTTCTATATTTTCTTTGGACCCGGATTTAAATATCGGTTTTAAAAAGCTATGTTTGCAAAATTCAGGGAATTTACCAGAAATTATGGAGGCATTGAAAAATGTTCATAAGAGGAATGGCTAAGGTGATTACACAATTTTTTTAAAAGGAAGAGGGAATGCCATCAGGTCCAAAAGAGAGTTTATATGGTATATCTTGAATTCTGTTAATTATATCAATAACACTACTATATATCATAAACTTAAACAATCATCAACTTATATTGTCTAATGATTTTTTGAATTTATCATAATAGACTCCAAAAATACAGATGTCTTTGTCATTCAATAATTTTAGGGATCTTTCTAAATGTATGTTTGCCATAATTTGTAAGATGGAGGGGTATAAAAAATGAATAGCTGTTCCTGAGGTTTCTGTTCGGAACATGAAAGTTGACAGATTCAAGTTTGCAATAGTATTAGATCCAATTTTTGCAATAAAACCGAATAGTAATGGTTTTGTACTTGACGACTCAATTTGAAAGAACAAAATCTTAAAAATTTATTTTGCACTCTTTCTAGAGTTACACAGTGAATATGATAAAACGGAGACCAAATGATACTTGCATATTCTAACTGAGGTACCATTTAAGCTAAGTAAACCCTTTCAAATGCTTCCATTGAAAAACCTGAACAATTATGAAAAATAAGACCTACTGTTTTAGAGGACTTCCCACTAATTTTGTTTATGTGGTCAACAAATCTGACCCCCAAATCTTTTATCAATGAAGTATATCCTAGCTGCTGATTATTTAAGTAGTAAGATGTATCAAATTTCCTACTAACTCTTGATAATAATAATAATATATGCTTTATTGTCCAAAGAAAGTAATCTTATTGACAAAGTAATTTATCGTTAAGGAAAGAAGTGGTATTAAAATTATTTATGGAACAGTCCGTTAGTATCTCGAGAAAATTAAAATTGTAGGGCACAGAACAACACAAAAAATAAAAAAGAAAGACTATGCACTACAAAGTATAAAACGGCAATGTCATGTAAATTATAAAATATAAAAATATGATAAAAGAAAAGAGTATAAAGGTAAAAAGCTATAAAAATATATTCAAAAACTGTCATTGTAAAACTCTTGCAGACTATAATAGGGTCTAACACTGAGGAGATCTTTTAGAGTTTTTCTGAAACGAATGTAATCCAAAGCTTTCAAGTGATGTGGTAGATGGTTATACATCTTGAGGCCATTAAACACAATCGAGTCCTTAATGAGGGATGATGTAGGTAAAGGTAGTCTGAGATCATTGGAATGTCGGGTGGCATAGGTAAAGGTGGCAGAGGGAAAATTTGTTCTATGTTTGTGTAATAGACAAACTGATTCTAAAATGAAGATAGCATAAACAGTTAAAATCTTGTTCGTCGCAAATAAAGGCCTGCAAGAGTCCCGTCGTCGGACTTTGCATAGGTATCTGAGTGCTCTTTTTTGTAGAAAAAAAACTGACTCAAATTGGGTTTTAGTACAAACGCCCCAGAATGGGATTCCATATCTTAAGTGTGACTCTATTAGTGCGTAATAAGCGCTGCAATTAAGCCCAATTCATTTGAGGTAATTCTAACTGCATAGCATCCTGAAGCAAGTTTTTTACTAAGAGATGCAATGTGATCATTAAATTTTAATTTATTATCTATACTAACCCCAAGGAATTTGGCGTAAGTTCTGTTCTCAATGAAACTTTGATTTGAAGTCAAAGGTATGTTGTCAATACTACATCGGAATGATACAATATTAGTTTTAGAGATATTGAGAGACAGGAGGTTAGAGTCGCACCAATCTTTGATTTTAATAATATCCGAACAGATAGTTTTGTGAAGATCAGAACTATTTTTATCAGTCCATAGTATCGTGGTATCATCCGCGAATAGTGTGAATTGGCCTTTTATATCTATAGAAGCCAAATCGTTTATGTACAGTAGAAACAGTATAGGGCCTAGTACTGATCCTTGTGGTACTCCGCTGTTTATGTCAGCTGGCAACGAAGTTGTTGTAGACTTAACAATTTGACTTCTACCTGTGAGATAGGAATTAAACCATCTATGAGTATTTCCACTGATGCCATAATGATGCAGCTTATGCAGCAGAATTTTATGATTTACGCAGTCAAAAGCTTTGGATAAATCACAAAAAACTGCTGCAGTCACATCTTTAGTATTGATGTTGTTATATACTTCATATAGGAATGAGAATATGGCATCATGTGTGCTCTTCTTGGATTGGAACCCAAACTGCTTACTATTAATTATATTATTTCGTAACAAGAATTCAGTTAAACGATTTTTCACCAGTTTCTCAATCAGCTTTGCTAGCGAAGGAATGAGGGAAATGGGGCGAAAATTCGAGGGATCCTCTGGATCTCCACCTTTGTGAAGTGGAATAACGACCGATGTTTTTAGGAAAGTTGGAAATATGCCATCCTCGAAAGATTGATTTATTACCGCAACCAAAGCATGAAGAGCTTCAATGGGAAGATTTTCTAAAATTTTATTGAAATTTCGTCAATTACCGAAGACTTTTTATTTTTTATAGAACTTATCACCTCCTTTAGTTCACTGATATCTGTGGCATGTAAGATTAGTTTTTCATTAGTGACGATTTTTTCTAGGTGTATGAGGGGATCATATGGAATTGAAGTATTTTTTGTTAGTTTTGCAGCTATTGAACAGTAATATTTGAGAAAGTAATAAAGTGGCATTTGTTCACATTAAGGAACAATTTGCTTGTAACACATCAATCATACAATTTATCAAGTCCAGCCTGAAGACGAATTTGATCATTCGATTATTTTATTGGTCTGAATAGCTTCAGGTTATCAGCAAACATTAGAAATTCATAATTTTCAAAACAGCATCCAATATAATTCACAAAAATGTTGAATAACAGAGGTGAACAATCTGACCCTTGTGGTACTCCAGATGTAACTAATATATCGCTCGATTTGCATCCCCTATTTTAACCTGTTGTGTATGACCAGTCAAAAAACTACCAAACCAGTTAACCAGGTGCTCTGAAAAACCAAAATCTCCAATCTTCTCCAATAGAATATGGTGATTTACTCTATCAAATGCCTTTGAAAAGTCCGTGTATGGCATCCATTTGATCTCTACTTTCCAAGACATTCAATATTTTTTGTTCCTAAACGAGAAGATTGGAGACAGTCGATTTATTTCGAGAGAAACCATGTTGATTAATAATCAAACTTTCTCTGCACGAAAAGTTGAGTTAATCTGAAATTAAACTGTCAAATAATTTTGGAATAGATGTGCGGTTGCACACTTCTATAAATTTGTATATTTTCCTGGTCTCCTGATTTGAATATAGCAATGATGAAGGTACGTTTCCAACAATTTGGATAAACTGGTTGGTCTAATGAACTCTTGAAAAGAAGGAATTAATCTATATCTTGGTACTGTAAAAGAACGACAAATCCCTCATATTTTTATTGGGTATTGACAACTTTTTTATTTTAATTATTTCAAGAAACAAATTAATTCTAAAAAAAAATATTTTGACGATGTCACCAGTTGTACAAGTAGTAGCTATTGTTAGACCATACTCTTTTTTTTATAAAAAAATATACAATTGAATTCTTATATTACTCGGAGAAATGTATACTATACTTTTTCAATCCCGCTACTAGTCAATATACCGTACTTTTAAACAAAAATAAATTATTCATACCTACTAACACTATCTTTCTCTGATGTCCCATATAGTCACACTATCTGGTTTTTTGTTTCTAATAAGACCAAAAGAATACATATAATATTTTGAATATTATACGGGCAGCTGTCACCAGCGGAATGGCCAAAAATAGATTTTTCGACACATTCCACAAATTTTATAAATAATTTAATTTACCAGATTTTGAAAAGGCACTGATTAATTTTAGTCACCTGTCCTTCAGGACAATAAATTCGGCCTCAGCTCATCATGCTTTTGAACAACTTTACTTTTTCAATTAATAAATTTTTTTACCTCAAATAAATTTTTTCTAAATATGAAAAAAAAATATATACGTTTCTTCTCAAATAAAATCACTTTTACATTGAATTCAATTTATCTTTTGCTTTACTCTATTTTCAAATAATACACGAAATAACTTTAATACTTCTATTGGATAAAAGCATAAAAAAATATAACATCGTTAAAAAAAAACATCGAAAAACAATAACAATATAAAATGAACAAATAAAATAATATCTAGCTTCAACCAAAGATTGAAACCATAAATGAAAACATCGATCAACACCAAATTTATTTCAATAAAAGAGCTCATACTTTTATTTTTAAAACAAATGAAATCCATATTTCCCGTAAAACCCTCATATTTTATGTTTACTGATAATTCCCTAATTTTAATAAAACTTTTTGTACATTGGCGTCAATACCAGAACCGGTAGTACCCCTGCATAAATACGTACAATTTTTGTACATGTGGTTCACCCCGACAATAAATTAAAGCAAGCGTTAAACTACTTTTTTCCTAAAATCTTTGCACTTACCCTGTAGAACAATTGTTGCCTCCATTAACCAATTTTTCCAAATATTTGTCCTAGTTTTCTGTCTCATGTTTCATAGACACTCGTATATATTCCCTTTCGATCTATTGATACAATAAAAATCCCATACTTAAAGAATACTACACATTTTGACTCACGAAAAACTCACTTTATCCCGAAATTTCATATAAATATGTCTCGACGCTTCAAAATTTTAGTCAAACAAAATATTATTCCCCACCGTAGTATAAAAAAAACCCAAATCTGTTACCAAACATTTTCCACCGAATCACTGCGCCCGTGCCTAGCACGTCTGTTCGAGTGGAGCCCGTAGACTGAATTCTTTCTTTCATCTCAATTTTTTTTCCGCTCCAATTAGCGTCAAGGCATAGCTTCATTTTAAAATCCCTGATTGGTCTTTCATTTAACTGGTACTTTTGCATATTCAAATCCTATTGGCTACTAATTATTGCGTGATTTTTTTAGATGAAGTCTTTTCCCGAATAATTCTTGTTATTTCAGCACAAGGGCAATTAGACCATAATGCTAACTGTGTGAAGAAATCTTAACACAACGTCCGAACTTAAATTAACAATTAAACTCTAAAGGGATAATTGATTATTTTTCAATCTCCCATCGAAGATTGATTGATGGTTGACTTCCAGTAACCACCATATATGAATATTATTTCAATGAAAGAAAATAATAATTTCTGAGTAAATAAGATATGAGCTTATCCAGTATTTCTTACAATAATAAAATTTCAAACTCATAATTTCCAGAACAATAGATACTTTCATTAAGGCAAAAAAAAACAACAATAACATAACACCTTCAGGGTGTTACAGTACTATCAAACCTTATGAGAGTCAATCAACGAGATTATTTTTTATGAATACATCAAATATATTGTAGATGTGATTGATGAAACTTTTGAAATTTTCATATTACATCAACTATCTTGCTTAGAAACCGAAAGAAATATGCTTATGGATTAGGAAATTTGAACTAAAATGCAAAAAATCAATTGCTAGGACTTTTTTTTATGCTAGAGGACAAGACTTTTATATGTTTGTTTCATTTCATTTTTTCGTCAATCCAAATACGTAGTATTTCATTTGTGACTATTTTTTATTCTGATATCCAGATTTATAGTTTATTTCTTCTTTATTTGCGAGTTGTTTCCTCAGATAAGCCAATCTTTCCTTTGAGACTATACCCTCAAAGGTATGAGGGTATGCAAATGGTTTTAGGGGATGGCAATTTTGGTGATATATGGTTGAGTCTCTGTTAATATTTTCCAAGGCCATCGGGCAACTTATAAGTTATCAAAAGTTAAATATTCATGAACTTTCTTTTTTGTTTTACAAACAGATTTGTTTTTTCTTTTAATAGATTGAATATCTACACATATATAAATAAATGTCCTGACTGATGATCAATGACCAGACCAAACCGCTGCACCTAAAGCGCTGAAATTTTGAAAGCGTATTCCTATGATGATATAGTTAACCACTAAGAAAGGTTTTCTCTAAAGGGGTGAAAAGGGGATGAGAAGGGGGGTGAAAGTGAAAGTACTGTTAGTTTTGAAGTTAGAGTCATGGAATTTGGTAATTGAGCTTTTCTTTTCAAATAAAAAAACACGTATTTCAGGTTTTTTGAAAATTCAATCCTTAGACCCGGTATTTTTACCTCCGGTTATACTAGGAATAAATTAGCCAATGGTTAGAATGTGCTTTTGTATTATAAATAAACGTTAAACAAAATCATATTCTAACTGTTGGTTAATTTATTCCTAGTATAACTGAAGGTGAAAATACCGGGCCTAAGTGTTAAAAGTTTGTATAGAAGTACCGTTAGTTTTTAAGTTGTGGTCATAAAAATTGATTTGGTGGTCATAAAAATTGATTTGAGATCATGAAAATTGAATTTGAGATCTTTGTATTTTATAAGAAATACGTGTTTCAATGTTTTTGGAAATTCAACCCTCAAAGGGGTGAAATGGGGGCTTAATGGGGATTAGGGTTTGTATGGGGTTTCCGTTAGTTTTTAAGTTAGGGTCATAAAAATTAATATTTGAGGTCTTTGTTACAAATAAAGTAATACGTATTGCAAGTTTTTTTAGAAATTCAACCCCTACAAGGGTGGAAAGGGGGGTTTACATTTTTATGGAGGTTGTGTTAGTTTTTAAGTTAGGGTCAAGAAAATTTGTTTTGGCTGTTTGTTACAAACAAATAAATTGTGGTTAACTGTATTTGAAAATTCCGTCCCTAAAGGGGTGAAAAGGGATTAGTTTCTATGATTTTTATTTTCAAAATAATATCAGGAAAACTACCTACCTACTTCAATCAATTCATCATTTATCAAAATGAAATTCATGATTACCCTACAAGAGGTAACATAAATTTTTATGTGACAAGAACAAATTAGACCGAGGTCTCATTGAATATAACAAGCTTCCAAAAGACATTATAAGTAGCAGTTCTATAATACATTTCAAAAAATTACTTATAGATTACCTAAAATCAAAATATATTTAAATCAGCTTAAGGTTTATTTACCATATTTACACCATTTCATTTGTTTAGGACTATAAAATATGTAAAATAATATAATTTTCATTTTTTTCATTTTTTTTTCGATGTTTCATATTCTTGCTTAGCGAATATTTTACTACAATGTTAATATTGTTAAGATGTAACATTTATATTTATATATTGTATATTAGGATACCTATATTAATAAATAAACTTACTTACTGAATTTGTAATAGTTGTCACAATTACTTCCCCTGTCATATTAATTATGTCACCCAAACGAGATAATGGGAACAGAATAACGGGAAGCGGGTAAAGCCACAGGCATAAGATGAAACAAAACATAGGAAAAAATACTAATGCTATGCGGACGAATTCGCTGGTACCAACTAGTATCTAGATAATATTAATTTGGAATTTTAATATTGTGTTTATGGAATCCCATAAAAAAATGATTATTTAGTATAATACATTATTCACTTTTGTTATTTTCTATAACTAACTTTATCCTTTTTTTTTCAGGGTAAAAAGAGAGGTGGAGGAAAGGGCAATAATAGGTCATCTACTTTCAGGGATCTCGGTAGAAATTCAGGGAGAGGCAAAGGAAGAGGACGATGAGATTGAATTTCTAAATTTTATTATTTTGTTGAATTTGATGAGATATTATATACCATGTGCTTTACTTTTTGAGCATTGTAAGGAAACCGTGATTTGATATAAAATTGGTATCATTACCGGTTGAAAATCTACTTACAAATGTCAGAATAAAAATATAGTTTCCTAAATTAGTTGTATTCATTTTTTGAGTTATTTTGGTGCCCCTTCCAAATAGAGTGAAAAAAGAATGGGTGTGATTAAATTTCTACATAGGTAAATAATATTGAAAATAACATTTGAGGGGTGTTCTAGAATGCGTTTCACAAATAAAAATATCTAGGAATCCATTCAGATTGCAGTCTCAAGGAGCACATGAAATCAATGAATTGTCGATGAAAACTAAGAAGGACATTCAGAATATTGAGAAGTATTGTCAATCGTAAATATATCATAAGCTTTTATTATGCTATTATGGCCTAAGAGGAATAGTATTAACAATCATCAAATCCTACTTGGAAAAACGTTTCCAGTGTGTCAACAACGTAAGCTAATTATCTACCAATTTTACATAGTATGCTCCAAGGTTCTGTTCGTGGGCCAGTACTTTTTATGATAACTATAAACGATTTTTTCAATGCTTTGTATCCTAATATACGTGTCTTATTCACAGAGTTCTCAAATGATTAGTCTCTTTCTTATATGCGAGAATGAAATTATAGGATTCTAGTTTTAGATTTCTTGTGTAATGATTAACCATAGGTTTGTAGCTTTCTATATTGTCGCCAATGAAACATGACCGTGTAATGTTTTATTGTTGGAATTTTATATATTTATTTATTTAGTACAGCTACGGAATAAAAACTCTAAATGTATAGACCTAAATACATGAAAACACAGATTTGAAGAAAAAATAAGATAGAAAAATGATAAAATTTGAACATACAAGGTTTCTTAGCTAATTATAGTTCTAAGGCATACATCTGGACAGACAGAAAATGCTTAACAGCTGAAAGTTTCATGTGAAAAATATCATAGTCAGAATAAAATGCATTATAATTCGAAACAAGTCTTTGGCTAATGCCTTAGAACTATAATTTGTCCTGTGTATTTCTTCTTGGAAAAATATATGTGTTCTGGTTCATCTTTGAGGAACTCTGAAGTGTATAGCCTTCAACAATTTACTGCATATTTAAAGTTATATGAAAATATAAGTAACATGTTGCGCTTCCGTACTTCCAAAGGTAGCTGGCTACACAGTAGCAATCCAGTGCTACTAGAAATATTTTCATTTGGAAATTTGTGTTTGAATAATAAGTAACTGGTAAACTTTGACTGGATTCTCTCGATTCTATTTATATGACAATCGTAGATGGGAGACCAAACACTCCTTACAAGACTATTAAAAAGGGTTTGAATAGATCTAATATCGTTTATATATTTGGCGTTTCACTTGATAAAACCCATAAAACGGAAACCTTTTGTAACAATGTGGATTATATGTTGGTTATGTTGAAAAGGGAAACATTCTCAATTGATGTAGTTCAATGTCCAGCATGGCTTTAGCCGGGGAAGTAGTTGTTTTCTGTTAGACATTCACAAAAAATAACTTCATTTTTATCGTGGATTTTACAATTCACAGAAAAATCTTTCTATTCGATAATGTTTCCCTTTTCAACATGAATACCCAAGAGGTTATCTTGAATGATGGAAGAAAGTGACTGAAGTTTATCTTTCAGTCTCAGATCAAAAACAAACAAATCAATACTCTATTTAAATAATGCAACTAAAATTACATAAAAATAAATTACATGAAAAATAAATTGAAATATAAGCACTATCCAAAAAAAGGTTATTTCAAAGCGGCACAGCAATGCTGGTCTCGGAAAACTAGCTAAACTTATAAATTCAATCATATAATAAAATAATATTAGAATTTACCGAAAAATTATATAATACAAATGTAACTTAAAATCTAAAAATAATTATGAAGCAGCAATGTCCTATCTCAAAAAAATATCACGGGAAAGAAGAAAATTATATGCCGATCATTCGTTGAGTAAGCAAGTGTGAAAACTCTATTTTATTCCTAAATATACAGATATTGGGGCTATCTGTTATTTCCTTGGGAAGAGTGTTATTAAGTTTTCATGCATTGTGTAATTTGATTGTTTAGGCCAATATTAGTACGTACAGGTTCTAAAAAGACATTGTTATGGGTTCGAGTATTGTATTCATGGCGCTGATAAAATGTAAAGTTGGCATTACATTTAACGTGTTCATTTATAACCTTGTATCCAAATTTACCTTGTTCAATTTTTAAAATATCCTGACTCGGCAGAATCTTGGTTACTCTGTATAAAGTATCAGTTGAGGTTCTGTAATCAAGCCTGAATAAGATTTTTACAACTTTATTTTGAAGTGTTTTTATTTTCCACATGTACCCCACAATGGACTTAAGTAGCAAAATTAAATATTGAAGGCGTGATTCAACTAACGAATGATATATAACTTTTAACTGACTCACATCTAATATAGATTTCAGATATTTGAAGTTATATAGAACATACTTAATGTCTGAGTTATGCTTTCTATGTGATTGTCCCAAAGTAAGTTAAAATCTATTGTAATATTTAATTTAATTTGTTAATTTGACTTTAATGTCAGTCCCGTGATAACTAATATATAGTTTCAAAAAATGGGCAATGCATTTTTATAACAGGAGAAGGGAAAAAATAAGGTTTTTTCAAAATTTATTGTGCGCGGTTTTTGATTAAATGAATCGATTATTATACCAAACCCGTTTTCTATTTTGTTTTTCAGGTTGTCCCAAGTGTAACTGGAATAAAAAATCACAGTATCATCTGTAAAACTAGTTATTTTACCAGAAGTATTCAAGGTTAGTGTCCGTTGATATACATTGAAAAAAGAAGAGGTCCCAGGACTGTGCCCTGAAGTACACCATATTTCACTCTTGGAAGAATTTATTTTAACAAATTTGTTTTCTATTTTTCAGAAAGCTAGTCAACAGTTCTAAGGCAATTCCCCTGATTCCTAGGCCTTTCAAGGTCTCCAACAGTTGTTTATGGCTAACAGTGTCAAAGATACAAACACTTGCATTTATTGTGATTAATGGATTAGTTTTGTTAAATTTTACCTTTCTAGTACGCTTATAAGCCATTTATAGTAATAGCAGTGCTGTGCCTGTTTTCTCCCAAGAATTGTTAAATCTCACTGAACACTCTTTTTGATAAATAAAATAAAACTTTCAAATGGATTTTTTATTCACGAAAAATATAAGAAGGATAGCTCATATAGTTGTGGCATCGAATTGTGAAATTTCATCAATACTTCGTTGTAAAACTGACAGAGATACCTCAATTTAGTATAGTGGACCACTGCTATGAATGCACCTTTATCTGTACTATGTTGATGTGAATCTATCAGCGTAACCTGAAAAAAGAAAAAATTCAAATGCCAGTGTGATAGGAGTTCTGTGCCATATTAACTGCAAAAAAGAAGTGTCATTCTTGCCTCTTGGAAATCAAACTGTTCAAAATGTTTGGTCGTATGACCATAGCATGTTTGGTCATACGACCATAGCATGTTTATAGATCTTCAGGTGAATACTGAAAATATTGGAGAAACAAGCAATCGAAACGCCGTGAAAAACCTTAAAATCATCAAGACAATGGACGTCCTATTCGAGAACGAGGGTGATACGACTGGCGTATACTCATACCACACCATCTGTACGTCCAGGCATTGAAGCAATACAGAATTTTATGAATGAATCAATCTACTCTGCCTTACTTCTGTAAGATTGTTCAAAAGAATTAATCTTAACTATTCAGTGTATTGTTAATCAAAATATGATTAACGTAGAAGATATTACTAAGAGCGGCTTTAGCATTCTTCTACAACCTGTTAGATTGTGGAACGTGGGTTGTTCATTTGTAATTAAAATTTACAGACCTTTTTACCTCTCGAATTCAGATGAAATAATGCACTGGAAGGTGTAATAATGAATAAATATAATAAATACAGTCATGGTTATACAAACAAAAAGTCAAAACAAAAAAGATAAAAAGGATTATGGAGGAATTTAACCTAGTTAATTTCTGTCTTCGAGGCATTAATCTTATTCTTACTCTATATATTCCTCATTTATACTATCAAAGAAGGCATTTTGCATATCCCTGTATAAGGTGATGATTAAACTAGAATTTTTTAATGAAATACGGACTAGGAGTGTCATCCTTCCAAACATAAAACTATACAATGTACTTACTCATAAATTCAAGGAACCACTTTGCACACCTTTTATGAATTATTCGCGTAGACATTTTCATTTAGCTCTCGGTTTTCAAGAAGATGTTTTATCCCGTTGAGAATATTTACTTTCGCACTTTGAATCTCTCTCGTTTCTTTGCTCCGTAGTTTAAATAGATTTTATGATTTGGACGAATTGACTATACTTGATTTATTAATGTTGCACTGATAGATATGTAAAAGACTTTGATCCCCATATTTGTAGAACTGACTCGATATAGTGGATTACTGCATGATAATTAGGATATTTCGTACTGAGAAAGAGCTTGACGATGCATCAGCTTTGGCTACATTATTAACAAACTTGAGATACTGGTCTAGTCTGAATTCGTACTATTTCGATCTGTTTACTTGTATATTTTTCTTCACTTAGTTCGACATTGAATAAAAATATATAGGTGAGAGTTCTCTCTGAATTATAAACTCAATCGCTCGCGGAACTTGAATGGAGAATAATAGGGCTTGATCATGTTCAACTTTCTTTATATATAGTCTACTCCCTACTCTCCTTTGATTTGAAAAGCCGCCATGCTACGTTAAAGTAATAGGTCATTAATTTTCTCTCGATTTTACGTAACCTCTTAAGTTCCTTTCATTCTTCCCGCTATCACCGCGTTCATTACGGTTTCAGAAAAGCCGACGGTGACATATGGATGGCCATATGTCAATAGCTGCCCACGAATTTATGTTCATCTGATTTATTCCTTTCTTTGAGATTGACGGGAAGCAGTTACGATCTACTTTGATGTGAAGGGAGGAATTTCTCATGTGTGAAGTCGCCGCTTAAGGTGATTCATCTGTTGAGACGTACTATAAAATTAGTTATGAATGTCTGAAAATATAATTATTGATTCTTCTGGGCGTGCCGGTGCAAGTGACAGAGACTTGATCATTTTTATTTCTTTCTATGATATATTGTATTAGAGCATGGGTATGTTCATTTTTGTAATATCAATTGTTCAATGTGCAATTCTTATTACTTTTCCAGTATCTTCATTTGTGTGAGAACTAGTGCCTACCCTACTAAATCCAGTCATGTAGTGGAGTGGTTTTAACCCCTGGGAAACTGCCTTGTATCACCATCAGAAATCTCTCCATTAATGAAATGTTGAACGAGTTTACCCCCTTAGGTAAACCCCCCGAGCTAAAGGACTCACCGTTTGGGAGTTCAGTGATGAGTCAGTCAGTGGTATAATCAGAATAATATAAATTCAACTTACTGTTTCACTTCTCATTTGAATGATGAACAAAACAGTTCTTGAGTCTGCCACCAAAGTAATATATAAGTCTGATTGATTGATATCGGAAGTAGATTTTGTCCATTCTTTCCAATTTTTTGTGATGTTTTCATAAAGGGTGAAGGCTAAGGGTTTCATGAATATTTCACTTTTCTGAAAAATAAATACTTTAGGGAAAAACTCATTCATTTTATTTGGTTTTTGCAGCCCATCCATGAAGTCAGATATTATAACATTTTTGAATAAGCAAAACAAAACACTTCAAATAAAGTAGAACCAGAAATCTAAGAAGGTCGTAAATCAATATTAGCCGACGACCCTCATTATTACCTATTGTTCGAAATATAGATGAGCAATAAAAGTGTGTGTTCCTTAAAAGATTCCCAGGTCCGGATTAAAATATCTCATGAAATAGTTTGGCATTTTAATAATAGTGGGCTCTCCATTATTTTTGGGTTTGTTGACAGTTTTGTATTTAAATTTATTTTATAAGAAAAAATCTCGAAAGGTTGATTTAGAAGCCTTGGTAAGGATATGTTTGAATGTGTGTAAATAATAAAATTTACTTACCTGGATTATAGCGATAATGGTCTATTTGCGGTTACAAAATAAATCACCTACCAGATTTGGAAAACAAGACTGTTTTGAGAACTGACCGCTTTCCAATTTCAGAAACAAAAGGGGGAAAGTTAAACAACAATTAGTCATTACCTACCTAATATTCCGTTGTGTCAGTTGTCTATTCGATCTGTGCAAGAAAGTGCTCCTTTAACAAAAACACCGTATTCCACAGTGTTTAAAATAGTAACACTATTTTTGAAAGAAAGAAACGAAAAGACTCTGGCGGTTCAAGGAAACAAGATGGCTGTGATGTAGATATAAGTCGAAGAACAATATATGCCTTGAATAAAGAGCAAATTGTGCCTACATTAGATATTTTAATGCTACGGCTTAAAAAGAATGAAACTGGTATACAGTGTTGCAAAGAGACTTTCAGGAAGTCTCTTTTACAAAACGGATTTAAATTTGAAAAACTCACTAGTAGCAGAAAAATCTTAATGGAATCTGTGCGCCTTGAGAAATGGAGATTTGATTATTTATTGGCAATAAACGAATTTAGAGAATATGGTAGAACAGTAGTGTATTTGAATGAAACTTGGTTCGATACACACGATATTCCAAACAAAAGTTGGGTAGACTCATCTGACTTGTGCCAAACTAATGCGCCGTCTAATAAAGGAAAATGCATCACATTAATTCACGCAGGAACTGAAAATGGTTTTATACCAAATGGGTTGTCTTTATCGGCAAAGAATATTAAGGACTATTTAGTCGATTATCATGATGATACTACAGCCGAATTATTTGAAGACTGGTTCCAAAATAAACTCATACCAAATTTTCCACCCAACAATATTATCGTCATGGATAATGCTAGCTATCACAGTCGAAGAATAGAAAAGCACCATGTTCAAATGACACCAAAGCCACTATATAAGAATATATGTTGAATAATGATATGTACTATGAGGAAAAGTACACAAAAAACAGTTACTAGAAGTTTTACGCAGTTATCCGATAAAAAAAGAAATATTTTTGTGATTCATTGGCTGGAAGATTAGGACATACGATGCTCAGACTTCCTCCTTATCACTGTATGTTTAACCCAACTGAACATATATGGCACCAGCTTAAGTCAACAGTTCGAAGAAATAATACTTCTCCAACCTTAAGTTCAACTGTGGTAGCTCTTATTCAAACAGAAACTGCAAACATTCCTGATAGCAGCTGGGCCAAATGTGTTTCCCATATTGAAAAGGTGAAAAAGTCATATATGGATATAGAAAAAATTCCCAAGGAAAGTTTATTATCAATTTGGATGACGACAGTGAAAGTGAAACTGATCTTCGTGAGTAATTTTGTTACCTTTTATCGAGAAAGTGAACTTTTTATAAAGTATAAAGTTTGACATTTTACTTAATTAGGTACATCATATATTATTATATAATATAATACAATTATATATATATATATATATATATATATATTATTATAATATATTATATATAAATAAACAATTCTCAATTATATTCAAGCGATTTTTCTTAATAATTATCTTAACCCAATATCATTATACCTACCTATAAAACAAAATTGAATGGCTAGGGCAGGTACAACTCTTCGTAGAATCCACCGCCTGCTGATAACTCAAGTGGTTGGTGATTTACGACCTTCTTAGATTTCTGGTTCTACTTTACAAATAATAGTATTCTTCAGGGCGAGCTGCCTATGCTATTGGTACTCTACGAAAAATAGCCGCTATCTCCCCAATCAAACTATAATCTAACAAACAGAAATAATTTTGGAGAGTTTATTTCTTAGGTCGTCCTATCTAGTGATGTGTCCAAGACAGAGATGGATCTAGAATTATACCAAGTAATTTAGCCGATATTTGTGGTTTGTAGAAAATCTAATTTGATTGGTTTTATTTTTATTTTGTTGAAGGTTATTCATTGAGAACAGCAGGTGTCTTTGTCGTTCGCAATTGAGACGCAACATGGATTCGATTGAGATGGTCAATATTTTTGTGGGACGAGATCAACATCGTGTTGTCAGCAAATAGCACATTTATGTGCGTATATAAAGTTGCTGAAATCATTAACATTATTATGATCATTAGTGGTCCCTTACAAAGCTTTGCCGAACTCCTTGTTTTGATTGGTTGAGACGCTTGAAAGAGTTCAAAAGGGTGTCTTCCATATAATACCAGTTTTGAAGAAAGGAGGTTGTGGGAGACACAGTCAAAAGCTTTGGAGAGGTCACACATTGTAACTGGCAGCAATATGCTTGTCTCTTTCCAGGCCCCAGACTATCTCGTTCAACTTTTACAATGAGGCATCGCATTGTGTGGATCTTCTGGAGACAGTTCAATCAACCGTGTCTACTTGGTAGTAGCATAACAGAAATCCCGAGAACTTCCATAAGGAGAGTGCTTAAACTGCACAAATTTCATCTGTATAAGTCAAACCTCACCTAACTGAATGAGGATAAAAACGACAGACGATCTGAATTTTATGGAAATGTGACAAGTATAATAGGAGGATCCCATGAATTCATGAAGCATGGTGGCTTTAGCGATTGATGTAATTTTTTAAAGTGCAGATACAACTACGATATTAGACAATATCCATCTACTTAGAAAAGAGCCAAACCAATGGCTCAAAATTTGTATGTGGGGATTCTGGGAAATTGAATTATTGGCCAAAAGTTATCCATGGTAAATGGTACTGTTCATTTGGATAGGTAACAACCAGCTATAATGAATGCTGTTGATACAGATCTCGATGAAGATTGTCAAATAAACTCCAAGATTTCCAGCAAGATGAACCAGCACCTTATTACAATGCCTATCACAAAATAAATCTAGACAAATGGATAGATGGTAGAGAACCAATAGAATGGCCACATCGCTCTCTGGACTTAAACCTTATTTTTTGGGAGAAATTTCAAATCCGTCATTTATAAAACATAACTACCTGTCCTAAATGATTTCAAAATAATTAAAAACGAGCTCAATGGGGCTCAATAACAATTAAGTCTTGAGTTGCCCACCCTTTTATAGATATTTTCCTGTATGTCATAACCCCATAAATACAGAAAAACTTTCGAACATAAGAAAAAACAAGTTATTAATAAATATAAACTCTATGGCCAGAAAACATAATTCACTGGGAATTAAAATAAATTTTGAAATCAAATACTCGACACAACTGATGAACAAGGACACGTTAATAATAGATAGACACCGTCTAGCCCTGGAATGCATATAAAAAAGTCAACCTTTCACAAAGGAGCTATTAACAAATCATCACCCTTCGAGTTACGCACATCTAAGGAATTTCATAGTAAACAAAGAAACTATAAATTATAGGTTTTGACAGCTCATTAAATGCAATACGACCACAAAATAGATAAATCATTAATTTTTTATACATTCTTTCGGCTACAGTAACGAGCCATTAATTACTCAGACGGTGATTTATTATGACAAGCCGAAAATAATTAACGCTAGGAATGTGACCAATGGGGTTCAAGAAAGAACAATCCATGAAAGGGGAGATCATATAAAAAACGCGAGACTACGCGGAACGATGCTCAGATGTGTTTAAACTTTCATTCGATTAACATGTAGTGCAGAAAAATGAGAAGTGCTCAAACTTTCACATAGTAATCATATAACAATATAACTTATAGAAGTGCGGTAGCTATCAACCAAGTAACAGCTCTTGACTAGACAGTCATCAGTCATGAGTTCATTGACAAGTAATCATCTTGCAGTGAAATTGCGAAATTATTAAGAAAGAGAATTCCAATCATATCAAACAGGAACTGCACGAGTAATGACTCCACAAAGTGAATACCCAGTTAAACAGTATTTACCATTAATAAAAATTACGTTATCAATGTTTCAAGAACGAGATAAGACGCCAAAAACCTCTAACCGATAGTTCAAGCTTTTGGTACGGCCAGTCGCGCATGGAGGCACTGCCCGCAATCGAAGACGACATGATAATTTTCCAATTTCGATATTTGTCAGAAAATGACAAACCACGTAATAATTTCAGAATAATTCTACTGTCAATTGTCATCGAAAAATTAATGATAGGAATTATACTATGGACTTTAATTATGAACCCAACGTCGAAAATGGAATGTTTTGTTATTCGAGTTGACGCTGAAATTCCTCGAAATATTATTTTACAAGGTAAAATATAAGCTGCTTTTCACAAACTGATACTTATTTCCATCCATCAGTTGCAGAAATTTTTTCACAAACTGGTACTTATTTCCATCCATCAGTTTCCATTTCCTATCACCATTTGAGAAAGTACGAAGTACATGGTCTCCTTTATGCTAATAATTTAACAAAATTATTGAAGGTTTGTTGTAAATGTAATTTGTTTTTATTTTGGTTGATTTGATGATAAGACTGAACAAATTTTGAATTTTGTTGTTTTTCAGAGTTTTATAATTGTTTTGTCTGTAGTTTTATCTTGTCCTAGATAAAATAAAATGTGTTTTTATAGTGTTTAACTTATTATTCTTGATTTATAAGAACTTTATTTTTGTTCTTGATATCATGAAAGATTTATTTTGAAACTTTATTTTGACCACGAATGAACTAACATTCTACGAATCGATTACTGTATATATTTTATTAGTGATCGATTTTCCATTCCTGTATTTCATATGATACAACCATTCATATGAAATACAAGAATGGCAAATCGATCACTTATAAAATATATACCATATCAACCATATAAAAATAATACATTTAAAAAACCCGCCTTATCTCAATCGGTACCTGAAGAGAAATCTGTTTTACCAACTGTACTAACTTAGTTTGGCCAGTTGCGAGATATGTCGCCACTGTCTAAACGTGGTGCCAACTTTTTCTGCAGGTTTGACAACTGCCTTTATTTTTAGTTTCTCTATGGTTCATGCTCTCATAGAAAAACATTACCAATACAACTACAGTCTAATATACAGTGTGATATAAAAGTAAATAAACAAATTTCGCGGAAATAATTAAAATAGTAATACAATTAATCTAATATCGTGTAAAACAAATATCGAGTGAATAAGTGTTGAACCTGATGGTCTGGAGTAAGTTCATATATTTTTCTGGATTTATGTTGGGGCAAATTGAATCAATTACTATTTTTATATGTTTTTAAATGTATCTCCATATTTTGTTCCCATATTTTTCAAATAATATTTATCAACAGTCTAGTTAACAATTGATGGCATTTTTACTTATATTCAGTCCACTTGACTTTGATAATGCCAAAAACTGACCTAATGTAAAATCGCAAGTGTTCTTTGACTATTTTATCATTTTATCAGTATGTAGAACTGATGGAAATGCTATGTAACTATTATAAAATATATATGTCAATTCAACAATCTTTCTGAGATCGGTACGTGCTTCTATCTAAACGCCCCACATTCCCTGTATTAAGAGAAAGAGATATATTTCCTGTAGGCCGCTCCAGCGAAATAATCTTGGTTCGACCATCATCAGACATTCGATGCTCTTATTACTCAAGTTCTCAACCTAACATCAAAGGAGTGATCAAGTAAAGTGATTAATATATAATATTTGAAAATTCCTTAGCGTTTATTGGTCTTTCTTTGAAGGAGTGTTCCCTCTATAAAAGGCCAGTGGCGTAACATGTACTTTTTATTTTCATAGCGAACATATATGAATCAGTCGACATCCCGTATTTGCAATTTCTACGTTACTGGGGAGATAGAGCTGATTTTATAGATGGTTGCATTTTTCGTATAGTTATTTCACTCTCACCCATTCAGTGATTTTTGTGTCCCTCCCAGCGAAGTTTAGGGCTTCTGGAATATTCAAGTTGATGTGTTTCAGCTGATTGTTCAACTTTAAACTTTCGTGAATTCTGTTTCCTTCTAACATGCTCTTGGCCAGTATGAGAATCAATTTGATGTTCAGGCATTTCTCTGGGTTGTTTATCTGGAAAATAAATGATCTACAGTATTTCGTGTGCAAGACATTAATGACTATTTAATAACCAACAAAAATTACGAACCCCGCTGCTTATCGTGCTTTTTTCTGTAAATTTTAAATCCATATAATTTTTGAATAGATATTAAAAATACCTTTCAAATGAGGTATTACAAGCCCCTACTGCCAATTTCAACATTTGGGGTTTCAATTGTCACTCGAAGGGATCTCATTTGAGGATTAAATTTTAACCTTGCAGGATCATTTCATTTTTAATAGTCATAGGTAGTTTATTAAGCTCAATTATTGATTTCTATATCAAATAGTCTTACCTAATTGGACGTAGTCTTAGGATTAAATATTTAATAGAACTAAGTGATGACTAATAATTCAACCATTTTTTGATATAATTAACATTTCGGTAATTACACGCCAAAATTGTGATAGGGATTAAAAAACAAATTTCAGTAATCTATCTAGAAAAAGAGATTACTAAAGGTTTAGAAGGGATTTCCACTAATAACATTTTTTAATAGGCCTATTGGGTGATAATAAGAAACGGTCCGAAAGTTAATAATTTAGATTTTTTGTATTTTTGCAAAAATATTGTGACCGTTTTTATATATATCACCCTGGGCTTGCGACCGGCAGATGTTATCACTAAGTGATCTGAGATATAAAAAGTATCAGGAAAGTGTAGAATAAAAAAAAACAAGCATCAGTGTTCTGAAAAATAATAATGTATTTATTTAGGAAAAACAAGAAAATCCAGTTTGTTTGGCCACAAATGAAAATACTTGGATGCAGATTTAATTTAACGCAAGCTTGAAATATACAGATTTGGAAAAAATTTGCCGCAATATACGATTTCCAATGTGTTTGGATGTTGAATGGTGTCTATAGTCGACCAGCACAAAATATAACAAATATGCGCGAGGAGAATCAATTAGTGAACTGGACCACTCTTTTGTTCTCACTAGGGCTCCGCTTTTAGGATTCGTAGACTCAGTCCAGTCAGTATGAAAATTTTAATCTGGCTTATTAAGAAAGAGACTCTACGACGCCGACGTTCCATTGCTGGCGAGAAATTATTTGCAATAAATGTAACAAATAATTTATCTTCTGAAAATAAGTGTTGTCATTCCTTTTTGCCATAACGGCTTTGAAAATTAAATACATTCTACGAATTAAGAAACAACGTAACTTGTGAAAAATAAACAAAAAATTTTCATTCTATGAATTAAATCAATCGTTATGGGCTTAGTACTAATGCGAGGGGTACTTTTATTAGACTGGCACATAAATGCACGAGACTGGCACGTAAATGGTGCTCGAAACAAAAAGAGGAAGGGGAACAGCGGTCCAGTTGACTAATTTATTCGCCATTGCATATCTGGAGGTTTGTATATGTACGAGTACCAATATTACTGACGAAAATGAATGATTGGTACAGGTAAACCGTTCAATTCGCCATTTAGGCCAATAGAGATTTTCTGCTCTATTGATTCTGTGACAAAAATACTACCAGGAAACCGACTGTGCTATCATACGAAAGACGGTCCGTAGTTATATCCTGTTATGATTCCTACTCCCAACTGTCATTGCTTAATTTGTTATAAACATTTGAAATAATTTTTTTATTTTTTCGTTTTTGAACTTGAAAATTAATAGAGTAATCTCGATACGAATTGTAGATAATCTTAATGCAAAGAAAATGAGCCCTAGCATAACTCGATCGGATTATTAGTAACAGAGAAAAGCCGAAAAAACAAAAAAAAATCAGCTTTTAAAAAAAAATCATAACTCCGTCACTTTTTAAGTTGTAGTGCAAACTTTCCACGACATAGTAGTGATTAATATGTACTTTATGTGTGAAAAACTCAGGCGCTGTCGGATCATTAGTTTTGGCATAATTGCAACCTGAATTTTTTTAAGCACTTTATTGCAGCAGATCTGATTGCGTCATAGGTGGTCCGATTCCAATTTTTCAAAAAGATTTCGAGAGTAGAAGTATAGTACTACAAAACGTATATTCTCATTTTGCGTTAAAATGCTGCAAAACAGGTGAACAATACTTGCAAACATGACGGAAAATGGGCGAGTGCGTGAATGCGGCTGGGAAGGGGGGGTAGAGCAGCAGACCCGGGGAAGCGTATGTATAGTAATACAAGTGCGTTGCGCCCGTTATGAATCTGCAGCTCTACCCCCACTCCTGAGCCGCTTTCATGCACTCGCCGGTTTTTCCTCATGTTTGCAAGTATTTCTCAGCTATTTCGCAGCATTTTAACGCAAAATGAGAATAGTCATTTTGTAGTACTATATTACAACGCTCAAAATCTCTCAATCTCAAAAGAAAATTTGAAATTGTACCACCTATGACCCATCAGGTCTTCTGAAAGTGCATTAAAAAAATCAAATTACAATTATGCCAAAGCTAATAATCCAACAGTGCCTGAGTTTTTCACACATAAAGTATATATCAATCACTACCATGTCGTGGAGAGCCTGCATCAAAACTTGAAAAATGGTAGTGTTATGAATTAAAAAAAAACGCAAGTTTTTCCGGTTGCTTTATTAGTTTTCAAGATACGATAAAAAATATAAAAAAATGCTTTTAAATGTTTATAACAAATTAAGTAATGACAGTTGGGAAACGTAACAGGATATAACTACGGACCGTCTTTCGTATGATGGCACAGTCGGTTTTCTGGTAGAATTTTTATCACGAAAAAATCTCTATTGGTTGGTTTAATTGTGAGATTGGCATTAATGTCTGAGTTCCAAAAATAAAATCTGGGATTTGCGTAGAAATAGTGGTAAATGTCTACTTATCGTGCTCATGCTCCCTGAAAATAACTGTTAGACTTTTCTTACGTGTTTTTGCCTCCTGAAAAATGCGGCGGTCTCATACCGTTTCCGAGATATATTTACTTTCTGTTTCTTCAAGAGGTCCTTTTTAGGCAGAGTTTTCGCGCACAAAAATCACTCACAATGGGCATGTTCCGATATTCCCGAACAGTTCTGCCCAGTAGATTTAATCATTCCAATTTTACTGAAACTTACTGGCAATGTTTTCGCGCCACTTTTAAAGAAACCTTGTTAGAGGCTAAACATTTACTGGTGCTACGTTGCAGAAAAGGTCATGTAGTCACAGTATCCCCTCCCCTGATTGAAAAAAGGTAGGTTATGTTATGATTTAAAATCAAAACACTATCAACAGTGACGGGACATAATCTAAAATCAGTTAATATTATCAGATTATCACTGCAAAATTAATATTCTCATCTACAAATACAACAGAAAAATGTTCAAGTTGTATTGGAAGATTTCAACATGAAAGCAATAGGTTATGTTCTGTATTTTTTTCCCTTACTGACCCGAATCGTTCCGAAAATAATTAGTAGTTTAAGTTTACTGCCACTGTAAAACGTTCCGAAATTACTTACCGTGGCCAGTATTTCCAGCAATATCGGAACATGACAGATGGAATTTAGTAAATGTGAAAAGTTAGGTTATTTGTAACTGTTGAAGAAGGAATATTTTTTCGATAAAACCGGCTATATTTTGTGCAAAGTTGTACCGAAAATGAGTGATTTGGTGTTTGTAGTGTAAGCTGGTAAAAAGGAGGCATTGTGAGTGATTTTTGTGTGTGAAAACGATGCCTGAAAATTACCTCTTGAAGAAGGAGAAAGTCAATATATCTCGGAAACGGTATGAGACCGCCGCGTTTTTCTTTCGGATCCGTGTTCAGGAGGCAAAAGCACGTAAGAAAAGTCAAACAGCTATTTTTAGTGAGCATGAACACGATAAGTCGACATTTACCTTCTCGTAAAAAACCACGAATAACTGCAGCGCTGTAGCATATTCACAGCTGCTGGCATAAGCAGATATGGCGACAGATGTTAAGATGGCGGTCCCGAGTTCATGGATGTTGAGCTCGATAAAGATCCCTACCTCTGGTTGGAAACACCGGCCGATTGGGCAAAGTTTCCGGTTGAGGGGAGTATGCTCACCGGAGTCGGAAAAAATAGGATTTCGACAAAAAAATACTCACAGTTAGTTTGAGTTGATCACACTTCGCAGCTATGAGAATGGCAATCAGAGTGCATGCGTTGCTTCCTTTACTCTTATTTTGAACATTGTAGTGTGATTGGGAGAAATTTGCCTCGAACCATGTTACACATAACTTGTCCCCATAAACATGTTCCGTTTCATATTTTGGAAAGAATGGGAGTCCCCCAAGAATGTCGGAACCCATGATACATTTTTTTCTTGGAATTTTGTCGCATATTATCGAAACTTAAAAAATTAACATTTAACTCAAGTGGAAGAATTTTGACAGTAACTTGGGAGACTTGACAGTTTCGCAGGAAGGTTATGGCTCCTGTTTCGATGAACAAATATTGTATAATTGCAATATTCTGGGAGTTCGCGATAAAAACACATTGAAGGAAGTAGCATATTATATTTTGAACTAGATTTTCAGGATCTTTTTGTCATTTATTATGACTATAATCGAATTTTAGAATATTTCTCCATTCATATGTTAACAACTAATATTTTTATGATATTTTTTAATCCTATCATTCGAGAACGAAAACATTCCTGATGTGAAGTCGTACACATAGATTAAATTACCAAACTACTGAAAAAATTTGAAATATGCAGATAGATTGCCACTTTCCACCAAAGTAGTGCAGCTATACCGTTTCTGTGGCAGCATGCGCAGTAGCGACTTGGTTTTGGCGGCAGATTCAAACTTACCTAACCTGCGCGTACGTGTACGAGAGTCTACGTTGGGTTAGCTCATGATTTTTGGCATCTAACCTACCTAAGATATACGAGGGTCTAACCAATATACGAGGGTCTAACCTAACGAAATATATACGAGGGTCTAACCTAACCTATGAACCGCTAGCTTTTGGATTTGGCGCCTAACCTCACTTGTCATTGAAAAAAAACATGGTCGTCTGTCATTGGAGAGAAAAAAACATGATCACCTATCATTGGAGAGAAAAAACATGGTCGTCTGTCATTGGAGAGAAAAAACATGTTCGTCTGTCATTGGAGAGAAAAAAACATGGTCGCCTGTGATTGGAGAGAAAAAATCATGGCCACCTGTCATTGGAAAAAATATGGCTGAATGTCATTGGAAACAACATGGCCGCCTGTCAGTGGAGAAAAACATTGCTGCCTGTCATTGGAAAAAAAATGGCTTATAGAAATTTACAGAGAATAATGGCAAAATTTACATACATTTTGTATACAGGGTGGACCAAAAAAGTCAATGTCTCCGATTCGGCTAATTTTCAACGAGCTAATGTGAATCGATATACTCGAGCCATTTTGGCACTTGAAAAACGATCTAAAAAATAAAATAATTGATTTGAACCCCAGCATACCAAGTGAGGTATCAAATTGACCTAGGGGTCCATGGTTAAGGCCCTCCCCGACATATCCATCGGTTGCCGAAAGTTTGATCTAAAAATTCTTGCGCTTGGATGCTAAAATTTGCCGGGGCACCGTCATGCATAAACCACATTTCATTTCGTAGTCTAAGCGGTACATCTTCCAGTAAAATAGGCAAATCTTTTTCAAGAAAATGACGATATCTCTCTCCGTTTAATCGTCCCGGGATAAAGATTCTCCAAGGATTCCTGCCCACACGTTAAGAGAGAACTGTTCTTGGAAATATGATTCCTGTATCGCATGGGGGTTTTCCTCTGACCACAAATGATTTTTGTGAAAATTGCGTATAGCGTTGCGTGAGAAATTTGCTTCGTCGGTAAACAGGATTTGGTTTTCAAATAAAGGATTTTGAATAAGGCATTGGAAAAACCAACGACAGAAGTTGATAAAGTAACGGAAAGTCACGAGGGAGTAGTGCCTGAACTCTTTGAATATGATAGGGATATAACAAATTATCAATTAAAATTTTCCATACCAGAACATGAGAAATGTTTGTCAGCGCTATTTTTCTGGAGCTTGTTTCCCGGTGTTCTCCTACCAGATTAAGAACTGCTTCCTCGGTTTCTGGGGTTCTTACCATCCGATGTGCACCTGACAGATGACTAGCTTTCTCAAAACTTCCTGTTTCCCTTAACCGAGCATGAATTCTTGGAAATGTTTTTGAAGTAGGAGTTGTGCGGTTCGGATAACGCTCCTGATACAAACGTATCATATATCATATGCTTTTCCGTTAGCAAGTCCGTATGTAATATGTATGTCAGCATACTCTGCATTGGTAAAGTTTACCATTTTACAACAAATAATCACAATAATTATAAATACAACTATTTAACTATGCGTCAAGAAATTATTTTTAACATGACAGCACAAAAAAAAACATTGGAATAAACTTCCTAGCCTACTTGATACTTTTATTTTCAAAGAGTTCGCGAATCAATGAGAAGAAGATTGGATGCATCGATTAATTTAAATCAAAATATCTCGAAAACGGCTGCTTGTAGCGACTTTTGAAAAGCATACCTTTTTCACGTAAAAATGAGGAATCGATTTTTCTTCTAGAAAATGTGATACATACATGCACGACAAAGTTGTGACTCCCCAAAAGAGACAAAGACCTGTAGGTGGCGCCCCCCACAATTAAGGGCCAAACTAAAAACAAATTTCAATTTCTCATTTAAAAAAATCCCCAAATACCAATTTTCGTCCAAATATCGACATTATTTTAAAAATTATTTACGAAAAACCAAAATAAAAATGAATTTTGAACACCTTGTATATACAAAATTAAGGCCCTAGTTTATATGAACTTTTCACCTTATAAATAACTGAGGAATCGTCCTGTAAAATATCGGACACTTATTACATAACACCCTGTATATGAAATTTAAAAAAATCCTTCAGTCCATAGAAGGAGTTCGTTTTAGTCACCATTATAATATTTTTATAAATGAATCATGAGTTGAAAATAACGGTGAAGAATTGAATAACAACATTCAATAAAACGGCAATTGTTTAAGCGGAGCAAACAAAAACATTGTTGAATTTCAATTACCCATAATCGTTCGAATAATAGATAATACATGTTTAATGTGATTGTTTCTTTTCAAGATTCGACATAGGTTAATTCCTTTGCGTTGAATTCGCGTATTATGAGAATACCGTCAACATTTAGCCAGATTAAACAGTTTTCCATTTATTTGATCTTTTCCGAGTGTATATTTTCATTTTCAATTAATTTCATTATTATATTGTTTTCAAGCCATCCCCGAATAAAGTAGATGTTTACGGTCGGCAGATTTTTTAAATGAAAAATGAACAAATACGGAGTATCTATATATTGGGTTGATAGAGTGAACGTAATCTTTTGTGTGGCCTGCATGGAGATTGAACACCCGAGTCACCCAAACAACCAATTAAGGTTGGCGTTTTTTGTACAATGATATTCCATAATTCTTAGGTTTTGGCTAGTCGAATGATTACGATCTATAAAGTGGAGTAAATTTCTGTTTTTAGATTTGTGGATTATACATTTTGAAAGAAAAGTTACCTCAGGTCAAAACATTGCTTTTCGAAGTATGGATGTTTGTAGGCTAGGTGTTGTCTTTTCAATATATTATTCATGTAATGTCCTCATTTTACACATATGACTTTCACTATTCCTCCCCCAGACAAGATTTCCAGATTTGCCCTGCTGCCCCCCTCCCTGGTGATCGCCTGAGTTGTTATGACAATACCCTTAGTTGTAGTTGTACAACTTTGAAAAGGAAACATTCTCAATTGAATATTGAATAGAAACATTCTTCTGAAAATTGAAAAGTCTACGACAATAATGATTTTTTTTGTAATATCAACAGAAAACATCTATATGAATTCTTAATTAAGACTGGAATATAAAACTGTTCACGCCCGAATTATATTTATTTAATGTTTTCACAATTTATTTACTGTTTGCATTTCGCACCAAATTGGCCATGTAATTTGTTGTTTTCGTTTTTACCTTGGTAGCTAAGCAACCCTCTCAGAATGACACTGTGAAAATACACTTCAATAAAAACTTGACATATCAGTCAAAAATTCAATTTCATCTTGCGTTTTCATATTAATTAATATCAGAGAAAAGTTCATAATAGCAGCAAATGCACAAACATTGGTCCTTCGAGCCGGATAAAGTGTTAATTACCAGTAATCAATTATGGAATATCAGTGACAATCGCTCCAGTTCGCCAGTTGAAAGAGAGGTCCGAAGCAGAAGAAAGGGGTCTATCGCCGAGATTCTGTGAGTCTATTCCAGTTTTACCTTTCCTTATTTGGTTTAAAATTGCACGCGAGTTCATTAGAATATTTCATTGCACTGTGGTCAGAATTCACATTCAGAATTCGATCTCATTATTCGTACAGGTTTGTACACTACACATATTTGCAGTCATTCACGTTTATCTGTTCATTTAGTACCTTGCATTCTAAGTTCAATTTTACAATGGCTGAAGAGTACAAAAACCTTGAAGAACTTAGAAAGAAGGAAGAATTGAAAAGGTTACATTTCAGACGCATGAGCATTGATTCACGACTTTCATCTTTCAATAAATTTCTTCAAAATTACAAAACGGAAACTGACACTTCCAAAATAAATATTTCAGAATTGACAAGTCGAATGTCACGCACAGAATACCTTCTTAACGAATTTCATGAGGTTCGGTGTGCCATCAACTACTTATCAGATGATCCTGAATCGGAGTTACAGGAGTCTGAGAAGTTCGAAAATTCATTTTTTGTTGCCATTTCAGAAGCCACAGAATTTGTCGAAAAATGGTGGAACCCTAGTTTTCCATCACCACCTTCATCGATACAGGGTGGTTTAACCTCAAATGATAGCTCATTACTCAATGTAAAGCTTCCCATCATTAAACTTCCAACATTTTCAGGAGATTATGAAGGGTGGTTGGAGTTTCATGACACTTTTGATTCCTTAATAAATAAGAATTCAAGTATTAATGATATACAACGATTTCATTATCTAAGAGCTTCATTAGAAAAAGAAGCTGCCAAAATAATTTCCTCTCTAGAAATTTCCTCATCCAATTACAAGGTAGCTTGGGATTCACTTTGTGAAAGGTTCAATAATAAGTCTCTATTAATTCACAATCATACAAAGGCTCTTTTGGATATAAAGGAATTTTCCAAGGAATCAGCCGAGCATCTCAGAAACTTAAGTGATCATGTATCAAAACATTTACGATGTTTAAAAATGTTGGGTCAGCCTACAGAACACTGGGACACACTTCTTATCTTTATGCTCACAAGTAAGCTAGATTTCACAACTCTGCGTGATTGGGAAACATTCAAATGCAATGAGGACGTTCCAACATTAAAGGAATTTTTTAGTTTTCTTCGTGACAAGGCTGGAACTTTGGAGAAATTAGAAGCACGGCAGTCTTATTCTAGCAAAAAATTCAAATCCAAAATACCAAAAACTATTCCCAAAAAATCTTGCATTCCCAAACTCGTTCATGTCACATGTGTCATGGTTCCCATAAAATATATTCATGTTCGAAATTTTTAAAGCTTTTTGTCAATGCTCGTATAGAAAAGGTAAAGAGCTTGAAGTTGTGCATCAACTGTCTAAATGCAGGACATCAAGTTGAAACGTGCAATTACTCAAATTGCAAAAAAAATTCTGGCAAGCACAATTCTCTTTTGCACATAGACAGAGAGACTTCTTCAGATGCCCACGTATCTCAGGATCACTCTCAATTGTCGTGCACTAGTATAATGCCGGTTTTAGCACAAGTTCTTTTGTCTACCATTCGTGTTAATGTTAAAACAAGAGCGGGAAACATTCAAAGTTGCACTGCTCTCTTAGATTCCGCATCTCAATCAAATTTCATTTCAAGCAGTTTTCAACGATTGATAGGCGTTCAAAAGAAAAAAATCAACATGACCATCATAGGTATTACACAAGCATCTTCAAATATAAAAGAAAAATGTGACATTCAAATTCAGTCAACTAACAATGGGTTTTCAGCTACATTGTCATGCCTAATTGTTGATAGCATTGTGACAAAATTCCCAACCATTAATAATATTCCATTTTTGAAAATTCCTCAAAATATTCATTTAGCCGACCCAAATTTCAATATTCCAAAGAAAATTGATTTACTAATAGGAGCTGATCTGTTCTGGCATGTATTAGCTGTTGGGCAAATCAAACTCAGTTCACAAGCTATTTTGCAAAAAACCAAATTTGGGCGGATTGTGGCTGGACCACTCACTCTCAATTACAATAATCAGTCCCACTGTAATCTTGCCAAGAACATTGATGTTCAAAAACAATTATCTCGATTTTGGGAAATTGAAGAATGTCCTGTTGATAGAATCCTTTCTAGCGAAGAATTAGATTGTGAAAAACATTTTACCTCCACTCACAAAAGGAATCCTGAAGGACGTTTTATTGTATCCATACCGTTAAAGGAATCGGTAAACAAGCTAGGTGATTCAAAATCCCAAGCATTAAAACGTTTTTACAATTTAGAGCGCAAATTGCAATCAAATGAGAAACTTCGGGAAATGTATATTTAATTTTTAAGTGAGTATGAGCATTTAGGTCATATGACAAAAACGGATTTTTCAGATCCTCAGGAAATCGAATACTTTCTTCCGCATCATGGAGTTCTCAAGGAGGATAGTTTAACTACAAAGCTAATGGTTGTATTTGACGGCTCATGTCCTACTACCTCAGGTTGGTCAGTTAATGATATACAAATGGTCGGTCCTCAAATTCAAAATGATTTGCTGTCAATACTACTCCGTTTCAGACAATGTAGGTATATAGCTTCCGCCGACATCTGCAAAATGTATAGACAAATTATGGTTGAATCTAGTCAGCGGTCACTTCAGCAAATATTGTGGAGAAGTTCTCCTACCGAACCACTTGATGTATTTCAACTCAATACTGTCAGTTATGGGACATCATCAGCTAGTTTCTTAGCGATTCGATGCGTTCAAGAATTGGCACATCAGAACAAGCATTCTTTTTCAGAAGCTTCTGAGGTCATTTTGAGAGATATGTATGTAGATGATCTTTTGACGTCTCATGACTCATTAGATCAACTTGCTGTCATAGTAAAACAGGTCTTTGTTATTCTATCTCTTGGCTATTTTGATTTACGAAAGTGGGTTTCAAACGACCCTCTCGTTCTCCAGCATGTTGAAACTTCGACATCCCCTTTACACGTGTTACAACTCGGCTCACATGAGAGCATGAAAACTTTGGGTTTGTTATGGTCATCAAAAAATGATTTTCTTTTATTTCACAGTCCGGAAATCAAATCAATGAAGAATATCACCAAGCGAGTAATATTATCAAGTATTGCACAATTATATGATCCCTTGGGTATTTTGAGCGCATGTACAATTGTCGCATATAATTCTACAAAAATAATTCTACAGAAGTTATGGCAGGAAAAGCTATCTTGGGATGAGTCAGTACCTTTGTGTATACATACTCAGTGGTTGAAGTTTAGAGATGAACTGGGTCAGATAAATAAAATTCAAATTCCCAGGCATGTCAAATGCATCGATCCAATTTGTATTGAAATGCATGCATTCTGTGATGCCTCAAACGATGCCTATGGTCCATGTATATTTATTCGCAGTATCAACTTCAATGGAGAAATCTCTGTCAAATTGTTATGTGCAAAGGCTAAGGTAGCACCCCTAAAATTGTTGACCACTCCAAAACTTGAGCTTTGCGGTGCATTGACATTAGCACGTTTATTAGATAAGGTTGTCAAATCCCTAACCTTGCAAATTGATCAAATTTGTTGCTGGTCTGACTCAACTGTGGTGCTAGGATGGTTAAACACGTCTCCAAGTATGCTTAAAACCTTCGTGGCAAATCGAGTTGTTGAAATTCAGTCCAAAACTGATAGCTGCACCTGGAGACATGTTCGTGGGGAGGACAATCCCGCCGATTTACTTTCTCGGGGAGTTAATCCAGGGCGTCTAATTTCGCATGACCTTTGGTGGCACGGACCACAGTGGCTCTCAAAAGATTCTTCCGAATGGCCAATTTCAGAATTACCTTCAAATTCCAATTTGCCTGAATTCAAATCATGCACTCAAACAAGCATTCTCACTACTCTTTACAATTATTTTCCAATCAGTAATTTTTCGAGTTTAATACGCTTGAAAAGATGTACAGCATATTGTTTGAGATTCAAACATAACCTTTCCAGTCCGAAGGAACTTAGAACGCTTGGCACTTTGCAATCAAGAGAAATACAACTTGCTCTTCAACTTCTGGTACAAATTTCACAGTCAAGGCATTTCCCTTCAGAGCTGTTCTCATTCAAGCAAAATAAACCCATAGAGTCCAATAGCAAAATTCTCAACCTTAATCCATTTTTGGATGAAAATAAAATAATTAGAGTAGGTGGTAGGCTTAGTCGTTCAAATTTTGATTATGATAAGCGACATCCCATTTTACTTCCTGCAAATGACCACCTCACAACTTTAATATTTCGCGAGGAGCATCAAATGCTATTTCATGCTGGACGACAGCAACTATTGGCTTCTGTGAGAGAACGGTTTTGGGTCATTTCTGGTAGAAATGCAGCTCGAAAAGTTGTTCACCAGTGTGTGAAATGTTGTCGATTTAAGGCATCTACAATTCATCCTCTCATGGGTGAAATCCCAAAGGAGAGATTGAGTCCTTCGCCTCCATTTTCTATAAGTGGGGTGGATTATGCCGGTCCCTTTATTCTCAAGGAGCGTCGAGGTCGCGGAGGTAAGACTTACAAGGCTTGGGTGTATTTATTCATTTGCTTCACAACCAAGGCCGTCCATTTAGAAGTCGCCACTGACCTAACAAAGGATGCTTTTATAGCTGCATTGCGCCGTTTCAGTGCTCGAAGAGGAAAACCAAGCAAATTGTTTTCCGACAATGGCACAAATTTCATTGGGGCAAAAAATGAGATTGAAATTCTAACCACCTTTCTCAAAAACAGAAATGAATCTATAGCTTCTTCTCTTGCCAATGAAGGAATTGATTGGAAGTTTAGTCCAGCAAATTCACCGCACTTTGGTGGTTTATGGGAAGCTGGGGTAAAATCTATGAAGGCTCATTTAAAAAGAGTAATTGGTGGTGCAAATCTTGTGTACGAAGATTTTCAAACGGTTTTATTACAGACTGAAGTAATTTTAAACTCTCGTCTTCTCTCCCCACTCTCCTCTGACCCTTCTGACCTGAATCCCATCACTCCTTCTCACTTTTTGATCGGTCGACCCCTGACAGCCATACCCGATCCTGATCTATGTGACCTCAAGGAGAATCGGTTAGATCGGTTTCAAAGGTTGCAGCGATACCTACAAGATATTTGGTCTAGATGGTCCAAGGAGTACATCGGAGAGCTCCAACAACGCCAGAAATGGAAGAAAATGGGACCCCAAGTAACCAAGGGCATTTTTGTCCTAATCAAGGACAACAACCTCCCACCATTTTCCTGGAAGTTAGGACGAGTCATCGATACGCATCCCGGCGAAGATGGCATAATAAGAGTGGTTTCTGTCCAGACTTCCCTAGGCATATTACGAAGAGCAGTATCCTCCATCTGTCCGTTACCAATCAACAGATCTTGAATGAAGATTTTTTAAAAGACTTTTATCTTTCAAGGCTGGGGGCATGTTCACGCCCGAATTATATTTATTTAATGTTTTCACAATTTATTTACTGTTTGCATTTCGCACCAAATTGTCCATGTAGTTTGTTGTTTTCGTTTTTACTTGGTAGCTAAGCAACCCTCTCAGAATGACACTGTGAAAATACACTTCAATAAAAACTTGACATATCAGTCAAAAATTCAATTTCATCTTGCGTTTTTATATTAATTAATATCAGAGAAAAGTTCATAATAGCAGCAAACGCACAAACAAAAACCAAATGATTATCTGAATGAAAATACAAATTAGACTTTACCTGTAAAGTACATAAAAAAATATGTATATAATGTAGAATCTTAAGGGCGAAGGTGTAATATATGTTCATTTGGTCGATCATTTCATATGTAAACTCAGTGTGTCATTGAAATGAATTATTGTTATGGCAACAAATGTTAGGAATACAAGTAGACAATGGTTATATTTCGTGATCATCTGTCGTTAAAGTTATTCTACGAATTCCTCCGTTTTATTAAAGACTAAGTGGAGTAATATATTACACTGCAAAATTGTTTCAGTCAGGTTCGCAGACATTAGTCATTTGACTGCTTGACCTACCATGTACTGATGAGGGGCAAATACCCCGAAACCGGTCTCCAGGTGGTCAGCCTGAGTGAAGTGGTTGATATTTATCCATTTCGCAACAAACATTTGAAAGTAACCTTGTAGAACTTTGCACGATAATCCATCGAATGTAATCCAACATCTGTCGAGGCATTAGCCATTTTTGATGGATATTCGACCAACATACACTTCGAGCAAGCATTATTGAGGGCTGCCAAAAAAGAGCTGTTCGCTTCAGGGATGTCGGTCCCTATTTAAATCAATATTTATATTATTATGTCTGATGCTTGAGAAACACAAGTCAAATACTAACTCAACGAGATGTCGTATTCCTACCAAAAATACATGTAATATTGGTTTCCCTATCCGTAACTCTACACTAGTTGAAAAGTTACTATTTTACAACTCTTAAACATAATTGATAAAAAACCTTTTTAAAGACGAGCTTTTATTCAGATGCACTGAAAAGTAGAAAAATAATTGCTTTGGATGTGACAGTATAGATTCAAAAGCTTGTCGCGCAAAGTTTTCAGTTCGAATACAAAAGCGACAAGCTTTTGAATCGGAATAACCTACGTGACACATCCAAAGCAATTATTTTTTACTTTTTAGTGCATTTGAATAAAAGCTTGTCTTTAAAAAGGTTTTTTATTAATTATTTCATTTTGTGCTTTTTAGAACTTAAGTACGCCTCAATCTAAGCATTTTTGTAAAAGCATCGTTATTATGAGGCCTTTTTCCTGTAAGTTCTGAGCTATCTAGTCCTCCAATGAGAGACCCTCTAAAGATTAACTCATCCACCATCTTGGAGTTGCCATCTTCAATTTATGAATTTTAACTAAAAATCAATAATCTTCGACTAAATTCATAATCTCCGACCCCAAAAACCCCGACATACCAATTTTGAATAGAATCGAGCCATAATTACAAAACTCGTCCGCCATCGTGAATTTGTGAATTTTGATCAAAAATGCATAATTTTCGACCCTGAAAACCCCCACATACCAATTTTGAATCGAATCGGATCATAAACCTAAATCTCGTCCGCCATCTTGGAGCGCCATTTTGTTTTTTTCTAAAAAAATTTCATAAATTTTGACAAAATATTCATAATCTCCGACTCCGAAAACCTCCACATACAAATTTTGAATAGAATCGAACCGTAATCACAGCAATCGTCGGCCATCGAGCAGCCATTTTGATTTCGTGAATTTCATAATCTTCAACCTCGAAAACCCCCACATACCAATTTTGAATAGAATCGAACCATAATCACAAAACTTCTCCGCCATTTTGGAGCCGCCATCTTGAATTAATGAATTTTGACAAAAAAATAATAAACTCCGACCCCGAAACCCCCCACACAACAATTTTCAATCGAATCATACCATAATCACAAAATTTGTCCGCCATCTTGAATTTTTGAATTTTGACAGAAAATTCATAATCTCCCTCTCCGAAAACACCTACATACCAATTTTGAATCGAATCATAATCACAAAACTCGTCCGCCATCATGAAGCCGCCATTTTGTTTATGTCTCTAACAAAAATTTCATAATGCATTGTCACAGGAATTATGAACACCTGCCAAATTTCAGCTCAATCGGATGTCGACAAGTGATCCAAAAATGGATTACAAATTTTGAACCGGGAAGAATGACAGAATGACATATGGAACGAAGTTAAATAAAGGAAGTTAAATGAAAGCTTATAAAAAGAGTTGCTGTTGGATAGTCTAAGAGCTGGTTAAGTAAATTAAAAATGATAAGGTTCAAGGGAAATTTGTACATAGAAACCTTTCTTACTAGCTGACAAGTGTATAGCTCTGTAGGCAGAAGTTCCGGGGCGGAAAGCGGGGGCGGGCGGTCAAAGATTCTTCTAGAGCGTCGCCCAGCGCTCACATAACTCCAAACACATTTTTAATTCAACAAGGCCTGGTAGACCAGTTGGATGAACGCTCGGTTTCAAAGTGCAAGGACCTGGGTTCGATTCCGAGCTGGGTCACGCAATTTTGTATATATTTTTTTATATTCTATTACACTCAAATCAACCACAAAACTTCTACAAGTCCCAAAAATATATTACCTCAGAACATTCACCCTCACAACCTCTCAAGACACAAAACAGCATTTTCACAGAGCATGACATGTTCCGCAGCGGCCGAAGGCTGCGGAAAATTTATCTGAACCTGTTTTTTCGGTGTACTTTTTCCAGGAAATAGCTCTAATTTGTTCAACGAAAGTATTATCCGTGAATTTCAATTGTTCTACCATTATCAAATTACAGATCTTTCTCATAGACGAATAGCAGGAAGGGATATAAAGCTCTATTTGACTTGAAATAATTTATTTTTACAAAGGGTATCGCAAAACATCGCGTGCGACCTCCTACTGCCTCTTCACAGGGGCATTTTCACATTTTATCCTTGAAATACAGAATTAAAAGCATTGTAAATAATAAATTACGAGAGTAGATAGTATATATTTTATATATAATTTGAATTTGGTCAAACGCGTTAATTTTTAATAAAAATTAAATCTTTTTGTGCAGCCCTGAAATTTTGTGTAGATATAGATTTCAACTGTAGAAATTGCGTAAAATTATTGGCAGAAGTCTAGGTCGGGTATTGAACGTTGCCAGAAGTCGGTAAAGTTGTGAGAACATTGTTCAGATTTTAATGACAATGTGAGTTCTGGCGATTTCGTTATATTTCATTTACGGCTTTTTAGACGTATTCAATTGTTTTCTATCACTTCAGAATCGACCAGAAATGACCCTTACTTTCTTATTTTGAATGTGTACACCTGGAATATTTTTACTTATTTCAATAGAAAATAACATTGTGAGTACAATGACACCCATTTGTCCCTTTTTGGCATTCATCATCCCAACATTTTCAACTTTTAATTTACAATCTAGAGTGTCTGAATGAGATAAAACGTTTAATTTCTGATTAAGTTGCCAGGGAAAAATAGTTTCGATCGAGTTTTACTTATCATTTGTTTTACTGGTTCATTTAAAGTTTACAAAATCGTAATCATGATGTTTACTCAATTTTTTCAAAAAGAACAAAGGTGGCTCATAACCATATCTAAAATGGGCATTCTGTTACAAATAATTTGATAGGACACAATCGATATTTTAAATAAACGTTTAATAACATAAGTCCTAATAACATTAGAATTGAATTAACTAATAACTACCATGTAATGACAATGCATAATGATGTCAAATTGTTTGGAGAAAGTGACATAATGAATCATAAGGCACCTTATGTAATTATCATCGAGAATGTCACAGTATATACCTAATTACCTCGGTATTCTGAGAACTTGCTAAAACGTGACTATAAAATCTACTGAACTTATTGTTCTAAATGTTCAAAATGACCACCATGCTGATCTTGGCAAAGTTGTACTTTTTCTATTGTTGCTCTCACTACGTTTCGTAGTTGCTCTGCTGTAGTTCTATTAATAGTTGTTCGTACTTTAATTTCTAATTCCTCTCGTGTAGCTGATGGGGTATTATAAACCTCATTTTTTATAGTACCCCCAAAGGAAAAAATCTAAGGGCGTTAGGTCCGGGGATCTACTCAAAAAATGAAATCACATTAAAACGCTTAAAAACAATATAATAAATTTTATCTTGGAGGCCATCTAATCGGTCCATTGGTACCAATCCAATTTTCTTGAAACCTGCCATCCAAATATCCCCTAACCAATCTTGAATTATGGGGAGGAGCCCCATCTTTCTGGAAGATAACATCAACAGTGTTTGGTAAAGGTATATTATCCATAAAATTTTCAATTTCATTTCGTAAAAAGTTCAAGTATCTTTCACCATTTAGATGCCCATAAGAATATTGGTCCCAACATCGTTTCTCCCATTCCTCTCTTGAAAATTTCCTACTACCATTTGATATCTATTTTCTTGAGCCCAATATCTTTTGTTGTTTCTGTTAAACATGCCCAAATTTCAAATCGGGTTTCATCTGAATAAATAATTTTAAAAGAAATTGGATCGTTTTCGTACTGTTCTAAAAACCAATTGCAATATTCCAATCTCCATCTTGGTCATTTGGGTACAGGTGTTGGTTAATTGATATTAATGAAGTACTTGTATTTTTTTGGATTCTCCATACGGATGAAACACTGATTTCACATCGCAGAGCTATTTCTTTCACGGATGTGGTGTTCTCTACTTGAACTAATAACAGTACGTCAATTTCTTTATCCTCACAATGAATTGGTTTTGGTTACCATCTTCGGCCTCATATCGAAGTTTTTGTTCCATTTTTTGGAAAATAATGACGAGTGGAATGTCGTCAGTTGGGATATCTTTCTGCATAAAGCCGCGCAGCAACAATGGCATTTTTTCTAGCTTCACCGTAAATTAATAGCTCGTAAATTCTTTCATTTCGACTGTAATTTTCCATTTCCTAATTTGTAATAACGAACTGATTATAAAAAATAGGTATTGTTTCTTAAGAATTTCTGCCAAAACTAAGATGTCTAAAAACCCTGGTGCTTGCACTAATACCTGTAGAAGTTTGGTATCGACTTGGCGACACTTGGCCTACTTGATAATAGAGATTACTAGCGTGTCAGATGGCGCCAATTTCGTTTTAGTTTCAATTCAGTAACAGGGTATATTTCTTTCTTTTTGAGGCGAACTGTTCGCGAATTCTAATTCTAGCTTTGCTATTGGTTGAAAAGAGACATCTGTCAAACTTTACCAATAGCAAAGCTAGAATTAGAAGCCCCAGACAGAAAACAGAAAATATATATACTCATACATTTGTTTTGTACCTTTAGAACAAACTATCATTTTTACACTTGAAATGACATTTTTAATAACACCAGTGGAATTCACAATGTGTCATGATGATATTCCTGCAGGTTATAGTACGCTTTTTCAAGAAGCAATTCTTTAACAGCTTTTCTGTCTTTTTTTATCCAAGATATCTCTATGAACCTTTGGTAGATGGTTGTATATTCTTTTGCCTTCATACATATTAGAATGTTTTGTTAAGGTTGATTTTGGTATAGGTAATGCCTGGTATAATGAGGTTTCTGTTCTGGTGAATTGGTAACATGTCTTTTATGGATTAGGCATACCACCTCAAGAATAAATATGCTGACCACAGTTAGGATTTTGTGTTGGATAAAAAGAGGCCTACAGCTATCCCTGCAAAGATATCTCAGGGATCTTTTCTGTAGCACAAAGACTTGATTCATGAGTTGTTGGCTACGGAATCCCCAAAAAGCAATGCCACATTGTATATGGGACTCTACTAGTGCAAAGTTAGTTAGTTTTGCTGAGAATATGTTAAGTTCATTCGAAACAATTCTCACAGCAAATGAACCTGAAGCCAGCTTCTTACATAAATATGTGATATGTTCATGGAATTTTAATTTATTATCAATGTACAGACCAAGGAATCTAGTGCATTGTGTTTCTTCGACCGTATTTCCATCTAGTAAGAAAGTAAAGGTCATTTCCGGTCGAACCTGGAGTGATAGAAAACAATTGATTAGGTCAAAAAAATTATATTTATGTACTATACCTGCACACCGAAATTCACTTGTTTATTTGTAGGAACAAAAAAGTTATAGGGGTGAGCCACTTTTGATAAACACCCGGTATACAGCGATTTGATGTATGTGAAACGCTTAGGAAATTTTATGTTGGTCTACGAAAGGGCTATAAAAAACGTGGAAAAATGCTTTTTGTGATGTCCCAGGAAAATCCTAAAAATCGCCACGTGCGACCGAGCTAATGTAAGCAGCACGTGTCACTTTTAAAAAATTTAATAATTTGTCCCTTTTAAAAAGATAATTGACAATTTTTACATCCAGCGGAAGAGAGAACGCAGAAAAGGGAATGTTGGACATTATTTATATTACTTGACCGGCCCCTCCAGTGGTCAAGTAATGTAGGTAATTGTGTGAAAAAAAAATCGGGATATCGACGGAAAAATCCTTTTTGAGGTCCCCCGAGACGATTGAGACCATTTCCAGAGAGAAGACTGTCTGCCTGTGTGTGTGTCTGTCTGTCTGTAATTTTCCACGTTAACTGCCGAACCGTTTGGCCAATCGAGCTGAAATTTGTTATGAAAATACAGTTTCTGCCCCGATTAAACTATTAAAAAATGACAGAAACTCTAGCGTACGGAACTTGACTTGCAATATCTCGTTTGAAAGCCCTTGAAAAACTGTATATTGAACACTCAAAATTATTTCTCCAACTAACATCTGACAAAAATAAAAAAATGGGACAAAGTTCGAAATTTTGCCATTCAATTATTCAAAATATATCCGATGGATTAGAATTAAATTCGGCAGGGTGCAACACAACAAAAAAATCAAATTAAGTCTGCAGTTGGAGCTTTCCACCGTTTTCCAGTCTAACGCTACGAATGTTTACTTTTTCTGCCGGGCGTTACCATCCGAGACCCGACCCGAGCTTTGACTAGTAGACAGGTTCACAAGTGCCATTTTGTTCCAAACCTGGAGGTCACTACCGAAAATTATGATTTAAGGCGCATTCGATTCGAAATGGCATCTAAAAAAAATGTTTAGCTGGAAAATTGGGGCAGGCAAAAATTGCAAAAGTTATAAACAATTAAGTAAAAAACAAATATATGGTTCGGTTTTTTGAAAATATCTCTAAAACTATTTGAGATATCCGAAATTTGAGAAAAGATCCTTAAAGAGCAGGAAATTTCCTAAAGAAAGTGCTACCTTCCGGAACTGTGCTGGTAATATTTATAATTTTAATTTAGCGGCGAAAAATAGGCTGAAAACGCGCGGCTTAGCTCCCGTGGGCACCGACCGAATCTGACACCTGAACAAAAAAAAATATTTTAACCAAGTAAATATTAATATTGAGGAGAAAAAAAATTCAGGTACTATCTAGACATATCAATAAACAATAATCCGTCGGCAAAAAATTTTTACCTCTATTTTTCAATTAATTATGCCTTTGTTAATTAAAAAAATTTTACTTGTTGAAAGTTATTATAAAAACCCTTATAATTGTTGAACTAGAAACCTAGAATTTTTTTACTTCTTCGAGCTATTCCTCAGAAGCTTCAAAGAAGATCCCTGTCGAAAAAATCGAAAAATTTTGATTTTTTACTTTTTTATTAACAATTAAAGGTATAAAAAAATTGAAAACGTATATAAAACAATTGACGAAAGTTTTTTTTTCATTATCTCTATTAATTTGTTTTCTTATTGCTGAAAGCAATATAAAAATTAATTTTTGGAATTTTTAACTCTTATTATTGAAAAAATTGTTATAAACAAATGCATTGATTTTTAGATTTAAACAAATTTTTTTTGGGAATCTAGTCAATAATAAAAATATTGATTTTTGAGAAAAAAATCGTTTCTTAAATAATTTTTTTTATTGCTAAAAAACGCACTTGCTAATCAACAATTTTTTTTGTTGTTAAATATAAATATAAAGAAAACATTTTTTTTAAATCATTATTTATCACGTTCTCTCCTATTATAAAAAACAAATTTTTTATTTACTTTTTATTTGTTTATTAAACAAATAATTTGTTATAAATAAATGAATTTTGGCGCTATATTTTTTTTAAATACAAAAAAAATACTGCAAACAACCATGTGTCGTTTTATATGGGAACATTTTTTTTCTATTTTTTATATAATTTCGAAAAACAGTAAAGAACAAGAATATTCTAATTTTGGGGACTCTGTGGATGAAGTTATAGAATTCGTCATTGCACAAAATACCATTGTCTGGGGCCCAGTCAACGGTGATAATTTACATAAATTCACATTAGAGGACAAGGATTCTGCAGGTTTCAGTGGGTACTTATATGAAAACTTCTACAACAAATCTCCTTTAGAATTTTATGAATATTTTGTAGACGATGATATTTTATTCATGATGGTAAGTAGGTACCTTTATTTTATTTTTACCAACTTAGATTTCTGTAAAATTTTAGGTCGAAGAGACTAATCGTTACGCCCTGCAGGACAAATAAAAATAAGAAGAAAAGCGCACCTGGCGCAACACTATGTCGCCGAAATGAAACGATTTCTTGGTATAGTTTGTAACGTGTTTTACTAGGGTTTGTTTTAATAACCCTTAAACTCCTAGAGAATCACGTTACTTATGACGCCAGAATTTTAGGCAGGAAATATCTTCCTTTCTCTATTTCAAATCTCGGGCGCCAGATTTTATAGTGGTTTTCTCCACGCACTAGGGTAGCTACAGATGGAGATACGGAACGTCCAGGGGTCTGGTATATTGACACTTTTTGAATCTTTACAAAATACTGTAGGCTTTAAGTACAAATTTTGGATACTGAACGCCGATTGCTTTTATGTCTCCCAAAGAGACAGACAGACAGAAATGTCTTTGTCCGTTTTTTTCTTTACCAATTTCTTTTTCTACAACTTGTCTAAATACGTCTGTTGCGTAACTTCAATACTTTATAGGAAATAGCAAGGGGTTTTTTTCAATGTAAACACAGTGTGTAATAGGTATTAAATTAACTGGTATATTCAATAAGTTTTGGCACAACAATTTTCGTAATACAAATAATTTTGTTTAAAAGAAACCCGGTCTGGCACATTAAAATGGGGATAATACATACACCGATACATAATATATATATATATATATATATATATAACTATTTATTCACATATAGGTATAATCCTATTTATCAAATAGTATCGAAATGATATTTCCCCTTTACGATAAATATAACTGGCCAAATGAACTTTCCGACAATTTAAGGAATAAAATGGACTACTCTTAAGAGCAAAGAAAAAAAACTGTTTCTTCCGTAACACGGTTAACTGACTGACTCAGAAAGTGATTTCTCAAGTTTGTAAGCAAATGGCTTATAACATCCCGATTTCCCCTTGTTAACCCTAACACAAAATTTGAATACTACGTGTCACTTGTATATTACCTAAGCTTCACGTTGGTAATAATCCCTGCTGTGATATTTTTTTCTGTTCCTTAAAATAGCCCTTTTCTTCTACGACTGTTCTCGTTAACAGGAAATATATTTTTGCCTTTGTTTTCCTATTGTTTATGCTCGGTGATTTCCTGAGCTTAGACAATATTAACAAATGGGCGTGGAGACAGACGACAAAGCCTCACAGTATTTTCGTGTTATAAAATCCCTTATTTCCCCACAATGTAATCAAAATCGTTTATTTACCCAAATCACCTTCTCAAGTCGCTATTATGAATTATTCCTCCTGAATATAACTATAAATTGTGAAATTCGTGAATTTGGTTTTGCTCGGCATGTATTTTCAGGGACATATAAACTTTTCAACGCCTTTATCGCGGCTAAGATGTCTAGAAACCCTGGTGTATGCACTCATATCTGAAAATGTGTGGGATCAAACGTGCGACAATATGGCCTGCTTGATTTCTTAGATGGCGACCTGATTCGAATGATTGTTGAGTAGATGTCAACACCAAAGAGCAACTCTCCTAAGAAATTTATTCGGACAATGTTCAGTCCGCTCCGAAATCGTCAAAGATGTGGAAGAACTAGATTTCGCAATTCAGCCATTGTCTTCAATCATTTGGGCAGACAGCGACCAGCGACAAACAGTTTAGTTTTCTTTACTTTATTACTACATCCACCTTTCGAATCGAAGCTTCGGCTTTTCGCTCCTCGGTGTCGCCGCCGTTACAACGAATCAGTATTTTTCCAAGATTTTAACCTAAAATCTTAGATTACGACGAAAATGGCCTAAAAAGACACTGTCGGCCTAGAATTTGATTCTTGTTTGCTCTTGGCGTTTGGCTTATTCAATTGTGGCGTTAGAAAATCGAGAATTCCGTTTTCATTTCGAATTATACATTTATTCAAAATGAAGTGCTTGGTTCCATCTTGCGAAACTGAAATGACATTTTATGTAAGTAAAATATAGTATATAATACCATTGTCTCTTTATATCAGTATAGAACTCTTGTCTATGCTTTAGACAATGATAGAACAATACAATTTAAATGATATTTGATTTCTGAAACACTTCAATTTTATTTTTCAGGCTCACTCTCGGAGGCACGATGAGAGGAAGAAATCAAAGATCAATTGAGTGACAAAATTGTGTCTGCAGTGGGCACTTATGTAGGCAGGATGATATATATTGTGGTAAAGAATTAAATCACATTATTGAGACCTGAAGCTATCCCCAAACTGTTTACGAAAACCCTATTTACCGTAAATCCAAACAATTCAGAGGAGTTTCAGGTTAGTTGATTGAGAGAATAATGAAAAGCGAGTAGGGAACATATATATATATATATATATATATATATATATATATATATATAAACATTTTGAGTAGGTTATTTATTCATTTTTGAGAAAAATTATTCATCTTATGGAAATAAATTACTTATAGTTGGCTAGCACACCTAGTTATTTGTATTGATTACATTTTTAAAACCCATGTATTCATTTCAGGAGTTCGGAGATTTTGTTATCCACATCAGCAAACAGCAGGAATAAAAACATTGGGTCAATTGAAAATCAGAATGAAAGGAATATCAGTTTGGTTCAATTTCACTAAGATGAAGGAAACCTGCTTTCAGAAAAATCTTACCAAAACAAGGAAAATATTGTCACTAGGTACTTTTGTAATATGACCAATGGATGAAATTTCTTCTTCAGAAGAGGTAAGATATTAATTGAATTGTTATGTTGGAATTTCATTACAAAAAACAGTTAATCTCTTAACCTTTCGAATATAAACTTGTTTTTCAAAAATATTCCCATTTAATGTTACACTCTGAAATTCAAAATATCTTGCACTACATTTGATGGTCTTTATTCTGTCACTAGAGATATCAAATAGTTATTTATGCAACAAGTGAAAAGTAGTAGTTATTGCACTCGACGTGAAGTTGTCCGATGAGGCCATTAGGCCGAGTTGGACAACACGTCGAGTGCAATAAACGCTTTTTGCATGAGTTGCATACAATATTTTTTCTACGTTCATGCAAAAATAAAAAAATGTTTTATTTAGGTGGCACTAAGTGTGGGAAAATAAAAAGCGTAATTAAATAGCAAAATATTTATTAATTAATTAGCACTATCGATTTGCATTGAGAAAGTTAGGAACGAATACCTATGTTAGGAACAATTTAACTCATTTTTGATAAATTGTATTTTCTAGTAATTCCGTAATCCAATATGCAATAAATATGATTGAAAATAATATGAAATATGCAATTGTTTAAAATGTAATACAATATCACAGAAAATGGACTAAAAATGGCGTCGATTTGAACGATTATGTTTGTCATGATCACAAAACGCTGTAGTAGAATGACAGATGAGTGCAATAAACATTTTATCAGAGGAACAAATAAATTCATGTATCATTGTATACTAGATGGATTGTGTTTCAAGTTGTTTCATTCCAATGTTGAAAAGTCCCTTTGATGCAACCTGTGCATTTTTATTAGCATGTTCACAATACCAGGAGAAAACATGGCAATATTTCAATCCTTTGTGTGACATTATATCTATGAAATCCTAAGCTTATCTTCAATCTGAATGTCAATGTTGGTGACCATTCCATTCCCCACTCATATAGATTGCAGCATTTGTAAACTATTAATACAGGAATTTCAATACTTTTGAGAAATTATTTTCATTATCCATTTATAAAATGTCTATTTCAACATATTTTCTCAAGAAAAAAAGGCACATTAGGAAAGAAATGACAGCCTATAAAAATTTGGAAAGTTGAATCTTGTTGAGTGGACTTTTTTACATTGAATACATTGAGAGTTGATATATCATTGAATGCATCTGCAGTTCTAAGTAATGGAAAGTTCATTCTACATTCCATACAATTGACACTACTGTTGAAAAGCTATTTAGTGACAAACAAGATTTTGGTAAAGTGTGGTATAAAGTTGCAGGCTCTCTTTGTGAGTTCTGCTATCATTTAGCTGTCCCTCAATGTTCATATATCAATCTGATGAAATCGAATTCAATAATAAATATGCTTGAAACATTTTGAAATACCATAACTTCATGATAGAAAAGTGGAATGAGATTTCAAATATAATGGATTTTGTCAATTTTTTTTAATGTTTTTTAATTTTTAGGAGAAAATACTGTGCACAGGGAAACTAAAGTTCAAAAAGTCAACACTGCAAATTTAGTATTTCTGCTAGATCCTTCCTGTAGATAAGGAAACCTGATGCGAAACAGAAAGGGTCACACATCATTCGCAGCCTACAAGCACATTAGAATTATATGAGGTAAAAATTTATTTCTGTATACTTATGGTTGATAATTCATAATTGTGGAGGTTCTGCCTGGAATTTACAAATTATTGTGGTTGTATTTTTAAAATTGGATTCAAAAACTGCCTTTAGTATGCCTTATTTAATGCATCTATTTCTTGTGACAGATAACTTTGCATCACTGCGAAACAAAGTATCCACTTGAAGATAGCAATAGTGAAGGTTTCTAACGAGCAATGAAAAAGTCAATAAGAGATATCAAAAAGATTCATAACTACAGGTTGATATGAGGTGAAATGAATATGACTCATATTTAGTTTAGTTGAAGTAAAGATGTTCCTTTTGAAATGACCAAGCTATTTGTATGTTGTCTTGTCTGTTTGTAAGGCCATTATTAGGTGCAATTCACACAGAACAGGTGCGTGGTGGTGGCGAGGGACTGGCGTGGTGCAGATGTGGAGTAGACTTGGTGTGCTCAATAAACACAGAAGGGATACCGACGTTTGTCATTCGTCAGTTACCTACTTGTGAAGCAAAGTGAAAATGATCTCTTAAAAAGAAGGTGACCTGTTGGACCTTGTGAATGTATGTAACATATAAAAGAAAAGGAGATACTGGGTACATCGTTCGTGGTTAGATAAAGGAAAACTAGTGATTTGTTCAACGTTATGCGGAAGCTCAACATGAACCCTGAATGTTTTCAAAGTCATGCAGTTGCACTTCTTTTAGAACTCTATTTCAAATTTAATAGCAAAATATCCAATAATTAATTAGCACTATCGATTTGCATTGAGAAAGTTGGGAACGAATGCCAATGTTAGGAACAATTTAACTCATTTTTGATAAATTGTATTTTTTGTAATTTCGTAATCCAGTATGCAATAAATATGATTGAAAATAATATGAAATATGCAATTGTTTAAAATGTAATACAATATCACAGAAAATGGACTAAAAATAGCGTCGATTTGAACGTTTATGTTTGTCATGATCACAAAACGCTGTAGTAGAATGACAGATGAGTGCAATAAACATTTTATTGCACTAATGCAATAAAGAACCAGTTTTTTCACCATATATAGTTCAATAAAGTTTTGGTTTTTGCATGAACGTAGAAAAATAATAATTCCCATGAAAAAATGTAGAAAAAATCGAATTCCAGTTTCATATATTTTATTTGGGATAACCATGTTCTCATTGATTCTTATTTCTAGCTGATATACACCTTTTTCATGACAGGGTGGCCTGATATATTATACTCAGCATAATATAATTTACCCCACACAAATAATATGCAAACTCATAATATTTAAAATTGATATGAAATGTCAAAAACTAGTATTCAAATAAGTGATTCATGAATAATTTTTCATTTAATATTGATTTATATTTGTTGAAGGTATGAATGAAGAACAACTTTTCAATCATTCCCATCGAAACTTTACTAGGTACATTTGTGTTTTATATTTCACTTGACACAGTGTGAAAATTAATTATTCTTGACATTTTCAGGAGGCAAATTCCGCATATGAAATAAAATTCAGCATATCTATACGTCCTTGACAACACAGGATCATTTGAGGTATATATTGTCATACACATTTATATTACCTTGCTTTCTTGTCTGTTCGGTACAAATCTTGCAATCGATTTTAAACTAACTTCCTGATGAGTTTTAAAACTTCAGACATAGCTCAGAACTAGTTGACAATGCAATATTAAGTCGCTTTCATGTCTGTATGTGTGTTTGTTTGTCTGTAGAACGTTTACGGAACAAAAAGTGAGGTTAGGATTACACAATATCTAAATAGCACCAACAGAATGATCGATGAGTCAATGAGCACTGAATTTAACTGCCTTCCAAATAGTCACTCAATGTAACAACTAAATGAATTACAAATAAATTAATAAATAACCTACTAAACATCGTTAGAATACAGAAAATAGTATGACACATACATTACCCTGAAATTGAAAACAAGCAAATTAAAGGGTTCATTTTAAGTATTTTACCATGTTTATATTAACTCGCTTTCGTTGTCTGTTCTTTTCGGTACATATCTTGTAATAATAATAGCAATCCATTTTAAACTAACTTCCCGATGACATACTTGATCTTCAAACATAGCTCAAAACTGGATGACAATGCAATATCAACTCGCTTACATGTCTGTCTGTTTGTCTGTAATAATAATAATAATAGTAAAGAGCAATCGATTTTAAACTAAATTAAATAAACCTGAAATTTGCCATATGTCTCTGTCATCATCTCATTAAGATGTCTTTTTAGTCCGTTTTATAAACGTGGTATATTAAAAAAATATATCTAAATTTCTGGTTGACGTTCAATAATTATTGGAATTGTTTTTTTTTATATTTAGTGGTTGATCGATCTTCACCTTACTGTTATGCCATGTAATTACAGAAATGCATTTAAAGATAATTACCAAGAATTAACCATTGTATACCGAATGCATAAATGACTCATCTAGGAGAGCAAAACAAAGATTATTGATTGCTACTCGTTACAGTCACAGCTAGATAAGAAAATCAGTTTTATTTGCTACCGAAAACATATCCATAATTCTAACACCCGTCCAAAGTCGATAAACACAGAGCCGTTAAAAGAAGCGATAACGCGAGGTGTCACCACACCGCATCATTAATGGAGGTAAACAATTCATAAATCCCCGGGAATCGACACTCCAGAAATTCATAAACACACTTGTTGGTCATTAATTCAGCGATTACCCGACAGCCAATAAATACCTGTCATTCAGTAAAAGGGTATCCAATTATAACAGAGATAAGCAAACGCGGGTAGTCATAAACATATCCAGCAAAACAAGGCCCTTATCAGTTTTACGAGTCACCTCGTTATCTGCCCACAACAACCTAAGCCCCGCCTACTAGCTCCCGTGTTGAAGATCTTATAAAAACGTGAGTTTCATGTCAACAATATTCGATTCGTTGTTCTACAGTGAAACAAAGAACATGTAACCTCAAAGTAAGGTTAGAATGCAAGTTAGTTCAAAGCAGTATCTCCTTCAGTAATCACTTATATTAGACGAAAATATTTCGGAGAACATGTCATTCTCAAAAGTGCGGTATAAAAGTCAGTCGAATTACAGTATCTTACAATAATAATGAGAGTTTCCCAATCAGTGTAGTGAACTTCAGCAAGCATAGAAACTCAGCCATTTCAAATCAAGTATTGAAGCTCCTAGTAAAAACACGAGTGAACAGTATAGTTTCCACAAATTGCCTATTTTTCGACAAGCTTCCAAAACAGAGATAATACAACGGGATTCCGCAATTTCAATGGTTCACGATCACTTAGAAAAACCTTAACTGTATACGAATATACCGGGCGAATTAATTAGACTAACCGATTGACGCGGAAGAAAACGCAGTAATAATAAATTCAAATCTAATTGCCGTTTAAAACTACTCCAGTGAATAAGTGTTAAACAGGGTGAGTCTCATGTTTGTTTTTCTGTATTTATGTTTATGGCAAAACCCAACCCATTAAAATGTGTATGTGTCTAAAAAGTATTTCCATAGTTTTCAAGATTACAAAGATCTCAAAAAGAGAAGTATTGTTAGTCGTTTGTAGCAATTGAATTTCAAGATTGTTCTTTTATTAACATTATTTCTATTGTGAAGCCCATTGCAGAATTATCTGCCAATACGCTACTTTCGTTTTCATTGTACGAATATTGTTGCCTATCATACGTCCACAGACGATTGATAGAATTGTGTCAATTTTTATTAAATATATATATACATTCTTAACATTTTATGAGTGCATTCTTTTATTTATTTTCTGTTATGAATAACCTTTCGAATCTTTCTGAACGGTAGTATTTCCTGAATAAACAGCCCATGTTCCGGTATTTAAGAGAAATGAACTCAGATCTGAGCCGCTCCAGACCTAGTTTCAGTATCGACCCTCTTCAGACAGTCGATTGCTCTTAATACTGTTTTTCCAACCTAACGAATAATGTCTGGTATTACAGGTGTGGTGGGTTAGTTCACAACACCCCGTAGTCCAGCCTATATAACATTGGTGGTCAGGTGTGTGGTTTTCACAACACCCTGTATAGCCAAGTTATAACATTACTTGATACACATATTGCATATGCCAAATATCTTTGCATGACATCAAAATAATGATTCACCTAGACATATAATCATTTACAGCTTCACTATAAAAAATCTCTTCTGAACATTTTGTCCCATTGAGTATGTAATAAAAAGTATATATTTATCAAATTCTTTATGGAAAACCACTGTTAGATTGAAATGTATGTAATTTTTTCCTAAAATAAGATTTTCTAAAGTTTTTACTCTGAATGAGTTTTTGGTGTTCTTCTCTGACAGGTGAAACCTTAAATTTCAATTGAAATGAAATTTGGGGTATTTCTTGTTGTCTGAATGAAAGTTATTAATTTTTTTTGTACATTGTTTGTCTTAAAAAAAATATATCAGAATAAATATATATATATATATATATATATATATATATTTTTTATAATTTCTTGACCACATGTTTATTTTCTTTGTTTTCTCGAAATAAGGGCCTTAGTCAGTATATGTATTTTTTATTTGATACGACATTTCAACAAACATTGTTTATGTCATCTTCAGGTAAATTCTTAAAAATAATGTAAAACATCTAAAGTTAAAAACAATACGTTACATAACATTAAACAAATATGATTAAAATTCAAAGAGACGTTCAAAACTTACAATATGATTTAACAGTTATTCTTTCAATATTTCGTGTTCATGTTGAAAAGGGAAACATTCTCAATTGAATAGGAAGATTCTTCTGTAAAGTGAAAAATCCACGATAAAAATTAAGTTATTTTTTGTGAATGTCTAACGAAACAACTACTTCCCCGGCTAAAGCCACGCTGGACATTGAACTCCATCTGATAGATATTCTGAAAGGACCCTAACTCAATGAGTTCTTAATTAAGACTGGAATAGAAAATCAAATAACTAGCTGAATAAAAATGCAAATTTTCAATTTTAGATTTTTTCTATTGAGTTAGGGTCCTTTCAGAATATATATCAGATGAAGTTCAATGTCCAGCGTGGCTTTAGCCAAGGAAGTAGTTGTTTCTGTTGACATTCAAAAAAATTCATTTTCATCGTGGATTTTTCAATTCATAGAAAAATCTTTCTATTCAATTGAGAATGTTTCCTTTTCAACATGAATACCCCAAAGAGGTTATCTTGAACGATGGAAGATAGTGACTAAAGTTTATCTTTCAGTCCAGATGATTCCACATCTGATTTCATGAACATCCTGTTCATAGTTTCAAACAAATCAATTCGTGTTCATATTTCACAATTGGAATGAACATTGTTGAATATCTGAGATTGCTAGTATCGAGTTTGTTTTTATCTGTTATCGTTTTTCAAATACATTGTGTTTGACATATTTAGTTGTAGTATGTAGGCTCTATTGTTATAATTTATGCAAGACTTTTTCGTAAAGATCAGTTTATTTTCATTACTATTTTTTTCTTTTGTCAAAATTTCAACCTTGTCAAAATCGAATTTACGTTGATTTTCCTTTTCATGTTTAGACAATGGTGTGATGTCTGATTTTAATCGTATTTGTTTGATGTTATGTAACGTATTCTATTTTTAACTCTACATGTTTTACATTATTTTTAAGAATTTGGGTAGTAAAATCATTCTTGCAAACTTATTTTATTTTTCTTTACAGATCAAGGAAATTGAACCTTGCAGATACAGTTTATTCAGAAGAGGAAAGAAGATAAAATGGCTGATGATTTGAAATTGCAATGGGAATTCAATTTAACAGAAAATATCGAAAACAAATGGAAAACTTGATATTATGTTATATAAAGATATAGATATTATGTTATATAAAGATATACCAATGGATGATTGATGAACCTGGCTAAACATTTTTTTTCGATGCACAAATATAAACTACTCCTTCGATTGCCTGCAAATCAATCATCTCTTGGTATATCATTATATAGCCTTTCAGTAACACGTATACCAAATATTGACTTGGCAAAAAAAATTTATGGTGGGTTTAGATTTTTTCGAAATACAAGTATAAACTACCCCTTCGAGGACCTGCAAATCAATCATCTCTTGGTATATCATATATAGCCTTCCAGTAACACATATACCAAAACTGAACTTGGCTAAACATTTTTGATGGTGGGTTTACATTTTTTTTCGAAAAGTATAAACAAATTTGGCGGCCTGCAAATCAGTCATCTCTTGGTATATTATTATATAGCATTCCAGTAATACATATATCAAAAATGAACTTAGCTAAACATTTTTGAAGGTGGCTTTTGTTGTTTTTGAAATATCAATAAGTATAAACTATCTCTTTGCCGGCCTGCAAATCAATCATCTCTTGGTAAATCATTAATATAGCATTGAATGAATGTGGTTTTTTGTGGAGGAACAATGTTTCTTGACATGTTTTTTGGGTAACCTTCCACAGTCTGAAAATGAAAATATAATCAGGAAAATCTATACAAGTTACAAAGGGCAAACTAATTAGTTCACCCCGATAAGTTACTGCGTTCACCAAATTATATTTCCTATAGAAAAAATGATTCGATTTCTCAGTAACTTTTCGTTCCCTTTAATATGCCTATAAAAATAGTAAAAATTCAAAAGATACTTCTCATATAGTTTTTGATTTGACGTTTCGGGACTATATCTGCCCCTGTTCTCAAAATCTTCTAAATCCTCCTTTAATTGTTTGAATAATTTGGTTTTCTTGCAGAGTCTTTTTCGCTTTTTCAACTGATTTTCCTGATTATATTTTCATTTTCAGACTGTGGAAGGTTACCAAAAACATGTCAAGAAACATTATATATAGCCTTTCAGTAGTACATATTCCAAATATCCACTTGGCTAAACATATTTTAGGGTGCATTTTGAATTTTTATCTAAAAGCATATCAAATATATCTTGGTATATCATTCTTAAGTTTTTCATTTGTGTTGTGTTCGACCATTTTCTGTTAAATTGAATTCCATTGCAATTCCAAGTCTTCAGCCATTCGATTTGGTTGAAAAATTCGAAGGAATTTTGAATCACCCTGACGTCACTGATCATTTGGCCGCAGATAAAAACGGCTGCCAGAAAAAGGCCGCTAACTTCACACTGATCTGCTAAATAGGGCTTTTTGAATTAATGCAAAGTTGAATATAATCTAAATTTGTAATTCAGAATTTTTAATGACTCTGTTATTGAATTACAATGAAACGAGAAGCACAATTCCTCAATTACTTCTTATTAACTTTGAGATATCACTAAAAAATGATATGAAGTTTCTTTTTTTTAAATAATCATTTTCATTTCAAATATATATTATCCATAGGGATAAGGGATTAATCATGTTTTGGATACAATCTGCCAAAGGAAACTGTCGTTTTGTCCAATTAAATATTCAATGTCAAATTTCAGCAAAAAGTTGTAATTAATATTGAAATAACATTTTACAGGTTTTCTGAAAAACTCCAAAAATTATCTATAATATATAATAATAAAATATGATATTAAAATGCATTGGAAATGAAATAGAAGCCCCTCCTGTTGAATTGCAAGAGGTTCGGACTCTCTACAGATTTTCCCAACATTTTAAATATGATCTTGGGTAAAAGTAATTCAAAATAAATAAACTCTGATACAAATCACATTGAAATATTTATTTCAGTTGTATTATATATGTAATAGATTAAGAATATTTATGTTTCTTGGGTTCAATAAAAATTTATTATTATTTTACATCTCATTATATTGATTTTTCCCAAAAATATATGTCCAAAGGTTGGGTTTTTTTTTTCAGACGTAGCTCATTTTTCGAATAAAAAGCATTGCCACATCTCTGTCTCTCTAGCATAGCCTGCAAAGCTTCTGAGCAAAATCATTCATTCTGACTGAATAACAACCCATCAACATTTTGAAAAGGTCTTTGTGGAATTCTTCACATGACGTGAAGTATAGCCTTGAGTGTTCAAGAATTTGGTTTGGTTTGCTCATGCCAGCCTTTTCTGAAACTGGTTCTGGAATCCAATGGTTGTCTTGGAGTGGCTCCGAACTGGAAATATTAATAATAAAACATTATTTAAATAGGTTCAATAAAATATAAGTAGTGTGTTGTTTGGGAATAAAGAGAAAAAATCGTCAATAAATATTTTTGGTGAAAAATATGTTGTCTATACCTATATTTAATATGTGTCATTATCATTTTTAGTTTGGGAATTAAATTGAATGCCCGAAAATCAATTGATTACAAAGGCGGTGCCATGCAAATAATTTTTTAAGATGAAAAAAGAAACCAAACATTCTCCAAACCCTTGTGATCAGAGGAAACCAGTTGTTTATTTATTTTTTTCATTAAGACTTTGCTCTTTCATATATTTTTTTCACTTTTATCCTTGTATCATGTTGCTCGCTAGATTTTCCAAATTACGAACGGTCACTTAAATTCAACTCTCTCAAACTACTAAGGAATATAATTTAAAATTTCTGAGAAAGTGCTATGAATGCTAATTTATTATTTTCCACTTGGAAATAATGGTGACACGCAGTCGTGGATAGTCATAAAGTAAATTTTCCTCCTACAATCAATGAATCTTGTTTATTTAGTATATCTCTTGAAAGGGTATTGTGAAATTTTGATAATTAATTGAGGAATTTAAAAGCATTATTACATGAAATGTTGATCTATTCAGCAATTGCAAATGATAATATTTTTTGGTTTAATACATTGAACTGTGAGAATTTTTCTTTTGAACTTCAATGAGTGCACATATTTCCCAACAACGGATAACTCAACTGTTCATTTTGAATATCAATTTCGTTTTCAGACTTTAATAGAATATAATCAATATGGGTTGCTTTTTTGGGGCTAATATCATTTTTCATACCTTTAAGTTATGTTTGTATTCATAACCTCCATAAGTTGGAAGACACATCGTATTGGTGTCCAGAATCCTATGACTTTGAACGTTAAATTTGAGTTAAAAAATACCTTTATTGACATAGGAAAGGTCATCGTATCTCCTGAAGTAATTGGGAGCACAAAGTTTGTGCTCAGTGAGAGATTGTGCAAGTAGGTAACCCAAAATTGTGAAAATCGTTGGAGACTATAAATTTACACAAAAATCAAACTATATATCACAACCGAAACTTTTAGGACCAGGCTTCGATTTGAACTCCAGAACAGTACTTCGAAAATGGAATATATTATGCGTCAACACAATCTAAGCTCTGTCGTTAATTCATTTGAAGTGCAAACAAAATCCTTAGAATTTATGCTTGGTTTATGCAACGTTCCCAAGAACTAAGCGAACTAATAACTAAGGATTCAACACTAGCAAATCAATGAGCGCGTTTATGGAACCCCTAGTACAAGAACTAAGAACCATGACTAGAAAGTTGCCCAACTTTTAACTAAGAACTTTGGTTCTTACTTGAAAGTTGGGCAACTTTCTAGTCATGGTTCTTGTACTAGGGGTTCCATAAATGCGCTCATTGATTCGCTAGTGTTGAATCCTTAGTTATCAGTTCTTGGGAACGTTGCATGAACCAAGGGTTTGAAATTATCGGAGAAAAAGTCCCACTTATTGATTCCATAAACTTTTAAAATGTGTTATATTAACAATTTCACTCACCTGCATTGGTTCGGCAAAAAATCGACATCCTGTGACTGACCACACAACATACAAACACGATCCATTTCAATGAATACAAAACAGTGGTAATTATAACTGAGTTTTGCAGAAATAACAATTCACAAATCATAACCTCAATCGGATTGAAAAGCATTCAAATTTTCCAATTGGTTGGAAGTTTCATAAGTTATATGTCTGCATTCCGCAGCAGTGTGCAGGTTGCCTAAGGTTGGCGAATGCATTTTGTAATGGCCAAACAGATCCAATTCGTTGAACTATGTCAATTTGTCACCATCTATTGTGAAAAATTTGAAGTAGGACGCGGGAATCTCTACCAAAAAGTCTAAACAAAATCGAATCAGTACATACACCAGGGTTTCTAGGCATCTTAATCGCGGCCGATGTTCCGATTTGGTTAGTGCCTGAATCGGGACAACGGGGACCAATAATTATTGTTATGTAATTGGTTTATACGTCAATTGCTTAAATTCGGGGTTTTCCCCGAACTTAAGACAATAGAAAAATTTAAATTCACTGATTTAAGTGATGTAAATATTCGCGTCAGTTGTTTGCATTCGGCGTTTTCCCTGAACTCAAATAACTGAAAACATAACTCAATAATTTTAATAACGGGCAAATAAAAGAACTATTTATGTAAGATTTCCCTTGACAAGAAAAAGAAAACACCTGCCAGAGCTTATGTGAAAATTGTTTTCCGCGGGGACACAAAATAAAATGGTCTACTTTATACTGTTCAATTTGGCAAAAAAAATCATATATGTTTACCCCTCAAAATAACCAACAATTGAATAAAATGTCAATACTACCCTAAATTAAACACTCAATCGGTTTCACAAAAAATTCGATTGAACCACCCACAAATAAAATAAATCAAATTTCACTCTGTAGTCTTCTGACCAACTTAAACGTTTCGGCAAATGCTCGAATAAAAGAAATAATAATAATGCAGAAAATATATTTAACTTCTCAGGCAACGTATGAACACAAATAAAGAATACTTTGGCAGAAATAAACTGTAAATGCCACGACAGATAATTAATTAAATGAAATAATAATAATATATATAATGATATGTAAACGCCCGGAAAAGTAATTGAATCAAATCGAATAATATTCAATGTAGAAATAATAAACTTCAAGTGCTTCAGCACACGGAGAAACCCAGCTCAAATACAACTTATTTACAATTTCCACTTACGGATACCTCAACTCTACTGGAACTCGAATCTACTTTTCACACTTTTCACTTTTACTTATAAACGGACTTCGTATCACCACTGGATTCAAGTAACAAGGAACAAGTCTTACGGGAGAACAGGAACAAGCCCTGATGAGAGCTTCATGTGCCTTTTTATAGATCTCGAATGTATGACCAAACTAGACGAAAAAGCCCAGTAAGAAAGGCGCGGTTTTTTGTCTGATGAACTGAAACTGGACCGAAAATCTGAGGGATTATTTCGTTCCTGATACAAAAAATTATTTGGTTTTTCCCATCCCGATCTTCATTTCTTTCTCGTCTTTTACAAAAACTATCACCGGAGCTTTTCACCCTTTTTATAAAATCTAGAGAAAAACTCTGTTATGTTTTATGCATGATGTTGACGTGAATTCCAGTAGCTTCGGGTATGTACCTTAATTTCTAACAGGGAATGAAATATTTTGCCAGACCAGAACTAATAGAAACCCCAAATAGGCAGGGACGTACCAAAGTTAGGTTAAATATACTTTAGCCGCGCTTAGTAACGGAGCTCTAAACAAATGCTTCGTTACAAGTTATCTGGATGGGATTATGCCGTTTTCCATCTTTGCAGTCATACTGGTCAAAGAATACCTTATCTAAACCATATCAGAAAGATAATGCCAAGGAACCGCTTCCAGATATAGAAAAAAAAAAATTTCCCATAAAAAACGACACATGGTTGTTTTCAGTATTTGTTTTTAGTATTTAAAAATATTATAGCGCAAAAATTAGTTTGTTTATAAAAAATTATTTGTTTAATAAACAAATGAAAAGTAAATATTTTTTTTTTCATGATATGGGTGAACGTGATAAATAATGATTTAAAAAAAATGATTTTTTAATATTCATATTTAACAAAAAAAATTGTTAATTAGCAAGTGCGTTTTTTGACAATAATTTTTTTTATTTAAAAAATGATTTTTTTCTTTAAAATCTTTATTTTTATCAATAACTAGATTCCCAGAAAAATTTTTGTTCAAATCTAATAATCAATGCATTTGTTTATAACAATTTTTAAATAATAGGAGTTAAAAATTTCAAAAATTAATTTTTATATTGCTTTTAGCGATAAGAAAAGAAATTGATAGAGATAATGAAAAAAACATTCCTTAATTGTTTTAAATACGTTTTTTTTTTTTAAACCTTTGATAGTTAATAAAAAAGTAAAAAATCAAAATTTTTCGATTTTTCCAACAGGGATCTTTTTTAAAGCTTTTGAGGAACAGCTCCAAGAAGTAAAAGAATTCTAGGTTTTTATTTAAACAATTATCTGGGTTTTTATAATAACTTTCAACAAGTAAAATTTTTTAATTAACAGAGGCATAATTAATTGAAAAATGGAGGTAATTTTTTTTATTGATATGTCTAAATAGTACCTGAATTTTTTTATCCCTTAATATTAATATTTACTCAGTTAAAATATTTTTTTTTGTTCAGGTTTCAGCCTCTTTTTCGCCGCTAAATTAAAATTATAAATATTGTCGGAACAGTTCCGGACTTTCTTTTAGCAAATTTCCTGCTCTTCAAGGATCTTTTTTTAAATTTCGGATATCTCAAATAGTTTTTGAAATATTTTCAAAAAACCGAACCATATATTTGTTTTTTACTTAATTGTTTATAACTTTTACAATTTTTACCGGCCCCAATTTTCCAGCAGATTTTTTTTTTCAGATGCCATTTCGAATCGAATGTGTCCTAAATAATAATTTTCGGTAGTGACCTCCAGGTTTGGAACAAAATGGCACTTGTGAACCAGTCTATAGGACGACCCGCGTTTGGTGCAGGACCGCTCAATTGACTGGGGTTAAATATCTCACTTGGTCAATTGACCGGTAAATTGACTGTTGAATTGACCGATCAAATTGACTTCGTACAGCCCTAAAAATGTTTTATCAATGTTTTATTTCAAAATAATCCCATTCCCCCGACGCACGTATCGGTCAAGTTCTGGAGTGTCCCACAGCTGATTTTTTTTCGATGTATGGACCCCACATTTTTTGGAAGAGCCCATTCACCCTCTAATTTCTTTTCAAAACAAAATATCAATCCTAGGTCAACAAATTTCACAACTAACCAAATTTTAACATTCTAATTGTTTTTGGAAGACTGACAGGTATCAGGGTGGGAGCGTTCATTATTTTTTGTTACGCGGCACTAATAAGTACTGAGAGTGAAAAAAAAGAAGGATAATGCGCCTTTTATTTCTGTGTCGTGCAATCCACATTTTTGTTCAATTCTGTATTAGGGGATTTTTAATGGTTCTAAGAACCCACATATAAACGTAAGCCCCCTTCCCCTCCTAATATTCACAGAAATTCGAGATCAGTCGATGTCACGCGCAAGCTTTACTTTTTGATGCACGAGCAGAAATACAATCAGTCCAAAGTTCTTGGGTCAGTTCTTCGCTCACCATGGCGGCCATGGACACGTTCAAGATAGTTTTATTATTTATTGTTGCCTATGCTAGTTACACCAATGCTGAAAACAAAGTTGTCTGTTATTATGACAGCAAAGCAAATTTCAGAACCGGTAAGCATTTTTTTATAATCCATCTTGAAGAAATGTAAAATTAAAATTTTCGTGACAATTTTATTTCGGGTTCGAATTAATTTGATTTATCGACAATTATTTCGTAAATTTAAAGTTTTATTATATCTTATAGAGGACACAGACCGCAGAGGCTTTTCTTAATGAACCTTGAGCTAAGAGCTCTGAAAAACTACAAGTGAAACATAACAAGAAATGCAAAAATGAACGAGCATATTTTTGAGGCGTTTACGGTTTTCAACGTGTTTATAGGAAAATTGACTTGTAAAAGCAATGTCTTCGTATGAGTGACACGCGTTTGGAGCATAAAAATACCATAACAGAGAGAGTATAAATTATGCAATATCCTTTAATACTGATGAATAAATCTGCAGCGGTCTATGATATTGTTCTCATATATCAGACATATCAGAAATAGCTTTTAATTTTTTTTTATACATTGTAGATTCGGTAAATATAAAGTTACTCTACACATGCACTCTGAATATAGGGAAACAACTTTTCTTACGTGTTTTTGCCTCCTGAACACGAATGCGGCGGTCTCATACCGTTCCCGAGTTAGAGAACTTACAAAAAAATTAACCTCATTTTGAAGCACCGTTTTCTCGCACAAAACTCACTTAAAATGCCTCCTTCTTTTTACCAGTATAAACAATACACCCTAAATCACTTAATTTCGGCACAACTTTGCACAAAATATTGTCGTTTTTATCGAAAAAATATTTCTGACAAAGTTCCAAATAAGCAAATTTCACACTTTGACACATGGAATTTAGTATTTTTCATGTTGGTGATAAATGAATCACCGCCAACTTTTCGAATTCAAATGTGATTCATTTATTACCAACGTTAAAAATAAGGCAGTTACTAAATTCCCTGTGTCAAAGTGTGAAATTTATTTATTTGGAACTGTGCAAGGAGGATTTTTTCGATAAAAACGACGATATTTTGTGCAAAGTTGTGCCGAAAATAAATGATTTAGGGTGTATTGTTCATGCTGGTAAAAAAAGGAGGCATTTTGAGTGAGTTTTATGCGAAAAAACGGTGCTTGAAAATGAGGTTATTTTTTTTTAAGTTCTCTAACTCGGGAACGGTATGAGACCGGCAAATTTTTCTTCCGGATTCGTATTCAGGAGGCAAAAACACGTAAGAAAAGTGTTTTCCCTATATTCAGAGTGCATGTGTAGAGTAACTTTATATTTACCGTAGATTCATTGAGTTTCTTCTTCATTCCTCTCAGCACATGAGTTGTACCAATAAGTTTTAGGAATTCTTTCATAAGAAGATTTTCGCAAATCTCAGAATCTACTGAATCGTTATTGATGAATCTTGGTGATGGCTCAGGATGTTTTTTCTAAAGCAGATTTTCAACTTTATTTTAAGCCGATATGTGTGGGGATATTTGCCTTGGAACCTCCAACAAAACAAATGTTATATGACATATTTTTCTTTCCACTTCCACTCTGGGTTTTTTCTTCCCTTGAAAGAATATCAGTTATCTGTTTCAGAATGACAATGAATTTTATAAATAAGGATATATATATATATATATATTTATTTTTTTTCTTCAATTTCTCTGAATAAAGGTCTGATTCAGTCAATTCAAATAATTTCTCTTAACGACGTTTCGACATGGTATTTGTCATCATCACTAAAATTAAAAATATGGAGTTTGAGTTTAACACAATATTGAAATGTATGCACTAAAATACTTCTTTAAAAACACGCTGCCGAAAAATAAATACAGTCCGGCTCATATACTAGAACTCAATATAAACAATCCGGTAAACTTATGAAGAGGGTAAAAACGCATGAAAGATAAACAAACCATTCCCGATAACTTGAATGATTGAATGAACGTTGTTGAATCTTCAATTCAACAACGTTCATTCAATCATGGAACGTGAAATGAAATGAAAGAATAATAGTTGAATTATATTTTTACCTGAAGATGACATGAACAATGTCGAAACGTCGACTTAAATGAACTAACTAACTAAGGCCCTTATTCCGGGAAAATAAAGAATATATATATATATATATATATATATATATATATATACCGTGTTTCCATAGTTCCGAGGGTATACGAACCAAACTTGGCACGGGTGTTGGATTCAAGAATTCAATATTTCATACTCTCCCATCAACACCTTCCATATTTTTACTTTTTTGGATTCTACGGACGATTCTGAGTAGGATCACATAGTTTTAAGACGAAAAATTGGTCCACTTGATTTTTCAGAAGCATTTTTTTTTTCTAGAGTGCGTTGGACGCACTTCATCCAATCTGATGGACATGAATGATAAGTAAAAAATATTAAATAACAGTTTTTTCCACCTAGTTGAGTACCTATGGAAAAAAGTCAATTTTTTCAATTGACATCTTTTAGACACACATTCCCTAAATTATAATTTTTACGACGAATCCATTGATGGTTTCTAATCGAAAATCGAATGGATAACAATCCTAATACACTAATTTTATTTTTTGCCGAAAAATTATAAGGAAATTGGGGTATATCGCTTATCAACTATGCTGTGGATGCAAAATTGAACGAAATCAATTTTTAAATAAGTCAAACATTTCGAAGGCACCTTCAATCGGAAATGAATCAAACTTTCAAATTCTTGATGAAATGTTCTGTATAATTATGCATTTTTCGGTACCGCAAACATCTCCAAGCCATTGATTTATGGTGAATGCAAGAAAAATTCGAGGAACGCGGCAACTTCGTATGCTGAAAGTTATCGCAACAGACATCATCCATGTTTTCAATATTTCTCCGTTGTGGAGAAACAACTCAAACAAGAAACTCCCAACCATGAAACTTTTATCATTGATTGACGCCAATCAATGTTTTAGTATTTCTAGAAGTGAATCCTACCGCTTCTACTAGGGAAATTAGCCATGATTTACAAATTAGTCATGAGTCAGCAAGGAAGATTTTGAAAAAGCATAGGTACAGGTCGTTTAAGCATCAAGTGCATCAGCATTTGTATGAAAATAAAAATGATGAAAAAAATTAAGCTTTTTTACAAATGCACTAAAAGGCAAAATAGTATATTATGCAATGAGCACAAAATGATGCCCATTTTGCACGAGTATGAAATTTGCAGCACGAGCCGAAGGCAAGTGCTGCAATTCATACGAGTGCAAAATGGCCATTTTGTTGCGAGTTGCATACTATACTTTTTCTATGACAACATATCGTTCACGTTTAATACATGCATACATTGCAAAAACTTTGAAAGAAATAAACTGATGATATTTCATTACTCCGAATTCGCCGCTAATGGGCTTTCTATCAGAATTAAAATATAAATTGAAGAAATATGTAAATATTTTCTTTATTGCTATTTCTAATAGGTACACAGAAATAGAAGCCTATAAATGTATGTATGTATCTAATTGAAGTTGAATGTGCAATTATTGAATATCATATTTGGAGAACTTGATTGCTGAATACTTCATTCTTTTCGAAATTGATAATTTGTCGACGTTGAAGTAGACGGCTTCACGCGATTTTCCATTTCTAAATTTATTGGTAAGCCTGATGGTATGTTCTGTATTGCATTTGCAATTTTATTTGCTATGTCAAGCTTACTTTTCTTCGATTCATCAATATATCCCTCAGCGACTGTAGTAGATTTCCAGCCACCGTGGCGTTTCAACGTGGTTATGTCACCTCCAGCATCAACAAGAATTGTTGCGGAGGATCGGCGAAAGCAGTGCCCAGTATATAATTCTTAATTTGGCAATTTTAAATACTTGGCAATGTCTTTTCCCATAGCTCCAAACTTGATACTAACATTCTCATAAATGTTTATTATTCATATGCTTATGCTGCTATTGAATATGACGTAATCGTTTGGGGACAAGGACGAGACGTAGAAAGAATTTTTGTCTTACAAAAAGGCATCTTGAGGCTTATTTTTCAACCGACGAAACCAAAAAGAAGGAGGTTCTCTAGGCGCCGCGTATATTTTTTTATGTATGATCACGCATAACTTTTCACAGAGCAGTTCGATTCCGATAATTATTTTTTCATTGGATAGGGTGTACTTCAAAGTTGGTCCCATTTGAATTTGAATAGAAAAATCCATCCCTAAGGGTAACAAAATGGAGGATATTAATCGTTCACCCTCTGAATTTTGGTCCGTTAACCGATTCTATCAGGCATAACTTTGTAGTGGGTTTTCCGATTTGGATGATTATTTTTTTATTAGATAGGGTATACCTCATAGTTGATCATATTCCATATTTGGAATGTAATAATCCAACCCTATGGGTAGTAAAATAGGGGATGATTGATTTTTCACTTGTGAACATTGGCACACATATGTAGTTGACATTGACAGATCCTCTTGCATCCGTCACAATAATTACATTCTATGAAAGGATGGAATTATATACAAAGTGATGAAATAATTTATATTATATAACAATAAATAGTTAAAGTAGATAATCATATTATTCAACAGTTAATAGTTGAAGTAAGCTAGGTAAGTATTTTGGAAGTAATCTAAAATTAAGTAAGTAGTAATTAGTAGATTTCAGCCATAAAAAATTGAAATATAAAAACTTTTGAACAACAATTGAAACGACGAAAAAAAAGAACTGAAAAGCAAAAAATGAAATGAACCTTCTTAGTCTTAACGATAATTGAGCTCCTAAACTAATGTGAGTAACTAATTTTGAGTCGGCGCCAAACAAACTAGCAATTGAATTAGGTAAAGCGTAAAATGATGGAAGCGAGACGCATAGCGGCGTTTTAATCACTTCTTCAAAGTAATATAATGATCTTCGATAATTGTTTGTTTGGCGCCGAATCAAAATTAGGAGCTCAATTATCATTAAGACTAAGAAGGTTTATTTTATTTTTTGCTTTTCAGTTGATTTTTTCGTCGGTTTAATTTTTTGTTGAAAAGTTTTTGTGGCATACCGTATCGGTTGTCGTGCCGTAACATATTTAAACAATTTCCTCATAATTTTTCTACAAATAAATGGTGTATTAGGATTGTTATCCATCCGATTTTCGATTCAGATCCATCAATAGATTCGTCGTGAAAATTAAAATCTAATGAATGTGTGTCTAAAAGATTCATTTGAAAAAAATTACTTCTTTTACAATTAGTGGTTTTGGAAATATAAAACCGCCGTAGGTACTCAACTAGGTGGAAAAAACTGTCATATAATATTTTTTATCATTCATGTCCATCAGATTGGTTGAAGTGACTCCAAAAATATCCATAAAATGTACCAATTTTTCGTCTCAAAACTATGTGATCATACTCATCGTCACTAGAATCCGAAAAAGGAAAAATATACAGAGTGTTTCATTTGAAATTCCCAAGTGGCATCGTTTCCGGTGAAACTGTAAGTGATGGGAGAGTATGAAATATTGAAATGTTTTCCAATTCTTGAATACAACACCCCTGCGAAGTTTGGATCTCATACCCTTGGAACTCTGCAAACCGTGGCTTGTCTAAAAATAAATGATAGTTTAAAAACTAAAGAACACGCTTTAATAGAAAACTAAACTAAAAAGTAGAAAATAATTTTAAATGAGTTTGAAATGAGAATACAGTGATTAACAACAAACTCATTTCATCGTAAAAAAGCGTGGGAGGCTTAATGTCAATTGTTGTTAATATTTCATGGACAGATATTGGTAAAAGTAGAATCATTATGAAAATATCTTAAAAAGCACCCCACGCTTTATTACGATGAAATAAATTTGTTGTTAATCACTGTATTTTTATTTCAAACTCATTTAAAATTATTTTCTACCTTTCAGTTTAGTTTTCTATTAAAGCGTGTTCTTTAGTTTTTAAACTATTATTTATTTTCAACTTTTTAGTTTTGTTTTCTATTAAAGCGTGTTTTTTAGTTTTTCAAACTATTATTATTATTATTATTTAACTTTTTTAACTATTATTCTCCAATTTTGAATAGAATTGGACTATAATCACAAAACTCGTCCGCCATTTTGGAGCCGCCATCTTGAATCCTCCAAGTTTGACTGAATAATCATAATCTCCGACCCCAAAAACCCCCACATACCAATTTTGAATAGAATTGGACCATAATCACAAAACTCGTCCGCCATTTTGGAGCCGTCATCTAGAATTTTTCAGTTTTTACAAAAGAATCATAATATTTGACCCCTAAAACCCCCACATACCAATTTTGAATAGAATCGGACCATAATAACAAAACTCATCTACCATTTTGGATCCGCCATCTTGAATTTTTCGGTTTTGACAAAGAATCATAATCTCGGACCCCAAAAACCCCCACATACCAATTTTGAATAGAATCGGACCATAATCACAAAACTCGTCCGCCATTTTGGAGCCGCCATCTTGAATTTTTCAATTTTCACAAAAGAATCATAATATTGGACCCCAAAACCCCCACATACCAATTTTGAATAGAATCGGAACATAAACACAAAACTCGTCTACCATTTTGGATCCGCCATCTTGAATTTTTCAGTTTTGACAAAAGAATCATAATCTCTGACCACGAAAACCCTCAGTTACCAATTTTGAAGCGAATCGGACCATAATCACAAAACTCGTACACCATATTGGAGCCGCCATTTTTTTTCAAACAAAAATTTCTGAATGCATTGTCACCGGAATTATGTACACCTGCCAAATTTCAAATCATTCGTACGTCTGGAAGTGGGTCAAACATAGGTTACAAACATACAAGTGAAGCTAATATAAAGCGTGTAAATACGTTGATATATAATTATTCTCTATCAGGCATTAGTGCCTAAAAGTAACGATATATTTTCACTTTTAGGCACTAGTGCCTAATTTCGAAACCTTTCACATAAAATCTTGTATGAAATTCGTTGAGAAATCGATGTGTCAATTTTGCGTCCCGTGATTAAAACACACTATTTTCGCAACTTGTTACATAAATAGCAATTTCAACTTTTATAGATATCTCGAAGTCCAACATAGAAATGAAAATCCAAATATTGAATCTGCGCATCCACCTCTCCTCATAACTCTTGTTCAGCCCGTTCAAATGAGGTGGAAAATTTGAGTTTTTCATAACTCCAGCAGAATGAGTTTTCGATACAAAAATACTTATTTGTGATATTCCAATTCTTGTAAGCGAACTCTATTCTGGTGAATTTCTCGAAAATAATTCTCTATATGGTCAACTTGGATGGACCTAAGATGATTTATTTTCCGGTAGATGCAATCGGAGCTGGTGACAAAATTTGAAAACAAAGACAAAAATGTATTCTTTTGTTGCGTCAATGTTATATTATAATTATATTGCTTGACTCACGAACAAGAAATAAACAGTGCAAAAAACTCGAATAAATCATTTTATGAATGCAAATACGGTCTGCGGTCAAGTAATGAGATTAACTCTTTATTTCCAAGTAGCTTACCTTGACAAATTGTGTTTATTCTTGAAGCGTTTTCACCGTGGTATGGCTAGCTGATTATCATAATTTCAAGGGATCATTTGTTTATCTCATATTACTAATCGAGTCGGTTTTCATTAATTTGATGAGTTTGTAGAATGATAACAGAATGACTTTCTAGGAATTCGTTATTTGTTCAATGTTATTGAAATATCATTCATATTTTGCAAAAGTATTATTGACCTTTTATGAACTACCGTATCTAAGAATCAAGCACGTACCCAGATTTTTTTGCCGGGGGGGTCCAGGTCCAGGCAAATGATTAAAGTATCGCGTAAGAGGATACGTAGAAAGTGGTAGTAGTACATATTACTCAAAGTGGAGTGGATAGAAAAATAGAATAAATGGGGGGGACTCCAAGTAAATCTCCACCAAAACAATATATATGTAGTTCACTTTATTTCCAAAGTGCATGCATTTCGGAAGTTTGTACTTCCATCATCAGTAGGAATACAAAGAGTTTAAGAAACGGTCACCATAAATAAAATAACATAGTAAGGACAAATTTCGTCTTCTACACTTCACATATATATTATTCAAAATGATTTTTCAGGACAAATTTCGTCTTCTACACTTTACATATATATTATTCAAAATGATTTTTCGTCCCACAAGTTCAAATTTCGTTGGATTTCACGGGAATCGGGACCAGGGAGTGGAACTACTTTTTTATTGCTAACGTTTCGGAATTGTTTATTCCTTTTTTAAAGCTGAAATGACAATAGTTACATGTAGTAGACGAAAAACGGAACTTAATTTCTATGACCCACCTTTAAAATTAAGTTAATCCTGATTATGAATTCAACTTCAGACAATTGTTGCGAGGTGGTGATCGAGACAAATTCCCGTCGGTAAAATACACATTGGCACAAAATACACATTACAAACTTTAAAATTAACGTAAAACAAGCACAGATACATTAAAATATAGACGTATGTTGGTGTATGGTCAATAAGCAACTGAACATCTCCCTGAAACATTCGAGCGCTGTGTAGCTATAAAAACCAAAAACTGATTTATCTATTGTTCGGAAATCTGTTCTTTCTTTTGTATCTTCCTAGAATATGTGTATATATTTTGGTCAAATTTTGCGTGTCGCTTTATTGGTTCACACTATTCTCATGGAGGTTAATTTGGATCATTAATCCTAACAATCTCTTTGGATAAGATGTCTCTCTTTCTAGAATTTTTACCGAATCGAAATCAAAATTACAAGATGCTTCAAAATGATAAGCGACAAGTGCTATTTTTTATTTTCTATTTTATTTATTCTTATTAATGCTGGTACATACTGGTTTTTAAATACTATTTAGTTTGTCCTATGTAACATTTTCCACATTCACTGGGAATCCTATATATCAAACATGAATCTGATTCCGTCGGTATTCTGTCTTTTAACTGAGTGAATAATTTTCCTGCTGTTAAATTGTAAAAGGCGAACTTGTGAAAATCCGTTGATAAACAATTTTTGATTTTGTATGAGAGTTCATCAATAAATGGAAATTGTGTAAAAGTGACACCTTAGTTTTATTCCCTGGTGCCGAATCCCGTGAAATCCAACTGAATATATATTATTATTATATTATCTCATAATTTGTGTATAACGATGAGCGATGAGAATAAAAAGGTGAAAACAAAAGCCATCGTATTCATACGAGTCTGTCACTATGCCTCGTATGAATACGATGGCTTTTGTTTTCACCTTTTATTATCATCGTTATACACAAATCAAGAGAAAACATGATAACATATATTGTAAATAATTGACGAAATTTGTCATTGGTCACCATAAATAAAATAATAAACAAATGGACTAAGGACAAATTTCGTCATCTAAACTTTACATACAGTACGGTCCATAGGTATGGAATAAATTAATTTTTAGCGTTATTATGTATTTGCTTAAAAAAACCTGAAACAGGTCGATTCTATTGTCAATTTGACAATTTACAGTACGAAAATATCACCCCCTTCTTGCACTCCCTCTGAATTATTAGCACCCCCTCAAAAAATTTAAATGACCAAGGGGGTCGTGTGGCACATATTAAGTTTTTCAAATTTGGTGCAACCATAACTGATAAAATTTATTTTGAAAATGTAAATTTATATTTCGTGATATTTGAGGATTCACAATTAAAAATTGTCAACAATTGTAAAAAGTGCATTTTATTTGAAAAGGAAATATTCTCAATTGAATATTGATAGAAGATTTTTCAATGTCAGCGTGGCTTTAGCCGGGGAATTTTTAGACATTTATAAAAAATAACTTCATTTTTATCGGTTATTTTTCAATTCACAGAAAAATCTTCCTATCAATATTCAATTGAGAATGTTTCCCTTTTCAACATGAATACCCCACAAGAGGTTATCTTGACGATGGAAGATAGTGACTAAAGTTTATCTTTCAGTCGCAGATGATTCCACATCTGATTTTATGAACATCCTGTTCATATTTTCAACAAATCAATCTATCATACCCCATGACAGGTTTTAATGTCAGAAAACACTAATTTCAAAGTGTCTCTCCAAAAGAAATGATTCAAACTTTTTCCATCTTTGCAAAGTGAGATTGCTTCTTGAAAATGTGTTTCCCATTTCTTCCGGTCTTCCTGATGATCGTGGAAGCGTGAAATAGATTTTCGTCGACAAAAATGTATTGAAGACCTAGTGAATGCGATGTCTCTCTTGCGTCAATGTAACGAATGATTTCTGGAGAGTACTCTCTTTTGGAAAACATTCTTCTTTGCCTCATTCATCTTTATGAGTTCTTAATTGAGGCTGGAATAGAAAATCAAATAACTATCTGAATGAAAATGCAAATTTTCAATTTCAGATTTTTTCTTTTGAGTTAGGGATTTTTCAGAATATCTATCAGTTGTAGTTCAATGCCCAGCGTGGCTTTAGCCGGGGAAGTAGTTGTTTTCTGTTAGACATTCATAAAAAATAACTTCATTTTTATCGGTGATTTTTCAATTCACAGAAAAATCTTTCTATCAATATTCAATTGAGAATGTTTCCCTTTTCAACATGAATACCCCACAAGAGGTTATCTTGACGATGGAAGATAGTGACTAAAGTTTATCTTTCAGTCGCAGATGATTCCACATCTGATATTATGAACATCCTGTTCATATTTTCAACAAATCAATGCATTTTATCGTTACTGACTAACTGGTGCGTGTATCACATCATTTCCAGGAGATAAGTAACATGCAGGAGCTCCTAGCCTCAGTTAAAGAACATGTTTCTTTGTAAGTGGGCGTGCTATTTGAATGAATAACACATATTATTTAAAAGTCACCGATATACTGATCTGATAAAAAAATGGAAATTGGCTGATCTTTCAAATTTTCGAATTAGGTCAAGGAAAATTCGACATCCCATTCATCGAACCTGCCCTTCAATTTTGTAGCCACTTGGTGTATGGATACTGCGGAATCAACCCTGCTACCAACAAAATCATGCCCCTCAATGAAAAGTTCGACGTGAACCAGGACAATTATCGGCATATAACAGAATTGAAACGCCGATTCCCCGGATTGAGAGTTCTCCTTTCCGTCGGAGGTGGTAGAGACATCATTGGGGATGACAAGAATACGAAAAATTTGGTATACAGGACAGTGGTAAGTTGGCAATTATACCTACGTTTCACTAAAATTATTTCGAAAAAAATTTCAGACTCCTATTACTACATTTTGTATGTAAAATAAAGTTTGGAAATTGAAAAAACTCCATTAGATGTGGAACTCACAGTCAATTGATTCAGTAACAAAGCATCACATTCTGTACTTCATTCAATGTTTTCAGCTTTCCACAATAATCTTCTTGGATTGAAGAACAAAATGACAAGAGAATAGAGAATATCTTTATTTGACTATATTTTACACAGTTGTATATTCATAGCACGTCACAAAGAAAGAAATTGTATGTAGGTAAAACTTAGGATACAAATAGCAATGCACACAATAATTACAATTAAGAGTTCATATAAATAAAACAATTTAAAGCAATCAACACATTATAAATTAAAAATTATTGGATTTTGGTAAGAGTCAAACCACCTTCTTCCACACTTTTCAGATATTCCTCTACTGAGTAGAAAGAATTTTCCAATAGAAATGATTTTATAGCTTTTTTGAAGCAGTACATGGTTAAAGTCTTCAATGATTCAGGTAGAATGTTATAGAGATGGTAATTCAAGGAATTATTCATGGACTTTGTGAGTCTATATCTAGGTACTCTAATTTTATGTGATCCTCTTGTATCATGTTCATGGATATCAGATTGGATAATTAGGTTTGGCAAATTCTTATGTACCTCAGTTAAAGTACTCAGAATAAATAAAGATGGGAGGCTCATGATTTTCAGAGCTTTAAACAACGGTCTGCATGTATCACGATATTTGGCATTTGCCAGGATTCTAATAGCCTTTTTGTTTCCTGAATACAGTTGGGGCTTCCGAGGAGTTACCCCAGAGTAGTATACCGTAATCTAGGTGGGACTGGAATAGCGAGAAATAAGCCGTTCTCAGAGTACTTGTATTTGTAATATGCCTCAACTGGCGAATGCCGAATAGTGAGCTAGATAGCTTCTGATTCAAGATTTTGATGTGACTTGACCAGTTGAGTTTATGATCAATGGTTATACCTAATAGTTTGACGTTGGAGTTTTCATGGATAGATGTATTCTTTGTGTTTTGTCATTATTTATTTTGAGTCGGTTGGCAATAAACCAGTTCTCAGCTTTATGCTCTGCCTCTGCAGCCATCAAAGTTAGGGAATCATAGTCCTTATGAGAATATATGAGGGTGGTGTCATCCACGAACAGAACCCCATCATAGGGTGTAAAATTTGCGTCAAGTCATTTACATAGATAATGAAGAGTAGTGGCCCCAAAACAGAACCTTGAGGGACTTTTTGGAAGATACTGTTTGGAATCGATTTGTTAGGTAGGATTTGATGAGGTTTAGAGTAACTCCCCTAATTCCATAGAAATTCAGTTTTTCGAGGAGGATATTGTGAGAAACGCAATCAAAAGCCTTGGACAGGTCACACAGTGTAATACCCATATGGTTTCCCTGTTCAAGGCCCTGGATCAGTCTCTCCACAACGTATGATACTGCACCAATGGGGAGCGATTTGACCTAAATCCGAATTGTGAATTATTAAAAAAGAATTTGTCTTCAAAATACCTTGTTAGTATGTGTTATTATTATTTCGATTATTTTTGAAAAAATGCAGATGATTGATATTGGTCTGTAATTTCCAGTATCATTCCTGTCACCCTTTTTAAATATGGGAATAATTTTAGAGAATTTAAAGCTATCTGGGAATATTCCTGTCAGGAAGATTAGGTTGATCAGGTCGGTTAAAGGTTCATAATATTGTCGCTTACTGCTTTTATTATTTTACTATTGCAGTCATAGATATCTGGACAAGAGGAGTTTTTCAGAGAAGCAATTGCGTTTGCAACTTCACTTGGCTCAGCGGGTCTCAAAAAAGAGGAAGATGGTACAGGAAAGCACTTGAAGCTCAATAATTGAGTGTTCGTCGCTGACGGTAATGATTTAATGATATTTTCCGCGACATTGCTGAAATATTCAATGAACTGGTCCGATGATAGGTCATCGGTTGGGTTTGCACATTTAGTTTTAGGATGATTTCGTTCATGGTTGACTAATTGCCAGACTGCTTTTCGATTTGTTTTTAGAAGCAAGAAGATAATTGTCATAAGCTGATCTTTTTGTTTTTAATTTTTTAGTCACAGATAGTTTTAATGGACATTAGAATGTTTCTCTGTGACCTGAGTTCATCGTTGAACCAAACTACAGGTTGGGTTTTCTTTGAATTGTCTGTTGATTTCACTGGAAATGTATTTTCTATCAGTTCAGAGAATGAAGTTATTATGAAAGAAGCTAGAAAGTTGACATCTGTATTGGATTTAAATATTTCCCAGTCTAATTGAGAGAGTTTTTCCTTGAAAATACTCAATTTGTGATTTGTAATTTTTCTGTAAGTATTTTTGACTATTTCTGTTGTTTAATGTCAATTACTATATACTGGCCTCTATGATCTGACAGGCAAGGGTCCAGTATACCTGATTTGCAAGTAGATTGGTTCAAATTTGTGATGATATTGTCTAAGCAACTGGATTTCTCCAAAGATACTCTAGTAAAATCGTCTATTGTTACAGAGAGACCATAGAACCCACCAAACCCAAAAAATCATAAAGTAACAACGAGTTTCCTTTGAAATCAATATTAAAATCGTCCAATAATATGAGCTTCATATCACTTTTTAGGCATTGTTCAAGGATAGCTTCTGAATTCTTGTAGGAAAATATTGTAATTACCATTTCTACTAGATCTATAAACGGTTATTAACAGTGTCTTTAATTCAACAAGTTCAATACCACAGAATTCAGCATTGATTTCTTCACAGTAGACATTCAAAGGTATGGGTTTGAAGCGGATTTTATCGTTTAGGAAAATTGCAACACCTCCATGTACTCTTTGACTTCTACAAAAGTAGTTAGCCAATCTGTAGCCAGGGATATTAATAAGTTTTAGGTTTTCTTCCTTTTGCCAGTGTTCGGAGAGACATAAGACATTGAACTGGTAGTCGTTTAAAAACGATTCAAATCTTTCCAGTTTGTTAGATAGACATTGGGTGTTTATGTGGAATATACTTACTGAATTTTCATAACTGATGAGTTCTATTAAACTTGCTTCGTTCAACTTCCTGTAATTAGCTGTATTTACATCACTGTTTCCTTGGGATTTGTCAACCCTAAAAAAGAGGTAGGTTGGGTTGGGATGCTTTCGGCGACGTTTCCATCTTTTTTGAAGTCATATCTTCTGTAGCCGACTCCTCTTGGCCAGAACAGAGGCTTGTAGAAGTCTTCTTTAAATTTAAAATCCGCAGCTATCATGAAAGACTTCAACATTCAAGTTGTTTTCAGTTTTTATATTTTTAACAATGAAGTTTTCCTTGGGTTGGCCGGTTTTGTCATTTAAAAATGTTTTGATGTCATCTTCCTCGACTTCTTCTTCGACCCGTCATCGTCCGATTGTCCGATCCGGCGCGTGTAAGTTTTTTTCCTCTGGACAGTTTGCCAGTCGGAATTGCTAGTGTGGTTCTGGTAATTTGTGTATGGAACCCCATTTAAAGATGTAGTAGTTCCTGCGTCGTGTATGTTTTTTATCTCTAAATTCATTATTTCATGGATTTTTTGCTGAGTTTGTACTCTCATAAGTTCGTTAGCCATCGACTTTATATTTAGTGGTGGTCCACCCTGTATATTTGAAATGTTTGATACGGTTTTGCCACCTTGTAGACTGGAGTTCCCTATGTTTATTTCCGTTGTACCTGCTTCTGGTAAGCCATTTTTTGTATGTTGTGGTTTTTTGGCAGTTTCAGTTTTATTAGAGGTCACACTTTTTGTTTGTTTGTCTGAAAGTGTTTTTCTCTGTATGGATTGTGGATTACTTTGGGGTGATGTTTTTGTTTCCATGTATATAATGAGATTGATAAGAAAGCCAATATTTTTCCAATATTGAGTGAATGTATTTTCCTAGTTGAATTCTCGTTGTTAGTGACGTTTTTCATGTTAACGTATTGAAACTATCATGACTTTTCTCAACAGAACCTAAAAACGTTTTATATATGCCGAAAACAGCAACGAGTTTCAGCTTTAGAGGTTATTTTTACAATTTTCTAGACAAATTTCGTGGGATTTGGTTATTAGCTTTGTTATTGAAGTTCATTGGGCTTTTTAACATGTTAAGTTTTTTAATATAAAGCAATTTTTTCTGTACAGCGTGTTATTTTGGAAAAAGCTAAGGTATTACTATTCTAAAAAAATGGACAAACATTTTTAATTAACAATTACAGGCTGATTTCGCTGCTTTCAAATTTATCAGAGATTCTGGAAAAAGTGATGCATAAAAGATTATGGGATTACTTGACCAAAATTATATTTTTTTTATGGCCAGTATGGCTTTGAACTAGTGATACAGAGTGTGCAACACTAGATCTTATTACTAATATTCAGTTGAGATTACATGCAGACTACAAGAGTGGACTATTATCACTGAGCTTACAATAGAAATGATCTAAACAAATTTTGAAGACATGCTTTTATATAAATGCAATAAAAAGGAAAAATATTTCTTTAATTGTTTGACCTAGGGTATTCTGTGAGTAGCAGATTAAAAATTTTGCGTGCAAGAATACCTACCGGGTGATTCTCTAAGGTGGCTCACCCATAAAAATTTTTTTTATTATTGAAGATAGAAAAACGAAATTTGGGAGTTGTGTATTATAGTTCAATTTACATTTTTTGACATATTTACTTGCTTTGCCGTACTTCCGGTTTGACCGGAAATGACCCCAACTTTCGATTTTTAATTGGGACATCATATATATTTTTACTTATTTCGATCGAGAATGACATTCTAATCCAACAACACCTCACTTGTCAATATTTGACGAATAAAGTCATTTTTATTCCAATTTTTATTTTTCGATCTAGTATGCCATGGATCGTGTGAATCGCTTCATTCTTGATCAAGTAACATGGGAAAAATACGGCTTTGAGGCTTATGACTTCACAGTCGTTTTAGTAATTATTTAAAAGTCGCAAATATGAATTTTTCCATTTAACTTGATTTTTTCAAATGGAAAGGGGGTGGCTCGTCGGCTTTTTGTGAAAGATCATTTTCTTACGAATAATTTGATAGCACGCACTTTCACTTTATTTTCACTATTTTTCTGAATAATTGCAAGAAGCGATCATAACTAATAACAAATAATACGTAGTCGGTATACCTATGCACTAAGTCCTGTTATTCTAGTGATCCGTGACAAAGAATTGAAGCTGTTGCTAGTACTACCCAAACAAATAGGCTAATGAATATGCTGTCACTTTTAAAAATGTATTTGTGGTGTAGTCTATAATTTGATATGGAAAATTATACTAGAAACGAGAAAATTGACATGTTGCTAATTTACGGAGAAGCAAAAAAGAATGCAACTGATGCAGCTCGAATTTATGCTCAGAGATTCCCTAATCGTCGCCATCCCACTCGGCATTATTTTCTAAAACTGGAAAGGAACTTGCGAAACGAACCAGAAGAAAATGCCAATAACTTCATCGTCAGTGAAGAAAAAGAAGTAGACGTGTTGGCCTATGTTGAAGTGAATTGTACGGCATCAATTCGCCAAATTGTTTATGAGTGTGATATAAGTTATTCGTCCGTTTGGAGAATTCTTCACAAATATAATTATCGATCATTCAAGTACCAACTACACCAACATCTTTACGATAACGACCACAACCGAAGATTAACTTGCAACTGGTTTTTGACTAAATACAGAAAAATGTACATTTTCCATTTGAAATTATTTATTCAGATAAAACTCGATTCACCAACTTGGGTCTGTTCAATTGGAATAATAAAAGGTACTGGTCTCAAACGAATTTGCATCTGATGCAAGAAGGAAATTTTCAAGAGCGATTTGGTTTCAATTGCTGGATGGATATTATCGGAGGAAAACTTTTGAGGCCAATAATTTTCGACGGACAACTTACTGCGGAAAGATATCTACAGTTCCTTAGAAATCAAATTATTGATTTCATTGAAGATTTGCCACTAGCTAACCAAGTTGATATCTATTTTCAACAAGATGGAGCGCCACCTCACAATTCTCAAGTCGTAAGAGAACATCTGAATGACACCTTCCCAGAAAAGTGGATTGGCACTTATGGACCTTAGAATGTAGCTCGTACATTCTAAGTTGTCAATTTTTTCATAATGTACTTTTTTTTTCATATTTTAGATCACCAGATTTTACTCCGATAGATTTTTTTCTCTAGGGAATAATCAAAAATCAGGTTATAACACAGCATCAGCTACTCGTGAAGAACTAGAGTATAAAGTAAGGGTGGCATTCCAGAACATCACTGCGGAACAGCTAATCAATGTGGTGCACGCAACAATTGAAAAAGTTGAACTTTGCCGTGATCAAGGAGGAGGTCATTTTGAAAATTTAGAACCTTAATGGACCGATTTGCGTTTTTTAAATAATTCTTTAAACGACTGTGAAGTCATAAGCCTCAAAGTCGTATTCTTCCCATGTTACTTGATCAAGAATGAAGCGATTTACACGATCCATGACTTTTCTAGAACGAAAAATGAAAATTGTAAATTGTTTCTCATTTATATAAACTCTATTTCAAATTTGAACTTGCAAGAACGTTTGAAATCATTTGCTGATGATACTACATCAATTTATTATGGAAAAAATATACAAGAGAATAAGAATCAAAGGGAAGAGGAACTAGGATTAATGAGGAGAAATCTTCACTTATTTACATTTAAAAGAACATTCCTGATCAAATCGATTCACTAACATTTTAAATTTTTGCTCAAATACTCAACAAAATTGAAATTTTTGGGTTAACCATTGACCAAACTCTTTATGGTCAACACATATTAAAATTATCAGGAAAAAAAATCTCCAATTATTACCATTTTAAATAAGATCTTAGGTTTTTTTTAAATATTCGAAAATTATTTATTTCACTCTGATTTATTCAAAACTCCAATATTTTCAAATTAGCATTTTTGGAACAAACATCTAATTATATAAACCAAGGGATCTGCTTTTTATTCAGATTCAAATATGTATTTTATCCATCTCCCAAAAATAAAATAAGCATTCTAATCTCACATTCATTATTGTCATAAATATCACATCAAACAGTGTAATAATTTGAACGTCAGCGAAAAAAAATTGTTATATCATCGTGGAATGATTTATTGTAAAAAAATATTAATATCATAACAAAATTCAAAAATTAACTGAAGAAATACATTAACCCTTTTTATCATCTGTAAAAATGTTTTATATTTATCGCTCGATTCTGATTCAACTGCTATAAATTTTTTACTGTTATTGATTTATTTCTCTTTGTCCTTCCATAAACATGTATATTTCTTGGAATGAATGTTATTATTATTATACAGCGCGTTCATAAAGTGTGGAAGCGCTCGATTATCTCACGAGTTAATTATTTTTGAAGGTTAAAGCTCGGACAGGTCGATTTTTAATTTTAGTTTTCTACTTTTTTTAACAAAAAAATATTTTTACCCCCACGACCTTACAGATATGACGTCATCGATAATTTTTTCAAATGGAAAGGCTATATTTTTATATCAAAATTAAAAGCCTATATTTTTCTGAATTCAACCATACCACAAACGTCATATGTAACATTTTAAGTTACAGTATACTGAGTAAAGGAAACAGGTGCTCATATTTCTTAATATATATTTCATCATTTATTTTGCAATGAATACCTATCTGAAAATCACTCAGTAGTTAGTTCGAGTATATTTCCAAACCTCAAGTAGGCTATGAAAACATCAGAAAGCCATTAGCAACCAGACAATGAGTTCTTAGTTACCATTGCATATGTCATTATTAAATTGATTCGTTGTGTAGGATATCGATTTATAAGTCTTTAATATATTTCTGAAAAATATTACCCTAAGAGAAATCATTTGAAATTACGACATAGGTACTGTCAGAAAAACAACGAATAGAAGTTTTGATGATCTTAGGTTACGGCGATCGTAAAAGAAGTATTCGACATCTTTGATGAAACAAATATCCTGATCGAGAACCAATAAGCAAATCGACATTAAGCAAAATATTGCACAACTTTAATAAAATTGGCAATGTTGTGAATTACTGTGGATTTATGCAGCACAAAACAACAAATATCAAATAACAAATATCACGTAACAAATAACAAGTATAAGTTGAATTTCTTATTTTTCAATGACACTGTTTATGCAGCCAAGTATCAAATATCAATTAACAAATAACAAATAAGAAGTTGGCCAACTTTAACTTTCTACGTTAATTGAACGTGATTTTCTTATTGTGCGCAACAAGTACGCAGGTGACCGTTGATTGGCCTGTCCAGTGAAGAAACTTAACTTTACTTCTGTCAAAACAAACGATATTATCTATGTTTTGTGTTTGCTTTTATCGAGGGTTTTGTTTGGAACAAATATATTATTTTGAAATGGAATTCCACGACGCTGTTCTTGTGGACCTTGTTCGACAATTTCCCTATTTATACGACAAAGGGAGCAAGGAATTCAAGGACTGACTCGTGCGCCTGCTCACCATTTATTGCTGATTGTTAATTTGGTGTGCATAAATGGTAACATTTTCAGTACTTGTTAATTGGTATTTGTTACGTGATATTTGTTATTTGATATTTGTTATTTTGTGCTGCATAAATCCACACTAAACCTAAGAGTGGCAGACCTACCGTCACAGATGACACTCATTTAAATGTATTACCTACTTGGAATTGAAAAAAATCCTCATCGTTCAATTTTATCTGGCATTAATGAGATGTGTCGTGATGGTGAGCAGAAAAGTCAAATTACATCCATATAAAGTTAAACTTATACATGAATTTAATGGAGACGACTTCAATAGACGCATGAAGTTTTGTAAAAATATGCAAGAAGTGTGTAACACAATAATGGTTTTGAATTTTTATGTCTTATTTTCCGACGAATCAACTTCTTGTATGAACGGTACCGTGAATACTCAAATTTGGTCGTTACTGGCAACAGAAAATCTCAATTTTCCAGATTATACCCAATATCCTCCAGAAATAACTGTGTGGGCTGGGATTATTAGGAATACCATTGTGGGACCACATTTTTATGACGGTACTGTGACAAGTGAAAACCCTTCAAACAAAGTGAAAATTATTTATCTGCAACATTTCCAGTCATTATATGTCCTGGTCAAATAGATTCCAATATTTGGTCCACATTATGCTCAGTGGTTAGAGATTTTCTAATGAAACCTTTCCCAATCGCTGGATTGGACGATGTGGTCACATTGTATAGCCTGCTAGGTCCCCAGATTTAACTCCTATGGATTTTTTGTCTGGGGTTACTTGAAAAGTGAAGTATACATAAATCGACCTACCAATTTGGAAGACCTCAAAGAAATAATTCGAACTGAAATTCAACGAATTGTCAATTATCGATGTTGTCAAACGTAACCCAAGAATTCATCAGATATTAGTTGACAATATCCCCAACCCAAGGAGCTCAATTCGAGCATTTGCTGTGAATGTGTTATTTGTTTATTTATCTACGTTCATGCAAAAAACAAAACTTTATTGAACTATATTTAGTGAAAAAAGTGGTTCTTTATTGCACTGTGCAATAACATGTTTATTGCACTCATCTGTCATTCTACATCTGTCATTTGTGATCATGACAAACATAAACGTCAAATCGACGCAATTTTTAGTATTCTTTTTATTTTCCTACACTTAGTGCCATCTGAATAAAACATTTTTTGGTTTTTACATGAACTTAAAAAATAGTATATTAAAGTATAAGTGGATAAAAAGGGCTTTGAAACACGCGCGATTTTTCGAGCACGACGGCACAGCCGGAGTGCTCGAAATAGAGCAAGTGTTTTTAAGACCAGTTATCCACGAATACTTTACGCTATTTTTTTTATTGGTGCACTTTGACATCATATATACTGGTATTATTACTACAAAAAATAGAAATAAGAACTAATAATGCAAAATGGTTGAATTCGTGATGTGACATCAGTATACCTTTCGTTGTCATGGAAATGAGAAAAACAGATATTCATTTGCAATTTGTTATCAAAGATCAATATTTGTTGTCACCAGAGCTCAAAAATTAATGATTCTAATATCAATTTTTTGAATAGTGAGGCAGAATCGCGGTTAATACCGCGAAAATCCAGTTATATATATAAAAAAGATTATGAAAAGTTCATCAAATGGATGGAGGAGCAAGAGGTATCACATATAAATGAACGAGTTGTTAGTAATATTTTATTTGACGTTACAAGGTACTCCTGTCAGATCAATAATAAAAAAATTGTCATTTAGACTTCACGTTTCTCGATTTGTTGATGTTGCCATGGAAACTAAAAAAAAACGCGCGTTTTTTAAAGTTCGATTTAAACACGCTGAGGCGTGTTTTAAATGGGTAAAAAGGGGCACCAATAAAAAAAATATTGTATGCAACTCGTGCAAAAAGTGTTTATTGCACTCCACGTTGTCCGACGAGGCCGCCAGTGCAATAAACACTTACTTTTTGCACTTGTTGCATAAATAACTAGTTTACTATGTACTGACTACTTTTAATATCTTCGTTGCAAAATAAATAATGAAATAAGTAACCTGTTTTCTTTATACTCAGTATACTGTAACTTAAAATGTTACATATGACGTGTGTGGTATGGTTGTACTCAGAAAAATATGGGCTTTTAATTTTTGATATAAAAATATACCCTTTCCATTTAAATTACGTCATATTTTGTAAGGTAGTGGGGGTAAACATTATTTTTTTGTTAAATAATAAACTCGTGAGATAACCGAGCGTTTCCACACTTTATGAACACACTGTATAATTTCTTGGCATGGAAATTAATAGCAGTTTATATTTTGGGACCGATTTCTCCAAAACTGTTGAAAACTCGAATAAAATGTGCTACACGATACGTAAACACAATAATTCTGTCGACGGGGAGTTTTTTTTGACACAGAAACGGGTTACGAGGTAATGAGAACACAGTTTTTGAAAACATGCAAACCATTCTTCAGAAAATTCGGAGAAAAAATTTGGAGAAATACCACTTTCCTGACTATAGATATATAGCTTACTTATTTTTGTTAAAAGCAATCTGAATCTCTTTAGAAGGTATATGCCAGTGAAAGTCCAATAATTTGAGAATACTGATGCACAGATCAGATTAATTTGAAAGCAGTACAAAACACAGAAAAATTTAAATCTTAAATTCCCTGCCTTAGATTTTTCAAGAGTATACATTTATTCGAATATAAAGCAAAATATTACTTATTGGAACACTGTTTTTTTAAACTGTTGAAGGGTATCTCAACATCCTGATGTATTGTGGCTCAATTGCTTAATAGATAATTCTCAATGATGACAACATTTCAAAACCTGTTCTTTTATTGGAATTAATTTATAACAAGTTCGAATTAGATTATTAGATCGTAGGATGTAAAATTTGCATAACAAGATAACTTTCTAAACATTTCATTTATCTATTGAAATCCTAGTACTTGTCTCCAAATGAGTATGAGTATGGGTTTTTTATAGAATTTGCATGTAGAGAAGCCGAAATTGGTAACAAAAGTAATATCGACAGTAGTTACCGTTCATTGTATGGCGCCGTAAAACTTGAATTCTGTTTACACTTTCTTTCTTCACAGGGTTCTTTATTGATACTATGATAATAACAGACAGGGTCGGATTAAAAGGTGTGGAGGCCCTGGGGCAACAAAGGAGTGGAGGCCCCTAATTATTTTTCAAACAAGTTTTTTTTTTATTTATTGCGGAACAAATCAAATTATTTCGACACGAGCATATGTAGGTATAATAAAATACAAGAAATAAATTAAATTACAGCGTAAACGAATGGATTCTTGCGAGCTTTTTTCGACGAAAAATCATTGATGATTTCGGTCAAATCCAGTATCCGGAGAAAATCATTCTCAATGCTAAGAAGCGATAACTTTGATAGGCGGCTTTGTCTCATCGTAATTGGCCTATTTCTTTCATTTTGGAAAATGAGCGCTTTCTAGTGCAATTTGACATCATCACATTCTCAGTTGTAATATCACAAGAGAGTGAAAATAATTCGACAGATTTTCGAAAACTTGTTGCCAGGCAAAAGACAAGAGAGACCAACTGGCTCGAGTGGCTATTGCCAACAAGTTTGAGAAATAAATCTAGATAATTATTTTCTACTATATCGAACTCTCGTGTGGTATTCTTTAGATTATTTTTTGATGTTACGATCATAAACACATTTCCTTGCAAAATTATATAATGTACTAAACCGGTTTTGATTCATTTCACACTTTTCATGCGAATTGATGACAGACGTCAAATTAAAAATATAGGTTGTCAGACAATATAAACAAAATATCTCAAATTATTCCCGCGACAATTTTCTAGGTAGAATATTCCCACTATTGATTGGCCAAAACGTATATGAATTATTTGAATTGAACGTTTCCATTGGTTTCTAGCAATGTCAAAAAATAAACACTGTAATTTAAATGTTTGAGAATGTAGCTCTGAAATTTTGGTTTTCAAGAATTTGATAGTAGAACATCTTAGATTGGTCTTTTTGATAGTCCTTTTTCAGAAGGATTTACATTTGTTGCGGAATGTTATCCTTCTCTTGGACTCACACTTTCAGATTTCGGGGATTTCTCTGTTACAAGCGCGCCACTCAGCGGACACTTGTCAACGCCAATAAATAGGAAAACAGGTATAGACGGGCAAAGTGTTTGTAGAATCGGCAGAAAAATAGTCAACAGAATTTGAACTTTTGTTCTATTATGGAATGCGCACAGGGCTCTTATAAATAATTTGATGCAATCATATTCATAAATTGAAATATTATTTTCTTTTGCTTATTATTATTGAATTTCATTGTGTATCTAGATCGCTTGTGTCATTCGAAGAATACATCGACAGAAAATCCTTCATTTAATAAAAAAAAATGTTTTTTTTTAATTTAATTGTTCTTGTTTTTACAGCTAATTTCGATACGATATAATATTTTGTATAATAGTATGATGTTTTACTTGGTGATTGTTTCTCGCATATACACATGATTCATCAGATCGAAGATTAATATTAACCATGGATTTTGACAAGAATACGAAACATGTTTTTGAATGTTTGAAACGAAAAATGAGAGGAAAAAGTGGGAGAACTGCTCCTTCGTTGTAAGATTTTTTATATCTAATTTTGCATATCCTTCGGTATTTGTTAGGAAATTTTACCTGAAAATGTATATTGTGGAGGCCCCTCTCTTGTGGAGGCCCCGGGGCTGCAGCCCCGTTTGCCCCCCTCTTAATCCGGCTCTGATAACAGACAACGTAAATCATTTCTTGAAGTAATACTATTCAATATCCTTTCATTTCAGTTAGAAGTTGTTTTTTTCGAAGACAGCCTTGTGAAAATATAATATTGATTCAATAACGAATGAGTGAGACATTATTGATACGTAATATTGTCACGTTCTCATTAAACCTGTACAATTAGTAAATGAGGCATTCTCGGAAAATTACTCATATTCTAGAGAGCATGTGATTCGACGGTGCATATTATTCTGGAGAAACTGTAGGGTTTTTTATGGGTCCTACACCATCGGCCATGCTGGACGATCACGGAATGAGCCATGATTGCCACGATCATTAAATATCATTGATCTAATGTCACCGATCATGGGTAATTACAGGCGATAATGCCCTCTACACGTTCGTGAACGCCTATATTCGTCCATGATGGTCGATGGTGTAGACCCTGCGTTACATATTTTTCATTCAACTAATTTAACTTACTAAGTAACTAACCAACTAAGTTAGCAGATGGAGTCAGTTAACTCAATAAAATAATGATATTATTAATCACAGAGTATAAGTTAAACCATTTACAATTGCAGAAGCATAAAAAACAAGTTTCGCAGTCTTGAAGCGGTATCCTTTGAGCAGCAGAGGCTGAGACAACTAATTTTATTTAGATATTTAAATATTTTAAAAATAAGTTAAAATAAAAAAAAATGCCGTAAGCGAGGAAGTATGTATTAATAGGCAATCGGATCATCATAATTTAATTTTCCAACGGTCGAAAAAAAAAGCGCCATATTTTCCAACAAAACACAACAGAACTATAGAATATTTTAAAACCTATTTGGATCCCAGATCAGAGACGCCACTGGATTTTATTTATTCAGATCTCTTCAAACCCAAATTTGCATAAATATAAATTTTATGAACGGATATTCTATTTGTTTCTAGCTTGAATCTGTGGACAGCCGTCTGGCTTTCGTCAATTCTGCCAGGGACCTGATCAAAAACTATGGGTTTGATGGTCTCGATCTAGCTTGGGAATTCCCGGAAACTAAACCAAAGAAAATACAGGGCGGCTTTAGTAAGTAGAATTGATGCATTTACTATCCATACATCATTAATGCGACAAAAGATATGTTACTGTACCACTGGTCTTTTTAATTAATTCTAATAATATCCTAAAGAAAAACATATTTCTTGAAATTATACTGTATTTCTTATCGCCAAGCGGTTGCAAAACCGCTGGCGTTGATTCGAAAATTGCGATATTAGATTTGTTAAAGAATCACCAAAATAATTTCGTTACCGAAAACTCTAACTTTGTAGACCATGGACCATCGCTATACTGGAAGAACTCTTCCTACTTGGGCACTATCACTGATTCTAAACTTTCAAGTTCTCCATTTCTAAAAAGACTTATTAAATCTTTGAGACCTGTAACTTTTTACTGAATAAGTTCCATATTTCCTTTTATTTTTAACATTCTCTCTCATTCATTCTTAATAAAAAACTTTTTGAGCATTGAAACAGATATCAACTTTATTTAGCTCAGTTGAATGAATTATCTGTGGATTGGTCCCTAATATAACTAATAAAATAACAGAAAAGACGAGAAAGCTCAGCATTTGAAAAGTAATGACATTTAATCAATTGAAGTTATTCTAAATCGGACTATTACTTATTTGAATGATAAGGAATTTTGAGTAACTTAAAGTTAGGCTGGCAGGACCTATATCACTAAAAAAATTAATACCATGAGAGAGGTGTGTATCGTCTAAGACTTCGAACCGAACTGGTTTTTCCGATCAATCCATGAATATCCTTACCGTCTCGTTTATCCATTTGCCAGACATATATGAAACATTATTCGGTTTCCTGATACAAGCATGGTCGCCCCGTGATTTTAGATATATTCCTATCTACGATATACTTTTAACAATGATTTTTCCTAACAGATAAATCCATTGAAAATACAATATTTTATTACATACGATCGTAAAAGTTAAAAACAACCATTTGCATGAAAAAAAATACTTCCACGCTACTCTAACTGTTATTATTAATATATTCTGATCTTATTATTCTCCCAGGATTTTTTCTGTAAACCATCATTTGCATATATGAAATGTCATTTCATGACGATAATTTAACTTTTTCTCATATCTGCCGGTGATCAAAAATAACTTTTTGTGAAATATTGTATCCTGCTTTGACTGTACTATAACACGGATCTCTATGACGGAAATACGCTCTTCAATTGTCCATACAAATTATTTGGGTAGTGCTCCCTTTCGAGAATATTTGAAGAAATAATATTGTTTCGCTGTGAAGAGTACTCAAGGAAAATGAAAATAAATAATCTCAAATATCTTATTTTCTGACCACGAATCTTGGAAAAGTAAATATTTAATTCAAAATAGTTATTGCATTTTGTTACATTGAGTATGTTTCATTTTTTGGCAACGACTTGATTGTATTCTTTTTTTTCAGAAAAATTCTGGTCAGGATTGAAACACTCTATAGTCGGCGAGTCTGTGATCGATGAAAGGGCAGACGAGCATAAAGAAGAATTCACGGCTCTTGTGAGGGAGTTCAGGAACAATTTCAGACACGATGGTCTTCTGTTGACCTTGTCTGTTCTTCCCAATGTCAACAGTTCAGGTATGGAACACAAGTTCAAAGATGTTATACCAAAATATGTATAGCGCAATAAGATAAAAAATATGCTGGGGGAAATAGAATGATTCCATAATTCATAGATATTGCAGATTTAAATAATTATGAGACAAATATTTTTTTTTGTTTTCACCCCTTTTTAAGGAGCATGAACAAGATTGAAAGGATCATGATACCGTTACGAAACAACACAATAATGCATTCTGACACTAATCACAACCGCGCTGTGCTACTTCGAATGAATCGGGACAAATAACATCAATGAATAAAACTGTTCGTCTGTCGTGTGCGACCCACAGGAATGAACTCGATGGTTCCATGACGTCATCGGAATAAATCCGGCAGCCGCATAGTCTAGCACGTGCGAGATGAATAGGGGCGGACTCTACCAATTCCGTACCACTGCCCCCTTCTAATTTTGATCGTCCTGATATTTTGATCGTCCTGGTTGAAAGCTGACGAGCCAGAGACAAGGTTGGCACTTAGCTTCCCTTGACACTGCGACCAGCTGGGGTCTATTGTATCATTCTGTCGTCAGTGGTTCCTCATTCAAATAGGTTTGTGCCTTTAATTAGGTTTAGTAGCCTGTTGATAAGGTTCTTCGGATTCATGCCTGTTTCCGGGCTGATCTCTCCAAAGGTTCTGTGTCGCCTACTACTTAGGGCGTCACAGTCGAAGATAATATGAGAGGCTGTTTCCTCCTCTTCATCACATAGCCTACACTCCACGGTTTCCCTGCGTACTCCCATGGTGTTTAGGTGTTTTCTTAGGCCGCAGTGTCCAGTCAACAGACCTATTATTATACGTGCCTTCGTTCTGTTCAGGTTCAGAAGGTCAGCCGTCAGGGTCCGGTTTGGATGCCCCACCATGACTTTGCTGTGTATTTGCCCGACAGTTTGATCCCAATATTGTTGGTGTCTTCTTTTTATCCACTCGTCGATCAGGGTCCTGCATCGGTTTTTGCTAATCCCGTGTACAGGTTCTGGCCCTGTGAATAGCGTTTCAGATGCTTGTCTAGCTAGCTGGTCCGCTTTTACGTTGCCTTCAATGCCTCTGTGACCTAGCACCCACATCAAGGTTACCTTGTTGTATTTTGCCAGCTCGATGAGGTTCTGGAGGCAGTTCCAGACCAGTTTAGACTTTATCTGTATAGAGTTGAGTGCTTTGATAGCACTTTGACAGTCAGATAGAATGTAGATGTGTTTTTTCCTATAACGACTTTCTAGATTCTTCTGAATGCATACCATGATAGCATGTGTTTCAGCTTGGAATATCGTGGAGCATTTGCCAAGTGGTATTATGTAGTCCCTTCTTGGCCTTACCCCATGTATTCCTGCTCCCGTTCCTTCAACTGTCTTTGAACCGTCTGTATACCAGACTATGTCCGCAGTTGATTGTGATTCTATACTCGGGGCCCATCCAGATCCGTCAATTCGGGATTCGAATGGTTTTTCGAATGAGTATAGGGGTTGCATGTAGTCTGAAATCATTTCGAGTTCTTCGATGTTGATTACATGAGTGATTCTGGTATGTCCAGTTGTTCGGATTCTCCAGTTTTTTGTTTGTTTCAGTCTGTATGCACTTATCCTGGCCTCTCCAATGACATGTAAGTCAAGAGGTTCGAGGTTTAGGATGATTTCCATTGCAGCTGTTGGAGTGCTATTAATTGCACCCGTTATACAGAGACAGGCAAGCCTCTGGATTTTCCCTAGGTTGGTTTTTGCCTGTCTTTGATTTGTTTTTGGCCACCATAAGAGTGAGCCATAAATACTCTTGTTCTTATTACCGCCGTGTAAAGCCAGTGCATGGCTTTCGGTTTGAGCCCCCAGGTTTTTCCAAAAGCTCTCCTGTACATCATGAAGGTTATCTTGCTTTAATTGGTTACATGTTGAAGATGCGGGTTCCAGGTTAGTTTCTTGTCAAGAATCAGCCCCAGATATTTCACCTGCTCTACTATTCGTAATGTTTCACCGAATAGTCTGGGAGGTATGAGATCTCCCATTAATATGATAGGGCTTCAATTTTTCGAGATGAACAACCTTCATCTGAGTCCTAGGGCTGCGCTGGATTCTGTAAACCACGTCATTGATCCTCTTCTCTACCTCGTACGGTCCTTGCCAAAACAGTGTTAGTTTGGGGGATACAACTTTCTTCCGCCGTTGGGTTGTACAGCCAAACCTAGTCACCTTCTTTGCATCCTTCTGAACTAGCTTTCAAATTATAACAAGCTTTCCACCTGTCACTGGCCAGTATCAACCTCTTCCGAGCTGGTTTGTGGATTTTCAACAAGGTGTCCCTACTTTCAGCTCTTGGGTGCCTGGTGATCAGAACACCAAGTCACAGGGCAATCAAAGTTCCCTTCCGAAAATAATGCTAGTCGGGGTAAGCTTGGTTGAGTCATAGCCGGCTGCTCTGTATGCCATCAGAAATAGTGGAAGGTGTCTGTCCCAGTCCATTTGGTGTTTTCTACTACCTTGGAAAGATGCTCTTCCATAGTTCGGTTAAATCTTCCAACCATCTGACTGGTGGTGGGTCTTGTTGATACCTATCTGTTAGCAAACTTTCGTGAATAACTTGACTCGGAAATTTCTTCCTTGGTCGAAATGTAGCACCATCGGTATTCCGAATCTTGAGAACATGTTGTCCTCCTATGTCCTGGTCTGGAATAGCATAGGTTTCCACCCATTCGCTGAATAAGTCCATGGCAACGAAGAAGTATTTTTTGTCCGTCACAGGTCAGTCCTGCTAAATCAATGACAATCTCAATGGTGCGCCTACGTTGTATTTCTTCACCTCTGGACCTGGTTTTATGACATCTGGACATCTTCTGCACCAGCTTACTACATCGTCTCGACATTGAACCCAATAGAACCTCTGCCTGATCTTGGCTTGTCTTGTTTTATTAACTCCCAGATATCCTCCTGATTTTCCTTCGTGAATTTCCTCCAAGCCTTCACTTATCCTCTTCATAGGCAAAACCAATTCGGAAAATGATGACCCATCAGCTCCCATACCCTCCCATCAACTGACTTCAATACTACATGAGTAGTTTATTCTCCAGGGATTCCCATTGTGACCACATTGCCTTGAAGATGCCTCCAGGAGGGTCTTTCAGTTCCATCCTTTTTTCAATGTAGAAAGTCCCCAATGTTTGGATTGGTTTCCTGGTCCTGTCTCTTGTGAGCGGTAATCCAGTCGTCCTTGGTTAACAGTCTCGTTTGTTTGCGCGGGACTTTGTTCTCTGACTTTGCTCGGATGCTCTAGGGTGCGGTCTTCTAGACAAGTCATCTGCATTACTATTTGGTCGTTCTAGGCGAGTTTGGTATTGACATGATGCTGCTTAGTCTTTTCCCTGATGTGCGGATCATCAATAATTCTTCTAACTCTGTTGACTTAGATGACCTCAAACCTTTTTTTTTGTAGAAAATGTTGATAATCACAAAACTTCACTGTGCATTTATCTTGAAATATGCGTATTTCAAGAGTTATTAGAAGAAACAAAATGCGAAAACAACAGGAAGTGACGTATTCCTAGAAATATCGACCACTCTGGCTAAGAAGTTGGAAGGAACTTTTTCATCTGAATGAATAGGGAATGTATGGAATTGAGATTGATATTATTATTTGCTTTTCAGTGTATTATGATCCCCGTCAGATCGCCCCACATATCGATTTTGTGACTTTGCAGAACTTCGATTTCCAGACTCCACAGCGCAATAAGCAAGAGACCGATTATACAGCTCCTCTCATGGATCATCGACAGAAAATTCGACGAAATGGCGACTACCAAGTCAGATATTGGTAAGTCAAAAAAGAATCGAAGTTAGTGCTTTGAGAGTTCGACATATTTTCATACAGACTGTGCTAATTCCAAACAAATATTTATAATATCTTGACCTTCCACCTCAATTCGATGATATTTTATCCACAATAACAAGATATATAGATTGAGGTTTTGTTCATAGTTCACTGTTGATATCCTTAATGTTTTTATTACTTCATTTTGTTAATGTTTTCATTTATTTCTTTGATACTCTTGGGTTATCGCGCTAAATCGAAGGGTAATCTCGTGATTAATATTGTTATTTCAAAGATTGAAATTTCTGCATTTCAACTGTTTCAGCTCGGAGTAGAATACTGTAATAATATTTTATACAGTTCCACATCCTTGCAATTGCGTATCCAGGAGCACGAGGGGCCAAGCACGTACCCAGAATTTTTTATACCACGTACCTACCCAGATTTTTTTGTCGGGGGCAAATGATTAAAGTATCGCGTAAGCGGATACGTAAAAGTTTCTCGTAAATAAAAAGCAAATCAATTTTCTCAAGTTATTTAATAATTCGCAGATTCGCAGATTCGGCGCCGGCTGGGGTGGTGAGGTGGGGTGAGTGGCCGGCGGGAGACATACGCCGCACAGTAGAGTATTTGAGGTAAAAACCTGGCCAAAAGTGTAGAAGTTAAAAAATGCTCAACAATTGTAAAAAGTACATTTTATCATTATTGACTAACTGATTTTTTTGTGAGTTGATGCTATTTGATTACGTTTCGGCACTACATTTTTAGTGACATATTACAGGTTTTTCGTTTTTCAACTTTTGAAGATGGAAAAATAATTCTAGACTAGCTTTGTACGAATTGGTTGAGGAGTCTATTAAATAATGGAATAGTTATTTGTGCAAAAGAAAGCGAGTTACGAAAAATAGGGTTTCCCAACGTGTTTCACACAATATTCGTTCTAATTTTGGTATGTGATCCTTTTTAATTCAAGTTAAAAATATAAAAAATATACAGTGCTTCTCAAAAGTCCCCCCCCCTCTTATTTTTGAAACGATTATACATAAACAAATGAAATTTGGAAACTGAATATTAAAGTTGTAAACTTCCCTACTAGTGATGATAAATGACGAAATCGTCAAAGATGACGTCCCAAGGCCATTGTGACCAATAATTTTGAATAGAACCCTACGGCAAGCGACACCTCTTTTGAAAGGTATCGAAAAAACCTATTCAATGATACTCATTTTGTTTGTGTTTATTTCAGTTTTAATGGCTCATTAGTAAACATTAAACTTTAAATTCCATTCAGTATGATATTAATTACAGATTTAAGAATCAGTATCTACTTAAAGAAATTGCTCGAAGTGACCTTCATTTACTTCCTGACAGTGAAATATCCTATTTTTAAACTCTTCTCGTACTTTTGCAAATGTGTCTGCGGAAACAGCCTCACATTCTGCAACAATACGTTGTTTTAAAACGTCAATATTGTCAGGTTCAGTGGCGTAAACCTTCGATTTGAGGTACCTCCACAGAAAAAAATCCAAAGGTGTGAGGTCCGGTGATCGAGCTGGCCATTCCGTTGAACCTCGTCGTCCAATCCATCTACCACGATACTCCTCATCCAAATACCGTCTTACTGCACCGTAATAGTGTGGAGGAGCACCATTCTGTTCGAATGTTATTTCCAAATTGCCGAATTCATCTGGATTATATTCCAAAATTTCAAGGTTTAATGGTTCTATTCGTTTTGCAACAGCTCCAGATAAACCTCACCAGTTGAATTAGTATTCAAAAAAAGAGGCCCAACGATGTGGTTTCCCAGGATACCTGCCCAAACATTCACCTTCTGGGGAAATTGGGTATGTGTTTCACGAAACAGGTGAGGATTTGCGTCACTCCAATACCTCACATTCTGTGTATTTACATTTCCATTCAGATAGAAAGTACTTTCGTCACTAAAACAAATTGTTTTGACATAGTCTGGCTGTTGGTTAATTTTAGTTTCCATATTTTCACAAAATTCTAGTCATCGGTCTGGGTCGTCGTCTGAGAGTTGATGAACCATTTTTAATTTGTATGGATGAAATTTGTTTTTTTTTTCAACACCCTGTGTACTGTACTTCGACTGACTTCACAGGTAGATGCAACGTGAGTTGTTGAAGAAGTAGGATTAACTATTACTTCTGCCAGTATATCAATTTTTTTCTCATCAGAAATTTGTGGTCTGCCAGATTGTTTCGCATCATTAATACTACCCGTTGTTTCAAACTTACGAAGAAGCTCCCTTAAATAAGTCCACGAAACGGGGCGATCGGGAAACCTCTCATTAAAAATGCGTTCTGCTGCATGAATATTTTGTCCAGTTTCACCAAGAATTAGGATCGCTGCTACTTTATCACCTAAAGCACGTACCATTTCGCTTCTTGAAGCACTTAAACGTTTGGCTCACAACAGTTTAACAAATTATTAAAATGTACAAAACTATTAAAAGTACCAAAAGCTGCTAAAACAGTTGAACGTTCGATCAACAATACACAAATTATTAAATGTACAAAAACTTGGACAATTACAGAAACGTCGAATTAGGTAGACTAACAAAAACGTCAGCTTATTTGACTATCCAGAAGCGGAGCTTGAATTTGGAATTTTAGTATTAACTGATTTAATTCATCACAGGTTTGCGTTTTTAAAAGCGAGTTGCCAAAACTTCCATAAACACAAACAAAATTAGTATCATTGAATAGGTTTTTTCGATACCTTTTAAAAGAGGTGTCGTTTGCCGTAGGGTTCCATTTGAAATTATTGGTCACAATGGCGTTGTGACGTCATCTTTGACGATTTCGTCATCTATCATCACTAGTAGGGAAGTTTACAACCGTTAATATTCAGTTTCCAAATTCCACTTGTTTATGTATGATCGTTCCAAAAATAAGAGGAGGGGGAGGACTTTTGAGAAGCACTGTATATTTAAAAAAACTGAAGGACACACTTTTAACGCACTGAAAATTAAAAAATAATTTTAATATTTAAGACTCTGCCAAAAAGCATGGGGTACTTTTTGGTTACGTATCTTTGAGAAACATAATACTTTTAGAGTTAGATCTCAGAGCCGGCAAACCACCTCATTTTAGCAAAGCTGAAATTTTAAGTATGAAGAGTGTGATATGTAGTTGAGAATGTATGCGTACTTGAAAGCGGGGCCCTTTTACAGGTATCAGGTACAAAAGTACATAAAAAACTTCCTTACTGATGTTAAAGTATGGTAATGCGTTCGGCAATTAATATCGTCCAGTTAGCCGAGCGGTCTAAGGCGCGAGATCTAGGCTCTGGATCTCAAAAGTTTGGAAGGGTTTGAATCCCCACGCCTGACGATTTTTTTTATTTTTCACTTTGAAATTGAGAAATGATTTTGTTTTGGGATAAATATTCAAATAAACACCAAAAAAAAATCAATTTCGATCGGGAAAAAAAACGACAGGCATGGGGATTCGAACCCTCGCCAGTTTTTTATATCAGAGGTTAGATCTTGCGCCTTAGACCGCTTGGCCAACTGGACGATATTAATTGTCAAACGTATTACCATACTTCAACGTAAGTATGAAAGTTTTTCATGTACTTTTTTACTTTTTAGTGCGTTGAAAGCGTGTTCTCATCCTTGGAGAGACTTCCATGGAAAAAATGGAAATAAATGCTACATAGAAGACTACGTTGTCAGCTGGGGCCAATACCACCAATTGTTCAAATTATGTTATTAATATTTATAATTAGTTAATTATAACAAATGTTATTCCTGTACTTTTCGCAGCTGGTGATGAAAAGTAAAACATTTGATAACGTCAACGAGTTTTGAAAAGTGTCACTTTGAATGTCAAAATTAGAAAATGCTCTTTGAAGAAGATGACGGAGATCAGAGTTCAGGATAATCATATTGAAAAAGTTAATCTTCCGTAGTCACTCAAAAACCAAGATACCTGTAGTGACTGAACTTTGGAAAATATTAATAATGTCTTTATTTGACAACAAAATTAACAATACCTCCATTAAATGTAATATAAATATACATATATGTAATATATGTAATATATATAATATAATATATATATATATATATATATATATATATATATATATATATATATATGATAAAGATTGATTTATTGAGATATTTTTTAGGAATATTTACCATTACAAAGTGAGTCAAAAATCAAAACATATGAAAAAATGTCTGGTCAGGGTTTTGCCATAAATATTCCACTGTGCGCCGCTGCGATGACCGTCAGGCTCAGAAAGGAATTTTTGGAGCTGTATTTAGACATTTTGTGTGTTTTTTTCTAGCCCCCCTGGACCCCCGCCCCCTCTCCTTCGGTACGTCCTTGGGAGGGGCTATGATGACACTTCGAAATATACAGTTCAACTTTAACTTTACTGCACCTCTGTAATTAAGAACTTCTTCTTCTTCTTCTATGGTAATGGCCTCTTCTCATTGAGAAATTGGCAGCACTCCCTCTCTTACGTAATCTCTTTCCTACAGATTCGAGGCTTCGTCCTTTGAACACAGTCGCCTTGTTCGTAGCTCGTGTCCTACTTCCGTTCATAAGCATATATGTAAATTTTTGCAATGCCTGGCAGGACTTTCACAAACACTTAATTTTCTGTGAAATGCACGTTGAATAACGGCAAGACAATCAACTCACATACCGTGGACTCCCGTTTCCCACTTGGTCTCCTCCTTCTTTGCAAGCTGCAAATTTCTCACGTCAGCTCGCCACCACGTCAGAACCGGCAGTCCCTGTATTTTTTGTAATATACAGAGTGTCGCGAAATGAGTGCGAACGTTTTCAGGGGTTGATTTCTAGTCGAAAATTAAACAAACAATGTAAACAAAAGCTCTCAGGCATTTCTTTGAAAAGTTATACGCTTCGAAAAATGTTGAAAAAATATATATATATATATATATATATTTTTAATTTGCTGGAGAGCATTTTGTGGGCGTGTTCTACCAAATAAAAAGGCTACCTATGTATTTTTTTTATTTTGTTGTGATCTCTTGAAGAGGTGAAACATGCAACCCTTATTCTATTTCTAGAACATTTTAACAAAACAAAATTTCTCATTAAAAATGTGTTTAGAAGAATAATTTATTGCAAAACTTTTTTAACTCCTGTGTCATGTCCGTAAAAGCAATAGTTTCCTAATGAAAAAATAAAATACAACATTGTGCATGAACGGATCTTCTGTAAATGGAATCGAAAAAATCTAGTAGGAGACTGTCACGTTTTGTTTGCACAACTTGTGACTTCAATCGTGGTATTTTAAAACTATTCCGCTTGTTTGAACTTTTAATGTAGGCATGTACCAGTACCATGTTTTGTTTTAATAGAATATCAAATTAAAAATACAAACAAAACAAAATTATGTGTATTACAACAAATAAAAAGGCAACAAGATCAAACGGAACGGAGTTATCAAAACTGCTCGAAATGACTAACTCCAACAATTAGACTGGAATCAAGTATTCGTCTCATAGACTGGCGCAAACGTTGAAATATTCCTGGTGTGTTTTGGATTATCTCGCAGGCTGGAATGATGCGATTCCTTAAATCGTTTACACATTCAATGGGGGTCGTATAAACCAAGGACTTCAGGTGACCCCAGATGCAAAACTCCAAGGGATTTAAATCTGGAGTTCTGGGAGGCCAAGGTTGAGGTCCTGCTCGGCCTATCCAACGATTTGGATACAAGTGAATGACGAGCAGTTATGTTAAAATGGACAGGCACACTATTCGTGCATAAACGACATTCGTGGTCGAATAACTGGTGGAACATTTTCAAGATAAATGGACAGCTGCCCCTGGAAAAATTTTGTATAGGATGCACCAACATTCATATTGGTACCGACCATCTTGAATTGCATGTGAAAAGTTGGATTTTTCAGAGAATAATACGTTTTCTAAAAATTGAGTATTTTAGGTAATCATTTGAAGAATCCATTGTTGAAGGTCTACTCGATGCAAAAAATCTCGCGGCAAAAGTGCCTGGACTCGTTGAATATGGTGAGGATACAATTGGTGATCCTTTAAAATTTTCCAGATTAGTTGATCGCTAACATTTAGTGTGTTTGCAATTTGTCTTCTACTTCAGTCAAATTAAGAACCTCTTCTTCCGGTGCCACCGTTCTTATTACTAGTGGACGGCCACAATCCGTTGATCGTTTTCATGGAGCAAGGTGAAAGTATTTGTTGAAAAAATATCCATTATAAAGTGATATCTAACCTAAACTAAATGAAACTAGAACAAACAAAAAATGGGTATTAGGCATAAATGACAATTCAATTAATCAACAAAGATTGAAATACATGACGTCCATCGAATAATACTAAACACACCTCCAGCCGACCTTTAATCAAATTAAAATCCATATAATCTTTAATATTTATATTGTTAGATCCCTCTTCATATTTCTAATATTTCCACCCTAATAAAGTTAGCACTTGCTCAAAAATCGATGAAACCTAGGCCAATATTTGTCGAATAATTGTCGTAAATACAAAAAATTTGTAGCTCTTTCAGTTTTTTATAAGGGTGGCTGTGCTGACTTGGTATTAAGTTAGTAGTAGTCAGTAAATTTACCGAATTCCCGAAAAATTGTTATTAACATTTGTCGTATGATTGTAGAAATCCATTGAACATGGTAAAAATGCACTAAAATATATTTTATAGTTATTAATGCAACGAGTGCAAAAAGTTTGTGTTTATTGCACTCGACGTTGAGTGGAATAAACACTTTTTGCACGAGTTGCATACAATATTCATACAATATCCCACTAAAGGTGGGAAAATAGAAAGCGTGATTAAATATCAAAATATTTAATAATTAATTAGCACTATCGATTTGCATTGAGAAAGTTAGGAACTAATACCTATGCTAGGAACAATTTAACTCAAACTTTATTTCTCATTAATTGCATTTTCTAGTAATTCCGTAATCCAGTATGCAATAAATATGATTGAAAATAATATAAAATATGCAATTGTTTAAAATGTAATACAATATCACAGAAAATGGACTAAAAATGGCGTCGATTTGAACGTTTATGTTTGTCATGATCACGAAACGTTGTGGTAGAATGACAGATGAGTGCAATAAACATTTTATTGCACTAGTGCAATGAAGAACCAATTTCTCCACTAAATATAGTACAATAAAGTTTTTTCTGCATGCACGTAGAAAAAGGAAAGTATATGCCTTTTTATGCATATTTCCTGGTGTTCGTGGAAATTTCGAAATCTTAGCATTATCGCATTCATATAAGTACATCTAATTCATGCATTCAGAAGACGAAACATGGGTGTCCTACAATTTTGAATTCGAAATTTCAGAGGTTTTGTGTAAACGATGATTAATTCTAATATTAAATTTTTTCCACAATACTCATTGTATATTACTTGGATAATTTTTCTTACAACTGAAAATTCATTCAATCATTTAACAATTGTCGAATGACCAAAACATAATTTTCGTGGAAATTTTGAATTTCCTGACCAACAGAAAAGGTTGAAAACCATGAATGAATTGAAAATTCCCTTTTTTTTCAAATGACCAAAACATAATTGTCGTGCAGTTTTTGAATTTTATGAAGCAAAAGAACTGCGCTAATTTTTTTTCTATATTCCCTAATTTTTTTTTGCTGAATACTCTTGTCCTCGTAGAATTTTTTTTTCCTGTTTTTTTTGTGTTGTTCCATCTAGATTATGTCTTTGACTCTGCCCGCTTCTCGTTATCCCGTTTTCCTTTTAACCCGTTTTTCTGTTATCCTTTATTCCCGTTATCCAGTTTTTTCGTTATCCCATTTTCCAGTTATCCCGTTTTTTCGTTATCCCATTTTTACGTTATCCTGTTATCCCTTTTCCGTTTTCCGTTTTATCCCGTTATCATGTTTTTCCGTTATCCCGTAGTCCCGTTTTCCGTTCGTTATCCCATTTTCCCGAAAAAAAATTGCCAAATCGGTCCAGCCGTTCTCAAGTTTTGAGCTCACCAACACAAACAGACATTCATTTTTATTATATATTATACCGGGTGTTTCTCAAAAGTGGCTCCCTATAACTTTTTTGTTTCTACAGATATATAAGTGAAATTTGGTGTGTATGTGTAGTACATAAATATGCATTTTTTGATGTATTCAATTGTTTTCTATCACTTTAGGTTTGACCGGAAATGACCCTCACTTTCTTATTTTAAATGGGACGCCCATTATATTTGTACTTATTTCAATAGAAAATCACATTGTGAGTACAATGACACCCCATTGACACTTTTTGGCATTTATAATCCTGAAATTTTAATTTTTTTATTTTCAATCTAGTGTCATGAATGAGTTAAAACGGTTAATTTTGGATCAAGTTGCCAGGGAAAAAGTTTCGATCGAGTTTTACTTTTTATTAGTTTACTGGTTCATTTAAAGTTTACAAAATCGTAATTATGATGTTTACTAAATTTTTTCAAATAGAAGAAAGGTCGCTCATTACCATATATGAAATGGGCATCTTGTTACGAACAATTTGATACCACATAATCGATATTTTGAATAAACGTTAAATAACATAATAACTGAATTAACCAATAACGACCATATAATGACAATGTATAATGATGTCAAATTGTTTAGACAAAGTGACATAATAAATCATAAGGTACCTTAATTGTGTAATTATCATTAAGAATGTACCAGTAAATTCCTAATTACCTCGGTATTTTGAAAACTTTCCAAAATGTGACTGTAAAATCTAATAAACTTATTGTTCTAAATGTTCAAAATGATCACCATGCTGATCTTGGCCAAGTTGTATTTTTTCTATTGATGCTCTCACTACGTTTCGTAATTGCTCTGCTGTAGTTATATTAATAGCTACTCGTACTTTAATTTCTAATTCCTCTCGTTTAGCTGATACATCTCATTTTTTATCGTACCCCATAGGAAAAAATCTAAAGGCGTTAGGTCCGACGATCTACTAAAAAAATAAAATCACATTAAAACACTCTGAATTTCGAAGTTTTTGTTCCACTTTTGGAAAATAATGACGAGTGGAATGTCGTCTATTGGGTAATATTTCGGCATTCTCAAGAATTTCTGCCAAAACTGACAAATTAAATTTAATATCATAATAATTATTTTTTTATTTCTTTCCAAAGCCTCCTCATCTTCTTCACTGTGATGAAGGTTGATGGATAAACTATTAGAGCGTTTAGACAGATTATGATAATATTTATTCAAAATATCGATTGTGTGGTATCAAATTGTTCGTAACAAGATTGTTCAGATATGGCAATGAGCCATCTTTGTTCCATTTGAAAAAATTTAGTAAACATCATAATTACGATTTTGTAAACTTCAAATAAACCAGTAAAACAAATAAAAAGTAAAACTCGATCGAAACTATTGTTCCCTGGTAACTTGATCCAAAATTAACCGTATTAACACATTCATGGCACTCTAGATTGAAAATCAAAAATTGACAATGTTGGGATGATAAATGCCCAAGAGTGTGATTGTACCCACAATGTGATTTTCTATTGAAATAAGTAAAAATATACCGGGTGTCCCTTTTAAAATAAGAGAATAAGGATCATTTCCGGTCAAACCTGAAGTGATAGAAAACAATTGAATACGCCAAAAAATTCATATTTATGTATTATACCTACCCACCGAATTTCATTTGTTTATCTGTAGAAACAAAAAAGTTATAGGGGTGAGCCACATTTGAGAAACACCCGGTATATTCCTGAAAACTTTTCTAGGACAAAGAAATTTCCAATAGCTTTTTCAAAAATCGTTTCTTTCCCTAAAAACCTTATTCAAACCTTATTCAAAAAAACAATTAGCCAAATCGGTCCAGCCGTTGTTTTTATAAAATAAAAAAAACTACCCCGTTGGGGGTTCGTTCCTGTGACCTTCTGCTTGGTAGGCGACAGTGTAACCGCTGAGCTATTTCCTCGTTTGGTAATAAATGACTCGATAGTGTTTTTCTTCGCCAAAATTCTTATATACCCGAATTTTCCAATTTCCGGGAAACTTTCCAACCATCCTCTCATACGAAAATTAAAAAAAAATTGCCAAATCGGTCCAGTCGTTCTCACGTTTTGCGCTTACAAAGAATCGAGATTAATTTTTATTATATAGATATACGAATTTTTTTCATATTTCAGCAATGCTCACATTTTTTTAATTTGTCATCGTTTACAAAAAATAAAAAACTTCTGAAAATTCGTATTCGGTCCCTGGTGAATATCATACAAAATCTATATTTTCTTTAAAAAATATTGTATTTCATTTTTATTATGTTGAATGGATTTCGACAATTATTCGACAAATTTCAATCACAATATTCTTGAAATTTGACTTACATTCGTCAATTCACTGTAGTGGCAGTGCTAACTTGATATCAAGTTAGCACTTAAAAAATATTTACAATAATGTTGTGTCATTTCTGTGTACTTCTCAATCTACACTCATTTGTATATGCATTTTTATAAACATATTTTTTCTTTTTTTTATGTTCGATCACGTCAAATGTTTGATTGAAATTTATAAAAAACTTTTTAACAAAAAATTAAACCGACGAAATACGGAACTGAAAAGTAAAAAATAAAATAAACCTTCTTAGTCTCAGTAACTAAGCTCCTAAACTAATGTAAGTAACTAATTTTGAGTCGGCGCCAAACAAACAAGCAAATGAATTATGTAAGGCGTAAAATGATGGCATCGAGTTGCGCGGTGACATTCTGATAATTTTTTTGAAGTAATTTAATGATGTTCGTTGATTGTTTGTTTGGCGCCTACTCAAAATTAGTTACTTACATTAGTTTAGGAGCTTAGTTACTGAGAATGAGAAGGTTTATTTTATTTTTTACTTTTCAGTTCCGTATTTCGTCGGTTTAATTTTTTGTTAAAAAGTTTTTATTTTTCAATTTTTTATGGCTAAAATATACTAATTACTACCTACTCGTTTTTTGATCTTCCAAAATACTTACTTACCCACCTTACTTCAACTATTACCAGTTAAATAATATGATTATCTAGTTTTACTATTTGTTGTAATATAAATTATTTTTGTTGTTCTGGTTAGTTCATCTCATTACTTTGTATGTCATTTATCCTCTCATAGAATATAATGGTTTTGACGGATGTGGAACAGAAATAATGTCAGTAGCGATCTGTCATTGTCAACTACGTATGTGTGTGCCAATGTTCATAAGTGAAAAATCAATCATCCCCTATTTTGCCACCCGTACGGGTATATAATTCCATTCGAAATCTGAATATAAGGTATACCCTATCTATTAAAAAAAGAATCATCCAAATCGAAGAACCCAGTACAAAGTTATGCCTGATAGAATCGGTTAACGGACCAGAATTCAGAGGGTGAGTGATCAATACCCTTCATTTTGCTACCCTTAGGGGTGAATTTCATCTTTTAGATTCAAATGGAACCACCTTTGAAGTCCACCCTATCCACTGAAAAAAGAATTATCGGAATCGGATGCCTCAGTAAAAAGTTATGCGTGATCATACATAAAAAAAAGGATGAAAAAAAAATATATGGGTCGACTAGAGAACCTCCTCCTTTTTGGTTTCGTCGGTTAAAAATAACCATATACCATGCTAGAAACGTCCTTTCCTGTGTTCTTTTCCTGTTCATTCATACTCATACTCTATTGGAATAGATGTGTAGATACTGTATTTTGATGAAAATATCTGAATAAACATTATTATTATCTACAACGGCATATTGGCGCCATCCTACCAGTATCTTTTTTTATTGAATTCTCGAAATTTGGACTTTTTTTCTCAAAATGTTGAGATATTTTCTCAATTTTTTTTTACTTTATTCTCAAAATTTTGAGTTCAAAATTTTTGACTTTTTTAAAATTTTGACTTTCATTCTCAAAATTTGAGATTTTCTCAAAATGTTGATTTTTTTCAAAATTTTGATTTTTTTTTTTTTTTTTGACTTTTTTTCAAAATTTTTTTCAAAATTTTTCTATTTTCAAAAAATTTTTAGATTTTTTTCAAAATATCGACTTTTGTTATCAAAATGTTGACTTTTTTTCTCAAAATGTTGAGATATTTTCTCAAAATTTTGACTTTTGTTCTCAAAATTTTGAGGGAAAATCTCAAAATTTTTAGATTTTAATTCTCAAAGTTCTGACTTCTATTCTCAAAATTTTGACTTTTATTCTCAAAATTTTGAGATTTTATTTCTCAAATTTTTGACTTTATTTCTCAAAATTTTGACTTTTTATCATAGCTGCTCGTTAGTTTTTGTTAACTTAGCTATGCATTAACCATACTGGGTGTTATCTGTCTATTGACCAATAACAACTATTGATACACCTGGTATAATTTACTGAGAAAATGTATAGAAAGTCAGGACTTGTAATAATATAAATATATGTATTTTCTAAAATATAAAAACAACTATTGATACACCTGGTATAATTTACTGAGAAAATGTATAGAAAGTCAAAATGAGATTGAATAAACAATAATCTAAAATGAGAAACAAATATAGGTTGACAATTAAAATAACTGTTCTTCAGTTATTTTAAACAATTGATAATAATTTTACCTTTGTTGAATCAATAAAATCAATAATGAAATATTTTCTTATTACACTATACATATATACCTTGCCAAATAAACAGTTTGATTTCTTACCGTCCACTGAAGTAATACACAATAGTTTAATTAAGACTTAATTATTCCGTTTTAATTCCGAATAATATTACGCGTTCACTTGTGGCAATATGATTATTTAGCTTCTTGATAAATATTAATTCCTTTCATTTAGTTATTACTGAGATGAATTCTGATGCGTTAAACTTTCACTATGATTCTGCATATGGTTGATTAATTTGCTACTTCAGATAAACTCTACGGAGTCTACGCTTATTTCGCGTAGGAAGATGGAGACTTCATCTTCGCTAATTGAAATTAAACTTTACTTTTATTTGCTTCAAATGAAGCTGAACTAGCTTGGTACTGACTGACTAGATCGACGACTGGATTCTGGAATGAAGAGCGAAGAGAGTGAGAGAGTTCTAGTATGGAGAATCTTATATATAAGTGTTGGTAGTCAAACGATGCGCCCTAATAAAATTATAATTAATGAGTCGGTGAGTACCCGTTTGAGTTGACACGCCGCCATGATATATCACCAAGCCTATTACCGCTTCAAAAAGACCGCGGGTTATTCACTGTCCCGGCGTACTATTTGTTAGGAAATGTCTGAACATATGGTTGGAATTTCGATTGATGTGCCGACACAATTAATAGAGGAAGTATTCGACTTTATGAGTTGTCATATAAATTTTACTATTAATGCGACCGTTTTTATTTCGAACGAAAATTGATTTATTTTATTGGCATTCTTCAGTTTCCAGCTTTACATATGGCTATATTTAAAATACTTGATAAGGAGTGCTCACAACACACCTCCTTTTCCCCATTTAAAAGGTATTAATCTAATTGATACCTTTTTCATGACCCTAATATCTTGGGTAGATGAGTGGTATTGATCTCAACTTGTATGGCTCTGACAATTGTTTTAGCATACCATGAGCAAACTAAATAAATTCTTACTGATAATACCTATGATAACATATGACCTTTACCTTATTCAATCATGCACCTAATATTACATACATGGTCAACAATATCCCTACTTATATAATTACTATTCTAACATACTAATTTTAACATGCAAATCTTTATATAATTCTCAATAAAGATCCCTTCAAGTCAGTGTCTTCTGAGACGGTGCTGGCTTCGAATTGGAACGCCACCCTGTAGATATGACCTGTCATCACCTGCCCTTATGTCTGCTCTTCGACTAGGGATGTGGTAAACAACATCTGTGAACCATATGACTTAGTTCCACTCAGTCTGCAGTGAAGTAAACGGCCTTGTCGTTAGTTTTTCGAGCCACCCTTCGTGTAGAGGACGTGTTTGACGGTAATTATCGACTTCTCTCTATGATGCAAAATGTCACCTGACATTTGTTTAAAAGTTCCAGTGAGTGGTAGTTTCTAAGGTTCTTCCGTGTTAAAGTGATGGTTCAACCTTCTATTTAGTTGGATAATTTGTGCACCCTTGCACACTTACGATGAAGCTTCCTGGGGGTCCCTCAACTCTGCACTCTGACTATGGGCTTGGAATATCCATTCATCCTTGGGTATTGTGAACTTACTTGGATTAAAAGTTCAAACTTCCATGGCGATACGATGCTCAGTAAATAACTATTGGGTGAGAAGCTGATAATCATTAATTTGAACCCAGATATAGTTCAAAAATCCATATTATATTATCCGTAATTGTTAACGATAATTTTAAAATGTTCTTTATCATCACCGATATTTTTCGCACATGTTTACGTTTAATTAATGTTATTTCACTTAGTCATTATCAAGGTAACACTTTTAATTACATGCTAAAATCTCTTCTCGGTAGAGAATTATAACCATTTATATTAATACTTCATTAATGTCTATAAAGTCCTTCCGAATTTTCAGGAAATACACACAATTTTCTCTTACTGTCTATGCTTTACTCAAAAGTCCGATTCTCATGTAGAATAACCGACACTAGATGATTTCTGTCCAATTCCGTCACTTGACGATATTTCCAATGGTACGCGGTACGTTATGGTTCAGGTAGAAAGTCCCATCAATATTTATTTCGCGTTAATTTACAGGGTGTTTCAATTTCTTTGACTACACGTTTCGATACGTGCTTGTGTATATCTGGCAAGATTTCATGAATTCCAATTATTTATCTATAATGGCTTACTATACTATTAGATCTCAACTGTGTTTAAAAATATTGACAATATTATTACTTCATAAGTGCATTATTTTGAACTTTTGAAAATTACTTATTTTGACTTTTTGCTTTGGAATAAATCCATGGAAACTCTTTTACTGTACCACGTGTTCTAGTCTGATAACTATGATCTATCTCCGGAATACTTTCTCCTTCATATTCTGTTGATTCAAGTTGATTTCTATCTTCTAGTGTTTTTAGGTTTTCTAGGGGTCTTTTTCTTGATCTTTCTCATCGGTTTTTCCTTTATTTCCTCTTGAGTTCCTGCTTGCAATTGTTCTTTCGTCCTGAAGTTCTATTCTTCTAATCCTTTCTCCTTCTCATATTCTAACTATTTCTCTATGTTCCTACACTCAGGGAAAATTTCTACTTATATTTCTGATTTCATGAATTGGCGGAATTCTTCTCTTGTATACCACTTTCATTCCTTTTGATATCTTTCAACAAATTATTCTCTTGAAAAAAGTTTGATCGCTTTTCCGTGGCATACTAACGTATTGTTAAGAATTGGATTGCCTACCCTAGGTGGAAATAATCCTTTCCTATATACAGGACGCACTGGGGTTTAACGTTACTCATCCTTGTATTCTCTAAAAATAATTTCCGCCTATTTTCTAGTTGCGGAGATTTTTCTTCTCTCTGATTAACTTTCAGTCGATTCATGTGTTCAATCCTGTTTCCAATTTGTGGGATTTCTGAATTTTCAAGCGATGACTTCTTAAAATTAGATTTTTCCTCTTGACTGGCTATGGTTTCGATGATTTTTATATCTTTAACTACTTCCTTATTTTCTTCGGTATTTTCTTTCAAATCTCGTACCATAATACGTTTTTTCGATGTTGAAAATTCATTATTGGCTATTTTCTTTAATTCAAAATTTTTTCCGAATTCATGTTACTCCTTGCTTTAACTATGCATATATTCAATAATCTGGGCGGCAAATTCTTGTCCTTGGACGAATAAAATTCAGCCTTTTGATTTTCGTCTACTGCGAAAGTACTTTCTTTGGCGACTATCATTCCGAGGTTCTTGGCATTTTCCAACGTCCTGGAGGGTAGAATATCTCTCTTGGGTGATTCATATCTACCTTTTAGACTGTCTTTCAACGATTTCCTATGTGCTACAACGATCTTCTTCCCTAAATTCCTTGATGCGTTAGCTTCGGCAATTCCGATACTTCCTGTATATGGTTTGCTACCTTTCTTGAATATTTTCATTATCGAAAACTTTCATACCTATCCGTATATCTTTTTCCATTTTCCGAACATAATTTCCTTCATTCCGCTGTGGTACTGCATTGGCAATTTTCCGTTCCATCTCTCTGTTTCTTTAGGCAAGAAATGTTCGTTCTTTGACGAATAAATTTCTACTTTTAGACTGTCACTTTCGAGTGGCGTACTATTCATGATGGTCGTTCTCAGATCATGGGTTTTTCCCATTGTTCTGGTTGAAAAAGTGTCATTCTTGAATGAGCTGGCTCTTTCACTACGACTATACTTTGAACTTTTCCGGCTGTCTCGCTTGACTATCCTTCCTAGTGTACAGGGCGTTTCTGGTTTTGTTAATACCTTTGCTGATTTTCATGGATTTTCAATTTCCACTTTTGGCAATTTTCTATCTTCACGATTTTTCTCTAGTTTAATGAATGATGTCACTGTCAAATCATCAATCATATTTGGTTTGTTCAATCGATAACCTGTGTTATCTTCCCTTCCTAGACGATTTTCCATACTTTTTCCTTGAATCGGCTTTCTCGAAACCTAGTGTCTCAAACACTTTACTATCTTCGGACATTTCCATTTGATTCGAGCCGGCTGGACTCATTTCATGGCGTGAAAATCCATTTTTGATTACTCGGCAATTCGTTTTGGGCGTGCACTCCCTTGAGAAATTTAGCTTTTCGTCAAAAGTTAATTCAATCCACTGTTTTATCATTTTGGTCATGTCTTCAAACCTTTTTCCCATTTCTTCCAAACTTTTTAGCCAATTATTATGTTCGTTATCTAAATTAATACCGTTCTTCTGTTCCTCACCTTCACCGTAGGTTAGTACATTCTTTTCTTGCTTTTTTCTATTCAAATTCCTGTTATATCCGGACATTTTTCCATACTTTCTCGGACTATTTCCATTCGCGTAACTATTTCCTGTTTGTCTTCTGTCAATTACTCTCCCAAAATTCTGATATCGGTTTCCATTTGATTGATTGATGAATCTACGTCCTTGTTCGTTCATTCTTCCCTGAGTTCGAAATCTATTTTCCATTGAATAGTTAAAAACCTTTTTCTTGATTTCTTTATTTTTCTAAATTTTCTAAATCTGTTTCCCTTAGCATAGTCGGAAAACCATGGTCCTGATTCACTTAATATCTCATTTCGAAAGCTATTTCTATTTGGACATCTATATGAGAGGTGACCAAATTCTTCGCAATGATAACATACACAATTTTTCTTCTTACAATTTGATTCTTCATGACCCTTACGATTGCAATGTGTACACACTATTTTATTCGTATTGAAATTTCTAAAATTCATATTAGTTTGAGCTGTTAGTGTCTCAATTAATTCTTCCTTCTCTGCTAATTGTATGGCTTCTTTTAAACTGACAGGACTGGCAGATAAAACTATACAAAATTGCAGAGCGTATCTTGTTCAAATTTTTGCTTTAATACATCATCAACCCTATTAATTCCTGTAAATTTTCGTAATTTCGCTGCGGATGCTCTCAATCTTATGGAAAAATTTCTAACTGATTCACTATTTTTCTGATAACAATTCAAAAATTCTTTTTCTTCTTCTCCAGGTAATTTCAATCTGCTAAACTGCTGCAATAATTCCTTTTTAAATTCTGGCCAATTTATTGTATTTTTTAATTTATCATCTGTATCTATAAATAATCTGGCGATTCCTGTCAATTTTAATCTAACTATGGAACTTATTTGACTGTCTGTCCATCTTGCTACAGCTGCCAAATACTCAATTTCACGAATAAAATCTTTGATATCTGTAGAACCATTAAAAGAAGGTAAATTATCCATACTGATAGTAATGGTAGGTTCATAGGTAATCCTACCAGTCCACGGCACTGTTGTCGGAGTTTCCATGATTTAACAATTTTAATAAAATCCCCATTGAATAAAAAATTTTCACTTTCCTTTCCGAATACTTTCTGAGATCAGCCTTGTATAAACGATATATATGTTTTGATTTTCCACTCGTCAAACTCTCTGTACTGATATTACTTTCTAAATGCTTTTCGTATTATTTTTTCCAATTTTTCAATACTTTTCTGACCTTATTCGTTACCAAAGGTTTATCTTTTGCTGAATATTTCTACAATTTCATTCCTTTTAGCATTCCACAAACAATATTAAAAATTATTCTATATTTGCATATATTTTTCCAAATGACTTTCAATAGACAACTTTAGTGCAAACTGCAATATTACACACTTTCAACTACACAAATTCTGATAATATTTTTACGAGAAAACAATTTTTTTACTATATTTTCATTCTTATTTGCATCGAGTAATTTTGAGTCTGACATCTTTTTCGAAAATCAACATATAAACGTTATTTTCCTGTAAATACACCTCGACACCTGACACCAAATATCATAGCTGCTACTTAATGAAACGGGGGAACTTAATTTGACAGTACAAAGACCAATCTCAAATCGTTTCGAAATAATAATACAATTAGGACTTGTAATAATATAAATATATGTATTTTCTAAAATATAAAAACAACTATTGATACACCTGGTAATTTACTGAGAAAATGTATAGAAAGTCAAAATGAGATTGAATAAACAATAATCTAAAAAAATTTTAAACAATTGATAATAATTTTACCTTTGTTGAATCAATAAAATCAATAATGAAATATTTTCTTATTACACTATACATATATACCTTGCCAAATAAACAGTTTGATTTCTTACCGTCCACTGAAGTAATACACAATAGTTTAATTAAGACTTAATTATTCCGTTTTAATTCCGAATAATATTACGCGTTCACTTGTGGCAATATGATTATTTAGCTTCTTGATAAATATTAATTCCTTTCATTTAGTTATTACTGAGATGAATTCTGATGCGTTAAACTTTCACTATGATTCTGCATATGGTTGATTAATTTGCTACTTCAGATAAACTCTACGGAGTCTACGCTTATTTCGCGTAGGAAGATGAGACTTCATCTTCGCTAATTGAAATTAAACTTTACTTTTATTTGCTTCATAATGAAGCTGAACTAGCTTGGTACTGACTGACTAGATCGACGACTGGATTCTGAATGAAGAGCGAAGAGAGTGAGAGAGTTCTAGTATGGAGAATCTTATATATATAGTGTTGGTAGTCAAACGATGCCGCCCTAATAAAATTATAATTAATGAGTCGGTGAGTACCCCGTTTGAGTTGACACGCCGCCATGATATATCACCAAGCCTATTACCGCTTCAAAAAGACCGCGGGTTATTCACTGTCCCGGCGTACTATTTGTTAGGAATGTCTGAACATATGGTTGGAATTTCGATTGATGTGCCGACACAATTAATAGAGGAAGTATTCGACTTTATGAGTTGTCATATAAATTTTACTATTAATGCGACCGTTTTTTATTTCGAACGAAAATTGATTTATTTTATTGGCATTCTTCAGTTTCAGTTTACATATGGCTATATTTAAAATACTTGATAAGGAGTGCTCACAACATTTTATTCTCAAAATTTTGAGATTTTATTTCTCAAATTTTTGACTTTATTTCTCAAAATTTCTTCTTTTATTCTCAAAATGTTGACTTATTTTTTATCAAAATTTGGACTTTTTTCTCAAAATGTTTTGACTTTTATTCTCAAAATGTTGAGAAAAAATCTCAAAATTTTAGATTAAAAGTAAAAATATTAAAAAAAAAACTTAAATTTTGGAAAAAAAAGTAAAAATTTTGATAATAAAAAAGTCAACATTTTGAGAATAAAAGTCAAAGTTTTGAGAAAAAATCTCAAAATTTTAAGAATAAAAGCCAAAATTTTTAGATTTAAATAAAAAAAGATACTGGTAGGATGGCGCCATTTCACACAGTGAAGTAACCTTTTTTATATCTTCACTGGACGTCAAAGTTGAAAATTGGTGACTTTTCGTTTCCACAAATAAAAAACAGAAACTCCACTGATTGTGTCACTCATTCAGGTTACAAAATGGAATGCCCAACAACAAAATCATCTACGGAATAGGACCATTCGGAAGAACGTGGAAAATGACTGAAGATTCGGGATTAACTGGCGTGCCACCACTAACCATCGATGGTCCAGGAGAAGCTGGCCCCTACACCGCGGAACCAGGTCTCTTGAGCTACAACGAAGTGTGTTCCAAAATCGCCAACCAAAACGAAATCAGGGCTGGATACCTCGGAAAACTCAGGAAAGTCAATGACCCAACGAAAAGATTCGGTAAGAGATGATTTATGCTTCATTTTACTTGGGTAAGAGTTCAATTTTATTGCAGAAGAGTATTGGAATACTACCGATAGCGACGTTACAAAGCGTTACGGTAGGTTGGTTTTCATGTAATAAAAAAAAAGATGATGGACAATTGAAACTAGAAATATTGTGATACAAAACTTCGAAACATTGCTTTTTAAAATCCGTTGGGTTTATTTTTTGTATGTTTATTATCAGTTCTCCATCATTTACAGAACATCAAAAATTATAGTTTTCTCCAATATCGAGAGTTTTATCTATAACGTAACAGCTTAATAACTTTGAATGTATTTTTTAAAGGGCGATTTTTATCCTCAAGCGAAAATCTTCATTGTAAAAATACCCCTTTGTCCATATGCCTGTCAGGTGCCTTACCGTATTTTTGAATAGAATCTAGTTAAAAGGTGTTTTGATTATAATTAAACAATTGGCACAACAGCAAATGGCAGTACAAAATCTCTCAGCTATTCCGATTAATTCGCAACAATATACAGTAACCACAGGGACACTTATAAAAATGATAATTTTACCAACTTTAACATTCATTTCCCCAAAATAACATCTGGTCGAATTTTTTAAAAAATCAGCAACTTCACAAATAAACTAAACTAGGCCCTGATGGAATTCCAAATTTTTTCTTGAAAAATTGCTAGTACACTATTTCTACTCCTCTTCATATAATATTCAATATATCATTGTCCACAGGAGTATTTTCCCAACTACTGGAAAAATAGTTTTTTACCTTTCTTCAAATCCGGTGAAAAAAACAATGTAAAAAATTATAGAGGTATAACTGCTCAATCTGCAATTCCAAAGCTCTTGGATAGTCTTTATGACCAACTAGCATTTTCTTGCAGATAAATCATCGATAACCAGCAACATGGCTTCACACAAAATAAATCTACGGTCATAACCTAATCTATGAGTCTGAAATCTTGAAGGCATTAGAAAACAAACTCCAAATCGATTCCATATATACTGACTTCTCTAAAGCCTTCGATACCGTTGACCATAACTTTCTACTTTGAAAACTGAAATGGCCCCGTAGTTTTTTAATTGGGCCCAATCAGAGGGTTAAAGTAGGTTCCTCTCTTCCAAATATAATTGTCATCTGGGGTTCCGCAGGGTTCTCACTGTGCACCACTCATTTTCGACTTATTTAAGAACGATATAGGGAATAGCTTCATCCACAGTAAATATTTATTATTCGCTGATGATCCAAAACTGTTCAGGCCCGTATACTCTTACTCTGACCAATTGCTCCTTCAAGATGATCTTAATTGCTTTTTTAAATGGTGTGAAATCTGAACAACCTGTACAACAGATCGTTGTTCTATAAGTTTCTTCAAATCTATTAAAAAACAATTCTTGCCATTTATTTTGATAAACAACTAACTTATGTCTATCATGTAAAAGAGTATCTGCAAAGGCATCGAAGCTGTTAGGTTATACTTTGAGGAATTGTGATAATTTCTCCATCTACTCTGTGAAGATGGTTTACATGTCATTGGTTGTCTCCCACCTTCGGAATGCCTCAGTTGTTTGGTCTCCCTACTACCAGTAACACAAATAGACTATTGAGAAGATTCAAAATGAGTTCTTGAGGTTTTGTGCATTCAAACTCCATGTCAATATTGAAAATCATTATTACTCTGCTATAACTGGAATGCTCAATATGCACTCCTTAACAAACCGTAGAAGAGTCAATGATATATGCTTCATTCACAAATTACAGAATGGATTGTTGATTAGTTCCGAATTGCTCCAATTGATAAAGTTCATACTTTCAAATTCTTCGTAGTAACAATATCTTCCATATAATATTCCACGCCATTGATTATGGCAAACATTCACCTATTGATAGATCATTGAAATTTATAAATGATCACAATATACAGAGTGGGCATTGAAAACGAAACAGCGGCTCTGTAGTTCGGCAGAAATTTTTTGGTAACAAATCTCAGACTAACTGCTTTCTTTACTGAACATAACATAACAGAAAGGCAATTTGGTTCAGGATGTTGCTAGCCAATGATGGGTGATCTGTGAACCAATAAGGATAAAAAATCACTGAATAATGGTATGAGTTTTTTTGTTCAAGTGGTCATGTCAATTTGGCAGACGTTTTCTTGTCTCCAGTTGGACTTGCAACCGCTTTTTATCTGAGAAAAATATGTGTAGAGGAGAATAATGAAATTGGGAACACCTTCATTCGGTTTTTCTGAAATGTTATTTTGGTTTTTCAGGTACGTACGCTTTCCGACTTCCAAAAGGGGATACAGAGGGCATCTGGGTATCTTTCGAAGATCCTGATACCGCAGGACAGAAATCAAGTTACGTCAAAGCCAAAGGATTAGGAGGTGTGGCCATCGTTGATATAACACTGGACGATTTCAGGGGATTATGTGATGGAAATAAATATCCCATTTTAAGAGCTTCCAAATATATGTTGTAATTTCAATTTCTGAATTTTTATTCAGACGAATCTAGATTTTTGAAATTATTTTACGAAATGAAGTGATTTCAATCAAGTTGTGATAATTGTTGATATGTTCAGGAAAAAATAATAAAGCTTCAATAATGACTATGATAGTTCTTTGTTTTCTGTTTTACATATAACTGACCCAAAAAGAGCTTGATGGGGTAAGAATGCTGTAGAATATTGAACGTGAAACAGAAAATATTATCAATTTGAGTAAGGAAAAAAAATGGACAAATAACTTTTGTAACAGTGAAAATTATGATTCATTTTCAATGTTATGGCTGAATTGGTTGGTAAATAAAATAATTAATAAAAAAAACCTGTTTTTTTATTCAAATGTTCTAAAAAGAAAAAAATTATTGCTTTGGATGTGTGACGTAGATTATTCCGTGAGTTACAGATTCAAGAGCTTGTCGCGCAATAACCTACGTCACACATCCAAAACAATTATTTTAAACTTTTTACGTCATTTGAATAAAATCTTGTCTTTAAAAAGGTTTTTTTTTAAATTTTTTTATTTTGTGCTCTTTAGTTAATACGCCTTAATCTACGCATTTTTGTGAAGAATCGTTATTATAAGGCTTTTTTCCTGTAAGTTTTGAGCTATCTAGTTCTTCAATGAAAAGACCATCTAAAGATTAACTCATCCGCCATCCTGGAGCTGCTATCTTCAATTAATGAATTTTGAAAAAAATCAATAATCTTCGACTGAATTCATAATCTACGTCCCCAAAAACCCCGACATACCATTTGGAGCTTCCCTCTTGAATCTATGAATTATCACAATAAATGTATAATGTCCGACCCCAAAAACCTCCTTTACCAATTTTGAATCGAATCGGACCATAATTACAAAACTCGTCCGCTATCTTGGAGCCGCCATTTCAAATTTATGAATTTTGACAAAACATTCATAATCACCGATCCCAAAAACCCCCACATACCATTTTTCAGTAGAATCGGACCATAATCACATAGATCGTCCGCCATATTGGAACCAGCCGCCATTTTGATTTTCTGAATTTTGACAAAAAATTAATAATCTTCGATCCCGAGAACCTCCAATACCAATTTTGAATCGAATCGACCATAATTACAAAACTCGTCCGCCATCTGAACTGGACAAAAAAATATAATCACGACCCGAAAACCCCACAACCAATTAGAATAGAATCGGACCATAATCCAAGATGGCCGACATCTCATCGTCGTCCATCTTGGAGCCGCCATTTTGATTTTATGAATTTTGACAACAAAATCACAATCTTCAATCTCGAAAACCATAAACACAAATCTCGCCATTACCGCCATTATTTTTATCCCAAAAAATTCCAAAATGCATTGTCACGGAAACTATAAACACCTGCCAAATTTCACGTTATTCGGACAACTGAAAGTGGGTGGAATTTAACTTGTAAAATTGATTACACACATCGGGACATGTGAAACTGTCTTATTTCCCATGATTGTTCACTACTTCTAACCCATACAATAGGTGTATGTTGGTAAAAATATCCATTAGAAAACGACTACTTTCCTGTCCAATACATCGACAGATATTTGATTAAACTTGTTGCGATATGGATAAATTGGGGTATTTGCTCTCAACGATCAGTACAAGGCAGATCAAGCAGACAATGAATAATGTCTGCCAACCCGAATCAAATCACCAAAAGTTCATCTACTTCTCAATATGTTGAAAAATAATTGATGATAATAATTGAAAACGAACCTAGCGCCAAATTGTAAAATTGGGATAAAGGTTCCTCACGACCCTTGACATTAATTTATTATTGTGTCAAAAGTATCAAGCGCCTACTGGAATTTTAGCGACATCTATTGAATAAAGATCCAAGCGACTTCGGGCAAAAAAAAGTTTCCTGTTATAGAAAAGATCTAACCATTGTCTAAAGCATTGTTTATCTTCTTTCTCTATAAACAATGTCTAAAGATACAATCCAACTCACTATACCGTTTATAGAAAATGATCAGTGTCACTTGGTTCCTTTTATATTTTAGGACAATCGTGTTTGCGGTAATAGTAAGTGCTGGTTTTCGTGTTTTTTTTCATTAAGATTAGATAAAAGAGTTTAACTAATTGTCAATAATGCTTTACGATCAAAAAGAACCATGTAATTTAGATTTTCTCAAGTAATAAAACACCATTCTTTAATTATTGAAAAGAACAATCTCCAAAAATTGATGATTAGCTGTTTTGATATTTGGAAAAAAGATTATACACTATTTACTACCATTTGATTTCAAACTTGCAACATTTCTGAAAAAACATGATAATTTAAATGAAAACGTTATATTTTATCTAACTGCTGATTACGCACTATGTAGCATTTGTTTCCTTTTCAATTAGCATCATCCAATTGAAAATACAGTAAAAAATTGGTGACAGAAGACGTTAAACCATCTAGTGTCAAATTGAAATATTCTCATTACCTACCCTGAATTACGTAACACATATAATGCAGCTAAAAAAAGACACGAAAGTTTGGTAAAAAACAAACAAAAGTACTATCAAAACACTACAGCAAATTCAACAAACGTTAACAAAGCAGCCTGAAAAGTTATTTCGGAACTGAGTAACAAAAAAGTTAACTTCCACCGTAATATTAAAGTTATTAAAGATGGAGGAATGTTTGAAAATGCACCTGAAGTATCGAAACTTTTCCATTTTTCTCAATTCTTTTGCTACATAGAATGGAAACATTACTGAAATCCAAACTCAAAAACATTAAGCGGGGAATAACGAAATACCATAATTTTTTTAAATGTCTAAGTAGCATTATTGAATGAATCATTCAACAAATTCAGCTGCAATTTCATTCTTCGAAAAAAATGTGGATTATCTTGAGACAGGAGAATGCCCTGCAGGGATCTTTTGTGATCTCAGCAAGGTATTCGACTGTGTTAACCCATCAGCTCCTCCTGTTATCAAAATTGTACAACTATGGAGTTAGTTGTTCAGGTATTGATTGGATTTCTTCTCATTTCTGGAACAGTCACACCAACTCCGAAACTAAATTGGTCAACAAAGGAGTCCCGCAAGGGTCTGTACTGGGTCCAATTCCATTTTTAACCGACGAAACTAAAAAGGTGGAGGTTCTCTATTCGACGCGTATCATTTTTTTTGTATGTATGATCACGCACAACTTTCCACAGAGTGGATCGATTCCGATGATTCTTTTTTCATTAGATAGGGTGTACTTCGAAGTTAGTCCCATTTCAATTTGAACATCAAAATCCATCCTTGAGGGTAGCAAAATGAAGGATATTGATCGTTCACCCTCTGAATTTTGGTCCGTTAACAGATTCTATCAGGCATAACTTTGTAGTGGGTTTTCCGATTTGGATGATTGTTTTTTTATTAGAAAGTGTATACCTCATAGTTGATCATATTCTAATTTGGAATGGAATGATCTACCCCTATAAGTAGAAAAATAGGGGATGATTGATTTTTCACTTGTGAACTTTGGCACACATAGATAGATAGATAGATAGATAGATAGATAGATAGATATATAGATAGATAGATAGATAGATAGATTTAATAGAGTTTCTCAACATCTTCTGACTCACTTTGTAGTCTTCCCATAGTTGGAGGTTTCTTGTGGATGGTTTCTCTTCGCATTCCTTGTATAGAGCCTTCTTTTCAGTACGCATTTCTCCGCAAGGAATGCGTACTGAAAAGAAGGCTCTATACAAGGAATGCGAAGAGAAACCATCCACAAGAAAACCTCAACTATGGAAGACAAAAGTGAGTCAGAAGATGTTGAGAAACTCTATTAAAAACTCAAAAAGATCCAGCTGGAAATCACTCTGCCAAAAAATCGATGATGATATCTGGGGGGACGGATACAAAATAGTCATGAAGGGTATGATTGGATACCCTCCCAGACCTAATCTAACAATGCCAAAGATGGAGGAAGTAGCACATTCCCTATTTCCGACGCACGAAACTGTGATATTTGACTGTGATATCAACGCTAAGTTTTTAAATTTTACACTCGAAGAATTACTAGCTGCAAGTAATAAGCTGAAGGATAACAAGGCACCGGGACCTGGGAATATACCACCGGAGGTAATAAAACAAGTTGTTATAGACCGGCCAGAAGATGTACTGAGAGTCTACAATGATCTCGCAGATGGAGCAAACTTTCCAGCAGAGTGGAAGAAAGCGAAATTAGTCCTTTTAAGAAAGGGAGACAAGCCGGTGAACAACCCGTCGTCGTACAGACCGATATGCCTTTTAGATATAGAGGGCAAACTATACGAACACCTGATACTGGCAAGGCTTAAAAGAGAACTAACACGCACAGGGGAACTATCCGATAACCAATACGGCTTCAGGGAAGGCAGGCAGACAGTAGACGCAATCCTCCAGGTGATGAAAATCGCTAGAGGTGCTGCAGAATACTCGCACCCCCACCGAAGACTATGTGCAATGATCACCCTGGATGTTAAGAATGCATTCAACAGCGCATCATGGCAAATTATCCTGGAAGAACTCAGGAAGAAGGGAGTTGATGAGAGTCTGGTGAATATTATAAATTCATACCTATCAGAGAGGCGAGTAATACTCGAGGCCGAGGGGATCAGTAGACCATGGACATAAACAGCGGAGTTCCACAGGATCTGTGCTGGGACCAACACTGTGGAACATTCTGTACGACGATCTACTGAAAATAAAATTACCAGATGGTACTACACTTATTGGCTTCGCAGACGATATAGCAATGGTAGTAACTGCCAAAGAGGAATGTACACTGATGAATACGGCAAACACCGCACTCATCAGAATCACCGAATGGATGGAAGGCAGAAATCTGCAGCTAGCGCCCGAAAAGACAGAGGTTGTTCTTCTGACCACAAAAAGGAAGATTGCACCGATAGAATTCAGAGTTCAGGACACCACGGTGAAACCAAGTAAGGCAATAAAGTATCTGGGAGTATGGATCGACACGAAGCTAACGTTTGCCGAACACGTTAACAAGGTTATCGAAAGGCAGAAAAACCCCTGGTGGCCGTGACCAACCTGATGCCCAACATTGAGGGCCGAGGGCATCCAAAAGGAGAACCCTGTCGAGTGTGATACACTCCCAGTTGCTCTACGCAGCCCCAGTATGGCACACAGTTACTGAAAACAAGAAATTGGGAAAAAAACTGCAGAGAATCCAAAGACTCATGTGTATTAGGATATGCAGCGCCTACAGAAGCATATCGGCAGAAGGAGTGGGAGTTATAGCAGGGGTACCACCGATAAAATTCCTTATAGAAGAACGGAAAGAGACTTATAACGGGGAAGCAAGGAGCACAGCCATAACATCGCGTACGACCAAATGGCAGGAAAAATGGAGATCTGGCACCTACGACCGGTGGACCTACCAGCTGATACCGGATATTGCAGTCTGGTTGAGTAGACCACACGGAGAAGTGGACTATTATCTAACGCAAGCGCTCTCAGGACACGGATGCTTTAGAAAATATCTCTACGACAGAAAGAGATCGGAGACAGATAGGTGTACTTACTGCGGGGTAGTGGATGACGTGGAACACACGCTTTTCGAGTGCCCTAGATGGCACCGGGAGAGAGATGAGTATATGAGGGAAAGGACATTTAACGCGGAAAATATGATGAGTAGCCTGGTGATATCGAAAGAAGGCTGGAAAATAGCGTATAAAACCATCCGACAAATTATAGAAACCAAGGAGAAAGAAGAGAGAAATAGAAGAGATTGATAAAACAGAAACAGCCCACCACACTGAAGAAATGCGAAAGCGGATTCCGGTGTGGTGATGCTGCAAACTACTGAAGGGGAAATTTTTTAGTCGGTAGGCGGTTCCTTAGGGACCGAATCCGACACTGGCCAGCCGATAGAACAACAGGCTGGTGCGTCTTCAGAAGATTTTTTACCCCTTCAAATAAAAAAAAAAAAAAAGATAGATAGATAGATAGATAGAGTTTATCAGTTCCATTAAAATCCACACAAAGGGATGTAGAACATAAAAAAATTTTTTTAATTTTTTAATTTTGGAATTGGAGATAAAATTTAAAATTAAAATTTAAAACTAAATCTACATGTACATCATTTCGCAATGCAGACAAGAATCGGTAGATAATTAAGATGATTAAAATATCGTACATAATAATAACAATAATAAATGATGGAGACATATAAAAATTCACGATTGACACATTTGATGAGATATATTCAATTGATAGGTATATTTTCATTGAAAAATTCGTTGAGGTTATAAAAGGCTTTAGAGACAAGTATTGTTTTCACCTTTTTTTTTATTTGACTGTCATCTAGGTTTCTTAATGTTATAGGAATTTTATTCCATATTTTTATGATTGAGAAGTTGACATTTTTCTGAACATAACTGTATTTTGTTTTGTCTGAACGAAGGTTATTTTTATTCCTTGTGGAATAGTTATGACTTATTATATGTAGTTGACATTGACAGACCCTTCTACATCCGTCAAAATGATTACATTCTATGAAAGGATGGAATTATATACAAAGTGATGAAATCAACTAACCAGAACTTTCAAACTTAATTTATATGAAAAAGGAAATTGTGGCATAATGGAAATATTTAAATTAAAGAAAAAAAGCATCCTCCAGCGAGACTCGAACTCGCAACCCTAAGCTTGCCGGACCTATGCTCTACCAATTGAGCTATGAAGGCTATGCGAAATCGACACACACTCGTGAACACTTTACTTCCTTCAATTTAATGCGATGTTGGGAAATGAAATAGAAAAATCAAACGTACTTATCAGTGGCCGTCGAGACCCGGTACCTATTCACCCAAACATCATCGTCGAAGTGAAGATTTCAGTAGAAGATCCAGGAAGATGATCTCCAACCACTGATAAGATTTTAGCCAAATATAAGCTGTGAAGTGGGGAATTGAGTCCAGAGAATTATGAAAAGAAATTGTGAATGAATTTTAAACTTAAGAAAAGATCCTCAGAGACTCGACTGTAGGATCTATGTCATTAATTGAGGTTGATCGACACTCGTGAACACTTTATTCTTCATTTAATGCGATGTTGGGAAATGAAATAGAAAAATCAAACGTACTTATCAGTGGCCGTCTATTTCATTTCCCAACATCGCATAAATTGAAGAAGAAAGGTTCACGAGTGTGTTCGATTTCGATAGCCTTCATAGCTCAATTGGTAGAGCATAGGTCCGGCAAGCTTAGGGTTGCGAGTTCGAGTCTCGCTGGAGGATGCTTTTTTTCTTTAATTTAAATATGTCCATTATGCCACAATTTCCTTTTTCATAATTACTCACGGACAACAATTCCCCACTTCACAACTTAATTTATATTATATAACAATAAATAGTTAAAATAGAAAATCACATTATTTAATAGTTAATAGTTGAAGTAAGCTAGGTAAGTAAGTATTTTGGAAATATTAAAAAATTGTGTGGGTAGTAATTAGTAGATTTCAGCCACAAAAAAATTAAATATAAAATTTTTAACAAAAAATTAAACCGACGAAAAAATCAACTGAAAAGCAAAAAATAAAATAAACCTTAGTCTAAATGATAATTGAGCTCCTAAACTAATGTGAGTAACTGATTTTGAGTCGGCGCCAAACAAACTAGCAATTGAATCAGGTAAAGCGTAAAATGATGGCAGCGAGATGCACGGCTGCGTTTTGATTACTTTTTTCAAAGTAATATGATGATCTTCGATTATTGTTTGTTTGGCGCCGACTCAAAATTAGTTACTCACATTAGTTTAGGAGCTCAATTATCATTTAGACTATAAAGGTTTATTTTATTTTTTGCTTTTCAGTTGATTTTTTCGTCGGTTTAATTTTTTTTTAGAAAGTTTTTTGTTGTGCACACTTAACAGAGACTCATATAACGATGTATGTCTTTCTCTAGGTCTGACCATTCCTATAATATGTACTTATGTTCTATTGGAAAAACAACATTATTATTATTATGTCTTTTAAGAGATGGAAAACACTACTAGTTAACGCCATGTCGAATATCAATATAGTAATATATATATATACAGAGTGTAATCTAACCTCTTGCACACCTGTGAATGACGAGTGTATAATGCCATTTTATAACGAATCACAGTGGTTAAAAATACTGAAAACATGTTTTGTTGTAAAGGGAAACATTATCAATTGAATATAGTAAAATTCGACGATATTTTGGGAAGCGCCGCTCGCCTAACCTCAGATATCTTGATCAGAGCTGTAAGTTAACGCAATTGCCGATGCACTAAACATTTAAATAATGTGGGATGTTGAATTGATTGTGCGGTAAATGTACAAAAACAGTACATTGCTTGCGATAGATATTCAATTTCAAAGTGATGAAAACAAACGAACCTTGTTATGGCTGTATGGGGTCGGCTTTAGAATAGCCCCATGGTAAATCCTGCCTGTCGTAAGAGGCGACTAAAAGGATAACCGTAGGTGGAAGATGGTCTCATCGCCCGGTGAAATACCACCATATCGACTTTGTGTGCTGTGAAATGGATCATTCCATGTTTCAGTGTTCGGTCGATACTTTCCGGTCTCCCTCTTTCCTTTTCCCCAATTCCTCCTTTATTTTCAGGTGCATCCTAATAGTAATAATGATGAAGTCTCCTAGAGTAAAACACCTGAAGCAAAATACTTCCATTCGGATTTCCGGGCGAGAGGTACTCGAGGGGACTCAACATTAAAGATTAATTTTTGCAACATCCGCGGACTCAACAAGAACATCAATGACGTCCACCATCACCTACAGACGAAAAAACCGGATATTCTGGCTCTAACAGAAACACAAGTAAACTCGTCCACCAACAAGGTCCATATGCTTTGTCCTGGTTACGAACTCCATTCTCGATTCAGGTTCAAAGGTGGAGTCTGCCTTTACGCTAAAGCTAACCTTTCATGCCAGCGTGAAGAGAGTTTGGAACCGAAAGACTTTGATGTGATGTGGTTCAAGCTATCTGATACCAAACTGACTAAGTTCCTCTGCTGCCTTTTCCTATCACCTAATGAACCTTCATATAACGACCTCTTTGAGTTTTTATCACTCAAACTGGACTACATTCAGGAGAACCATCCAACAGCTGAAACCATAATCATGGGAGACTTTAATGTACATAACGCTGCCTGGCTCAAATTTCTAACAAAACAGATGATGCGGGTCGTCAAGCCGAGGCCTTCGCCATCACTCATGGTCTAGAACAACTGGTCGAGCTACCAACCCGCATCCCTGATGTCAACAACCAGTCTGCCAATACACTAGATCTTTTCCTCACCACCAATCCTGACCCGTATAGAATAGAAGTTTTTGCCCCACTTGGAAACTCTGATCACACCCTCATCTCCACAACATGCTCTTTCCATTTACCATCGAGCTGCACAATACCACCCCGTCTCATGTGGCATTACAATTCGGCGACTGGGAAGGTCTTCGTATGTTTTTCTCAGCGTTTCCATGGAAGAGAGTTTGTTTCTCTTCAGTAGATCCAACACGATGTGCTGAGACAATTTCTGAAATCATCATGTTGGGCATGCAAACCTACATACCGAATACCGAAAGAAGAACATCATCCGATAAGACCTGGTTTAACAGAAACTGCTCTAGAGCTGTGGCTTCCAAACAGGCAGCATACCATCGATGGCTAAAAAATCCGGGCCCTGAGACCAGAGCAGCATATGTCGAGGCTAGAGGCATATGCAAAGAGACAATAGAATGCTCAAAAGATGCCCACAATGCCAAAATAAGATCAAAACTTGCTGAATGTCCTAACGGATCCTTCATTTTGGTCTTCGCCAAAGCTGTGGAAGAAACTTCACTTCCAGCCATTTCCTCCTTAACCAAAGAAGATGGAACACTAGCAACGACTGCCCAGGAAAAAGCCAATATCTTTGCGCACCTATTTGCTGGAAATTCCACTCTGATTCATCGGGAAAACAACCCCGAACATTACACCTATTGACAGTCACATGCCCGAGATCACCTTTCGCCAACGTACTATCAGAAAGATTTTGCTGGGTCTCAACACCAACAAAGCCTGTGGATCTGACGGAATCCCGCCGATTGTTCTCAAGAAATGTGCCCCCGAACTAACACCTGTTCTTTGCAAGTTGTTCAACCACTCTTACAATTTGGGGTATTTCCGTCCAATTGGAAAATTGCAAGAGTACAGCCAGTCCCTAAAAAAGGCAAAAAGGCCCTACCTATCAACTACAGACCTATCGCACTGCTATCTATGATTTCAAAGGTCATGGAAAAAGCCATCAACATCGAGCTCATGAAATATCTGGAAGACTCCAGGAATTGTCAACGATAGGCAATATGGCTTCCGCCATCAGAGATCAACTGGTGACTTGCTCGCTTACGTCTCACATATATGGCAGCTATCTATTGAAAAGTATGGAGAAACTTTAGCTGTGGCATTAGATATCTCCAAGGCGTTCGATCGAGTTTGGCACCAGGGACTCTCGCCAAGCTTCCGTCTTATGGCTTGCCCCTCAGCTGTGTTCTCTGCTTGCTTTTTTCCTCAAACAGGTCTCTCCATGTAGTGGTCGATGGAGTTTCATCTGACACTCTACTCATAAATGCTGGTGTTCCGCAAGGATCTATTCTCGCACCAACACTATTTCTACTTCACATCAACGACCTGTTGAAAGCAACTTCATGTCCAGTACACAGCTTTGCCGATGATAGTACCCTCCATACCGCTTTCTCTTCCAGGGCCCCTATATCAGCCCGTGAAACCAGAAATGAACGAGGAAGAAATGTTAATAATATAAATATGGACTTAGCAACAATTCTCGAGTGGGGATCTAATAACTTGGTAGAATTCAATGCAAACAAAACACAAGCATGTCTTTTCTCTAGAAAAGTCGATCTCACTGTGCCTAACATAACTTTGTCAGGAGTAACCATACCACTGAAGTCATCCATATCGATGCTTGGTATTACTATCAGCAATAACCTTTCCTGGGAAAATCACGTGAGGTCCATTGCCAAAAGTGCATCCCAAAACTTGGTTTTGTTTCGTGCCAAGAGCTATTTCACTCCCACTCAGCTGCTTATGATCTATAAGGCACAGATCCGACTTGTCCTGGAATACTGTTCCCATATTTGGAGCGCGGCACCTAAACATATCCTGAGGCTATTGGATTCTGTCCAAAAAAGGGCAATTCGTCTCGTCGGTGATGCCTCGCTTACAAACTCGCTCACTTGTCTGGAACACCGTAGAAAAGTTGGCGATTTGTCTCTATTTTATAGATATTTTCATGGGCGATGCTCTTCTGAAATATCAACAATCGTTCCTGCTTTGGCAGTCTCTTCGAGACTAACCCGTCAAGTTCAGTCATCACACCCCTTCGTGGTCACTTTGGAGACCTGCAGAACATCACTTTCCAAAGACTCGTTCATCCAACGAACAGCGAGGCTTTGGAACTCATTGCCTAGGGAGGTGTTCCCCGAGGCATACAACCTCCAGAAATTTAAGAAGAACACCAACTCCTACCTTCTTTCCCTTGGTTCCCACGATGTTCTCTGAACATTACAGGATATCCCTTTTCGTGGGAACCAGAACATAAAAAAAAAAAAAAACTTTGTATTGTATTATTACACCGCTTGTCATGTAACATTGGTGTGTTTTGTCGCTATTCAAGCCCAAAAAATGGAAATCAGTAGTGAAAGTAAGGCTGAAATGATTAGTGAACCTGCTAAAGCGAAGACTTATGACTTATTGCCGGTAAAGTCAAGAGAGAGGTATGAATTGGTCTACAATTTATTTCAAAAATGTAGCAATGATAAAAATGTGCATACTATAAATGAACAAGTGATTCTTGCATATTTAATGGAAAATCTAAAATCTTAAGCCATCTGGAACAATTATCGATGCTTAAGTCCACAACTAATATAAATATAATATAGATATGAGCCGCTATCCCAAGGTTATTGCTTTCCTTAAAAGAAATCAATTGGCTGTAAACCGAAAAAATCGAGTGTTGAATAAAGAAGAAATAGATCACTTCTCATCAGAAGCTGGAGATAAAATCTACCTAATGACATAGGTAATATAATTAAATCTAATTCCTCTTTTTCCTTATGATTAATTTTATTTTTATATTAAGTTGCATTAATAATTGGTTTGGCAGGCGCTTGTTGTAGTAGAGCTTTGTAAAATGAATTTGGATGATATAGAAGATAAGACAACCATGTTAGTGATTAAAATTTCTAATTCTAAAACGAATATGGATAGCACCTTTGTCGTCATTGGAGAAAATAATATTTTCGTGCAATCGCACGCGAAGTGAGTATTTCGCGTTCTCAACACATTCCGCGAAATTCAATTACGCGGCGTTAAAACCAAACGTAACTTCCAAATTTGACATTTCTTAAATACGACAATGACAAGGATTAATTTTCAAATCAACAACAAATACCGACTTACTTATATTATTTTTCAGGTATTAAAACGGAAAGCGCCGAGTTTACAATACTTTCTAGCTCTGGAGGAGTGCAAGATACTAAAATATCACTAACTGTCAAAATATTTTCTATATAATGAAACATATCATTTCCATAGCAACGCTGTGACTTGTTAATTAAATTTAATTGCTGTTGATTTTAAAGCAATAATATATTTATTTGCAATTATCTAGTTCAATAATTTTGACGATCGCACGAAAAATAGTATGTATGCCATAGCCACGAAGCTTTTTAGCGACCTCAAGATTATCCTGCCAAGGCCACAAGCGGCCTCGTCGATAACTTTTCTTTCGGAACGCTAAAAAGGTATTTCGCGGCCTTGGCATACAAATAACTATTCTTTATACAGAAAATATTTGTCATTACGTCAAGCAAACACACCACATCGTAGGTTATTAATTTCTTATAAAAACGGAAAATGTACTATACAACCTATTGGTATTAACACTTTTGGAAAAATCGCCTGCACAATTGCTGAATTTGTTAAATTTCCGAATCCCAAAGAATACACCGGCACTGATTACGCAGGAGCTCAAAGTGGTGGTAGTATAACCAACTTGAGGTTGAAAATCAACCAATGTAGCACAGGGAATCATAGAAAATTATTTAAGAAACAAAATTCACATAGCTTCACAAATTGAAAAGGGCCGTAACGAAATTAATATCTCGAGAACTAGTACAATTACTGATGCGTCTAATTCTAATTTCAACACTGCCACTCCTGTCAATATCCCTGATAATATTAATATAAGTAATTGTCATAATTGTGTAATCTATATTCATAAGTAATGTAATCATAAGAGTGATTGTTATATGTAATTGTCTATATAAAGTTCATACGTCCATGGATATCCCTTCTAACATACAAAACGGCTACAGAAAAAATATTGTACGTAACACTATCCAAAAGTGATTTTACGGGACCCGCAGGAAAGTTCCTACTCATCCCGTAAAATATCACTTTCGGAACTTGTAACATAAAAACTTTTTAACAAAAAATTAAACCGACCAGAAAATCAACTGAAAAGCAGAAAATTTAATAAACCTTCTTAGTCTTAATGATAATTGAGCTCCCAAACTAATGTGAGTAACTAATTTTGATTCGGCGCCAAACAAACAATTATCGAAGATCATTATATCACTTTGAAGAGGTTATTAAAACGCCGCTATGCATCTCGCTGCCATCATTTTACGCTTTACCTAATTCAATTGCTAGTTTGTTTGGCGCCGACTCAAAATTAGTCACTCACATTAGTTTAGGAGCTCAATTATCATTAAGACTAAGAAGGTTTATTTAATTGTTTGCCTTTCAGTTGCTTTTTTGTCGGTTTAATTTTTTGTTGAAAAGTTTCCATTTTTCAATTTTTTGTGGCTGAAATCTACTAATTACTACCAACTAAATTTTTGATTACTTCCAAAATACTTACTTACCTAGCTTACTTCAACTGTTAAGTGTTGAATAATTTGATTATCTACACTATTTATTGTTATATAATTGAAATTATTTTTGAAAGTTCTGGTTAGTTGATTTCATCACTTTGTATATAATTCCATCCTTTCATAAAATGTAATTATTGTGACGGATGCAGGAGGATCTGTCAATGTCAACTACATATGTGTGCCAATGTTCACAAATGGAAAATCAATCATCCCCTATTTTACTATCCATAGGGGTGGATTATTCCATTCCAAATTAGAATATTATCAACTATGTGGTATACTTCATCTAATAAAAGAAGAATGATCCAAATCGGAAAACCTACTACAAAGTTATTCCTGATAGAATCGGTTAACGGACCAAAATTCAGAGGGTGAACGATCAATATCCTTCCTCCATTTTGCTACCCTTGGATGGAGTTTTCAGTTCAAATACAAATGGGACCAACTTCGAAGTACACCCTATCCAATGAAGAAAGAATCATCGGAATCGAACTGCTCTGTGAAAAGTTATGCGTGATCATACATAAAAAAAATATACGCGTTGACTTTTTGGTTTCGTCGGTTAATAAATTACTATTAATATCATTATGAAAAGTGAGTAAAGAGCACCCCACGCTTTTTTACATAAAATAAAAATTTTCGGTCAATGACTTTATTTTTATAATTTTCAATTTTTTAGTTCTTATTGCCATATACAGTGCTTCTCAAAAGTCCCCTCCCCCCTCTTATTTTTGGAACGATTATACATCAACAAGTGAAATTTGGAAACTGAATATTAAAGGTTGTGAACTTCCCTACTAGTGATGATAGATGACGAAATCGTCAAAGATGACGTCACAAGGCCATTGTGACCAATAATTTTGAATGGAACCTACGGCAAGCGACACCTCTTTTAAAAGGTATCGAAAAAACCTATTTAATGATACTAATTTTGTTTGTGTTTATGGCAGTTTTGGCAACTCGCTTTTAAAAAACGCAAAGCTGTGATGAATTAAATCAGTTAATACTAGAATTCCAAATTCAAGCTCCGCCTCTGGATAGTTGTCAAATAAGCTGACGTTTTTGTTAGTCTCCCTAATTCGACGTTTTTGTAATTGTCCAAGTTTTCGTACATTTAATAATTTGTGTATTGTTGATCGAACGTTTAACTGTTTTAGCAGCATTTGGTACTTTTAATATTTTTCTACATTTTAATAATTTGTTGAACTGTTGTGAGCCGAACGTTTAAGTGCTTCAAGAAGCGAAATGGTACCTACGTGCTTTAGGTGATGAAGTAGCAGCGATCCTAATTCTTGGTGAAACTGGACAAAATATTCATGCAGCAGAACGTATTTTTAATAAGAGGTTTCACGATCGCCCCGTTTCGAGGGCTTATTTATGGGAGCTTCTTAGTAAGTTTGAAACAACGGGTAGTATTAATGATGCGCAACGATCTGGCAGGCCACAAATTTCTGATGAGAAAAAATTGATGTACTGGCAGAAGTAATAGTTAATCCTACTTCTTCAACAACTCACGTTGCATCTACCTGTGAAGTCAGTCGAAGTACAGTACACAGGGTGTTGAAAAAAAACAAATTTCATCCATTTAAATTAAAAATGGTTCATCAACTCTCAGACGACCCAGACCGAAGACTAGAATTTTGTGAAAATATGGAAACTAAAATTAACCAACAGCCAGACTATGTCAAAACAATTTATTTTAGTGACGAAAGTACTTTCTATCTGAATGGAAATGTAAATACACAGAATGTGAGGTATTGCAGTGACGCAAATCCTCACCTGTTTCGTGAAACACATATCCAATTTCCCAGAAGGTGAATGTTTGGGCAGGTATCCTGGGAAACCACATCGTTGGGCCTCTTTTTTTAAATACTAATTCAACTGGTGAGGTTTATCTGGAGGTGTTGCCAAACGCAATAGAATCGTTAATCCTTGGAATTTGGAAGATAATCCAGATGAATTCGGCAATGTGGAAATAACATTCCAACAGGATGGTGCTCCTTCACACTATTACGGTGCAGTAAGACGGTATTCGGATGAGGAGTATCGTGGTAGATGGATTGACGACGAGGTTCAACGGAATGGCTAGCTCGATCACCGGACCTCACACCTTTGTTTTTTTTTTCTGTGGGGTACCTTTAATCGAAGGTTTACGCCACTGAACCTGACAATATTGACGTTTAAAAACAACGTATTGTTGCAGAATGTGAGGCTGTTTCCGCAGACACATTTGCAAAAGTACGAGAAGAGTTTAAAAATAGGATATTTCACTGTCAGGAAGTAAATGGAGGTCACTTCGAGCAATTTCTTTGAGTAGATACTGATTCTTAAATCTGTAATTAATATCATACTGAATGAAATTTAAATTTTAATGTTTACTAATGAGCCATTAAAACTGCCATAAACAAAAACAAAATTAGTATCATTGAATAGGTTTTTTCGATACCTTTTAAAAGAGGTGTCGTTTGCCGTAGGGTTCCATTTAAAAATATTGGTCACAATGGCCTTGGGACGTCATCTTTGACGATTTCGTCATCTATCATCACTAGTAGGGAAGTTTACAACCTTTAATATTCAGTTTCCAAATTTCACTTGTTTATGTATAATCGTTCCAAAAATAAGAGGGGGGGAGCGGACTTTTGAGAAGCACTGTATGCGGGTTTTTTTAGTTTTTTTCAAACTATAATATTATTTTTAACTTTTTAGTCCATATTGACTAAAAAAGACTACGGGAGAAAAACTCTTCGATTGATTCATCCACATGAGATGGAAGTTATTAGTAATTACATTTTGGCGAATGTGCTGAGAACCAGAGCATTCGCCATATCTTTGAATTGTAAGTTATGCTGAGAACGACCTTAGTGCATTCACCATATTTTACTAGTAGCCACTGAAGAGTTCCACTATTCACCTCCTGGCTCCATCATCAGATCAGCTCCATTATTCCAAATTATAGTATTGTCATACAAACTACATATACAGGGTGTTTCATAATTGAATGCTGATAAAGGACGATAATCCTTGGATGATTTTGAGAAAAATTCTTCATATGAACATAGGTCTGCAACCGCTTCATTTCTGAGATACAAGATGTTGAAATTCAACAAAAAAATCAGTTCTGCCCCAATATCTCTGAAACCAGTTCGGCGTTTTTTTCAATTTTGGTACATGCAAAGAACGCATAAACATTTTTTTTCATGATAAAGGATTTCTTCATTTTCATCAGTGGCGTCCCTGTTAACATGCCCTGCCATATTTTTGATCAAAATAATGATACGCCACTGTCTTTTTCCCAAATAAATATTATTTTTGTAATTGTCTTCTATCTTCTCATAAAAATGGTGTACAGCCTTTTTTTCGTCCGGCAAACGGTTTTAGAGTTAGAAAATAAAATGCATTCATTTGCTTGTCCCTATGAGAAATCAGTCGTTGAAGAGTAGTAGGATTGTCTTGTGGGCTAGAAACATCTAGTCTGCTGAGAACACATTTCGTTGTTTTCAACATAAACAATTTTGTCACTTCTCTAGCTAGATACGTGATATTATTTACGTTATAAAAACTTGTTTATTAAAAAAAAACATGGTAAATTTTACAAATACCGAATTATTAGACATGCAGTACTTGTATGGGCTTGCTGACGGGAACGCTTATGAAGCCAGGCGACTGTATCAAGAGCGCTTCCCAAATAAAATGGTTCCTGATGCTCGAACGATTTTAAGCACCCACAAAAGGTTATGTGAAACAGGAAGTTTTGAGCCAAATCATCACTTGAAAGGAGCCCATCGGACTGCAAGAACTCCAGCAATTGAGGTAGCTGTTTTAAATTCAGTTATCGAAGATCCTGAAATAAGTAAAGTAAGTAAAATTTCAATTTTTTATAATTAATTGATTAATTAATCATCATCTTCATCAGTAGAATCATCTTCCTCTTCTTGCTCGATTTCATCCTCAGATCGCCTATCTGTAACAAAAAATCATTAAAATATTTAACAATATTTTTTTTCATGAATAACGTGTTTTTTTAATTATTGGAGAAAAGATATACCTGATTCTGGACTATCCTCAAGAATATCAGGTGTTATGACTACATCTTCATACGCTTTCGGCAATTGATCACCTGCAAACCAGATCATTTTGAACTTTCCGTCGACAACTTTCCATCCATAGTCCGTTGGTAAAAGAGCAATAATTTTTGCGTTACTCCACGAGCATGCAATGAATCTTGTGCGTAACAATTGCTGGAGTAACTCCGATTGACAGGGTGGCAAGGTGCACGCATCGTAATTCCGGACACTCAAGGAGAAGGCATCACGCAGCTGCACACATTAAACTTTATCGACGAATTTTTATTACTTCGGCTTGTGGAAATCGTCAGATTATATATTTTTCGTTATCCTTGAATTATTTTCTTCAAAATAAAAAAAAAATTCAGCCACGCTCGAAAATGTCGAGATGACGTTTTTTTTACAACTTTGTAGCTCTCCCCTTTCTTTACGTCACTCTCAAATTGTCAGATTAGTGGAATATACACTTTTTAGCATGTAATTAACTCACCCTACCTTAATCTGACGCGCTCGAGAATTTCTGATGATCATTTTTTTTTTACAAATCTGATCCTTTATTCTTGACGGGCGGCCTTATATATGGGGCTCATACTTGGTGGAGGTACTTAACCGGGTACAAGGTATCCCCCTGTATATTAATCTTCCGCGCTTTAGTAAATCCCGAAATCCCCGCTTGGGCTCGCTCCCCTATTATTATATCCCTATCACATTCAACGGGTTCAGGCTCTACTTCATCGAGACTTTCCATTACGAGTGAATTTCTGCCAATGGTTTCTACAAAAAGTTACCGAAAATCCTTCATTTGACAGGGAAATTTTATTCACGGGCGAAGCTAGTTTTACTAAAAACAGGATCAGATATTTTCATAATAATCATTTTTGGGCCGAGGAAAATCCCCATGCAACCGTGGAATCTCATCACCAGGAGCAGTTCTCATTAAATGTCTGGGCTGGAATTATTGGAGATTACCTAATTGGACCTTTTTTTACCACTCAGATTAAATGGACATAATTATCGCCGATTTCTTGAAGATAATTTGCCAATTCTGTTGGAAGATGATTCTATTTTAATGCGAAATCGCATGTGGTTTATGCACGATAGTGCACCTGCTTATTTGAGTGCTCTGGCACGCGACTATTTAAACCAAAACTTTCATAATCGCTGGATAGGTCGTGGGGGAACAGAGTCATGGCCAGCTAGATCCCCAGACTTAAACAGTCTTGATTATATTCTTTGGGGACATCTTAACTGTACAGTCAACCAATTCTAACTGAGGAAGAATTGCGAAACCGCGTAATAGTTTCCTGTGAAGCAATAAGGAATACTCCAGGAATCTTCCAAAGAGTATGCGAGTCAATGACAAGGAAGGCTGAAGTGTGCATATTTGCAGGAGGCGGACATTTTGAACAGTTAATTTGATTTTGGTATGTTTTGTTCATAATAGTTGTTTTTTAAAATAATATTTACCATAAAATTATAAAAATCTTGCTTAGATCCAATTGTGAAATTAAGACTAAGAGAAAAAATCGAATAGGGAAAACCGTCCGCTGGACGAAAAAAAGGCAAGAGACCATTTTTATGAGACGATAGAGAAAAATTCAAAAATAATATTAATTTGGAAAAAAGACAGTGGCGTATCATTATTTTGATCAAAAATATGACAGGGCATGTTGACAGGGACGCCACCGATGAAAATTAAGAAATCCTTTATCATGGCAAAAAAATATTTTTATGCATTCTTTGCATATACCAAAATTGAAAAAGAGCCCAAGCAGTTTCTGAGATATTGGGGAAGAACTGATTTTTTTGTTAAATTTCAACATCCTGTATTTGTTGCGGACCTATGTTCATATGGAGAATTTTTCTTAAAATCATCAAAGGATTATCGCCATTCAGGATCAGCATTCAATAATGAAACACCCTGTACATACCAAGTTTCTTTTCGATACAATTAGAAGTAGGTTAAAATTGACTTCCAAGACACTGTTTGTCAGTTACAAGTGGAGCTAATAAAAGAGTGTTGAAAATAGGGAATATCCAAGTTTCTTGACTGTGTAAACGAAAACAACATTTATGTGGTACTAATTTTTCCAGCATACAGCATTTTGGCAATTTAGTAATCGCGGTATCTAGAAAACTCGGGACCGACCATTCATCAACTAATTACTTCATTATCATCGGTGCTGGTGGGCAGCTCACAAAATACCGTACAAAACTGAATCTTACAGTCAGTATTACCAAAGACAGCCTCAAGTATGGGCAGATTGAGCTTTACTGTGGTTTTGCTTGCTTTTGTAGCGGCTTCGGTAGCTGAAAAGTTGGTGTTTTGCAACTATGAAACAAAGGCTCATCTAAGAGAAGGTAACTTGATTTTAATTTGGAAATTTCATTATACCTATTCTTTCCTATAAAATATTCAGATAACATACATTCGTGATTTGGTGAATTCTGGATAATTTGAAACCCAATCTTTGACCTGCAAACTAAATATGCTCCTAAAAATAGGCTTGATTCATATGTGAAATATATTGTTTACGTATAATATTTCAATACATTCCCAATTTTTCGAATCATAAACGATTCTGTATTTCATGTGGAGAGGCTTGATTAGCATAAAGCTAATATAAAAGTCGTGTTGTCACCTTGAGCGAGATTTATTCGTTACCTCTACTTCAAGTGTTTGCATAATAAAGACTATGACCATGATCTCGATGTATAAAACCAGTGTCATTGATAGAAATCTCTGACGAATTGATTTATTTTTAATTTTTAATCGATTCAAAAAAGGGGAAATTCCTATATTCGACATATAGGCCAGTGGATATAGACAATCAATTAACATTAATTCCAAAAGTTTTCAAACTTGAATGGTATGTTAGTGCATTTATGAAAACAAACTATACATTTTTGCAGAAGTCTATGATGAACGGAACATTGTTTTAATTGCAAAAAACGTTTTCATGCTTTATTATTGCACTGAAAATTGTAAAAGTTAAAAAGCATTTTAGTAATGGTGTTATACTTACAATCATTTTAACCAAATTAACCTTTTTTTTTTTTTTAATTTTTTTGTAATTTGTTTAAAAATTACAAAGTTCTGCAAATTGGATAAGTGAACGGAAAAAAAGTTTAAAATATTCACGTACATTTGCAACCATTTCTGAAAAACGCATAATTTATTTATCAAACTTTTTTATCGACGCTCCCATTTTCAATACACACAAGCATTGAAATAATTACAAAGTTTTTTATTGTGGTTGCAAATAAAGAGAATATCGGTCTCAGTGGGTATGTAACTTTGCAACCTCATACCAAAAACGGAACCTATTAATCCACCAATGTTTTTTTTTTTCATTTTACAACTTTTGAAATAATTGCAAAAGTTCTGCAAATTGCAATTCAAATTACGATTGATATTTTACGTGACGCAAGAGATTTGCAACCGTCATTGTTCAACGGAACATTTTTTTGTGTAATTGATTTGTTTTTTTTTTAATTTTTTTATATTTGGCCATAAATTGCAAACATTGTGCAAATAGGTTCAAGATATATATTAGACCGACATATGTCTACAGTGGTCCAGTTAAATACTTGATTATCCATCGCGTATATCTGTTATATTTTGTACTGGTTGATTGAAATTGCATCCGAAGAATAATACGGTTACGTAGGTACCCATTAAAAAAATGCAAACTACTTATTAATCTCGGAAGCAATCACTGTTTTCGACTAATGAGCGATATAAATTTAATCTAATATTTTCGAATGCTACAATCGAAAGAGTACAAAATTCTGCTAAAAGACTATTGGAAGACATTAATTTTTCATCGCATTAAAAACGAAATGCAATCATTCTTCATTTAAAATTTTCACTTGTCACAACATGACTTTATAGCAATCGACGAGATTTTAATATGAATAATCGATGCTCTATAGAAGTAAGTATTTCAAAACGTTATCGATTGTATATCTCGCAAGTACATAATTTTCATCATCAAACAGAAACGATGCTGAAAAATAAAAATTTGTGACATCGATATTACATCTCAAATTTAATTTTTACAGGTAGGTATGTATTTCTTGAATTAAATAAAATTATAATTTACCTTTCCACTCGACTTTCTTACTCCAATTGTGGTTTCGCATGAAAAATTCTATTGAATCCGAATGGAGGACTGAAATGTAATCGACACGTAAACATCAATTTCTTGATTCATAAAAATTTTGAAAATAAAGAGGGAAAAACATGTTAGTAGGCAATTCTATTTCAGTTGTAGCTCCAAGACTATTAGATGAATGTGAATTGTTTTCGGTTAGTTATATAGTTGTCTGTCATAAAAATACAATTGACATTATTTTTGTTATTCTGGTAATAAATAATGTTACTAAACTGCTGTGCATTCATTAGTCTGTAAACAAAACAGTGTGACGTAACACAGTTCTAGGTTAATCGTACTAATGTACAACTGTACAAGTGTTTTTTAAATCTCAATTTCCTCCATTTTTTTATGAGTCAAGAAAATTATGAAAATGTGTACGAGAGATTTTCGATTTTCCATCAAACGTACTCAGAGTATTTTTAATGCCAATTCCTAATTGTAATATGATATTTTGAATTCATATCAAAAACGTTAGCTTTCAACATTGAATGATTTCACCTACCGTTAGCGAGCTTCTTCTTGGTCGATAGTTAACTTGGTAACACAATGAATGTCATTTATTAGGTATATGAAAATCTTTATTATTCAGATAACACAGGTGTTGCAAAAATAAATATTTTTTTAATTTCTAATGTAACATTGTAACATAGTTTGCAAATTATTATACTGCCACCAATTGGTAAAATGAGTTGTCTGTCCGATTGGCAAAACTTTTCCTTTTTTTGGTAGAGTACAAATATGAAAAAAAAAAATTTATTTTACCCTCATATCCGTGTTGTAGACGAAGTTGCAAATTAATGAAAACATTGTACGTCAGGACATCTCCACTTGCAACCATTATTGGAAACTTTTGTAATAATTCCGATACTTATTTCAATAAAAAAAAAACAATTTAATGAAAAAAATATGTTTTCCGTTTGACGCAAGAGATTATAAATTGAAACTCTTGTCAAGAACATTATTTCAACTATTTTTTCGAGTTTGCAGAACTTTTGAAATTTTCATCGAAAAATTAGGACTAACAACATTTTTTTTTCAATAAAACAGACTTTCCGTTTTGTTTGAGTGGTTGAAATTTATCAGGGAATTTTTAAAAAAATTTTTTTTTTTTCCGCGCTAATAATGTGAAAATTCAATAAATCCTGATTTACAACATTTTCCGTTCAGAAAAAAGGGTTGCAAAATCAGATTACATATCATATGAAAGTCCTCTTCACTCTACTGAAGTTTTGAAACTTTTGTAATTATTATTAAATTTTGGAAAATCATGTCTATCTATCTCTACTGGCCTACTATATGTTTGTATATATGTCCGAGATTTTCTCGAAAACTATTCAATCAATTTTATTTATTTATTTTATTCCTATGTACGGATAAACCCAATTTCCATCCTTCGAACTCTTTCATATAAAATCATTTTTTATTTTGATTCGATTTTTTTTTCTTCCTTAGAAAATTTTCAGGAAATTGACCTATTTTTTTTGTAGAGATTACGCTCACTCTTAATTGTCAGATATATTTATTATCCAAAGAATATAACAAAATTATTACAGAGCCTAATGATAAAGAAGAAATATTCAAAGTGTTCAACTTATTGAAAGAAAAATCAAATCATAACCTAAAGGCCAACAAAATTGAAGATAACGAAATGAAATCATATGCCAATGTAATCATAAATAATAATTCGAAACAGAATACTACCCCACATAATATTCCAGCATTGATTATCAAACCAAAAAATCAACAAACATTTCAAAAAATTAGGGAAGATATTCAAACAAAAATAAATCCAGCTATTGCTAAAGCTAGAATAACGAAAATTCAAGAAATTCAAAAATAAGGAATTCTGCTGAAGTCAAATTCGGATGAAGAAATAGAAAAGCTACTAGAAATCAGTAAAAAATAAATTGGAGAAGAATATTTTATCACAACATCAAAGCTAAGATCACCTAGACTGGTTTTCATTGGAACAAAAAATTTTAGAAGTACTTATATCTACAAAAAAACACCAATTTTTTCTGAAAAATTCGCATTTTAGGGGTTACTCGTGAAAAATCTCAAAAACCACCAAGTGACATATTTTCTAGGCATATCGGTCAGCCTGGACCAGAAGACTCAAATTCACACCCATGCTAACTCCCACAATTTTTTTGTATACGATTCACAAAATGCCTACTTCGTTTACTGAAAAGAGTACGCAAAATTCTACTTTAGCGGACTAGTACTTAAAGTCGTCATGGTCACACTTTAGCTGACTGAGATTTGTTTTATTTAGAAAACTTAGAATTAATATACTAAAACCGTTTCAAGAGACGCAATTAACCATATATTATTAAAAAATTTGTAGTGACAGCACACGAGGAATATTCTTTAAGAATACTTATTTCATGAAAAATGAACTAATATTTGACAAGTATTTGAGAAACGTGTCATTGATAAACATCGCTTGCTACATTTTTGCACAAGTTCCTCAAACTACCGTATGGATTGTATAGTATATCCATTCTTAGTTGGATAAGTATGCGGTTTACCATCCACCCCTGATAAAACATAATAGGATTTGCGCTTTGATCCAAAAAGCCGACCATAGGTAAAAAACTTTTCTTACGTGTTTTTGCCTCCTGATCACGAATCCGGAAAAAAATGCGGTGGTCTCATACCGTTTTACATTTTTGTAACCTCATTTTCAAGAACCGTTTTCTCGCACAAAAATCACTCAAAATCCTTCCTTCTTTTTACCAGCATAAACGATACATCCTAAATTATTTATTTTCGACACAAAATATTGCCGTTTTCATCGAAAAAATCCTCGTTCTTACACAGTTCCAAATAAACAAACTTCACGCATCTGACAGATTAAATTCCCTTTTTTTCATGTTGGTAATAAATGAATCATGGTGAATCACGGTGCCCAAAAACAATTGCAAATGAAGGGGAAACTATTACTCATATTTGAATTCGAAAATTTGGCGGTGATTCATTTATTACCAACATGAAAAAAAAGGGAAAGTTACTAAATTTCATGTGTAAAGTTTGTTTATTTGGAACTGTGTAAGAAGGAGGATTGTTTCGATAAAAACGACAATATTTTGTGCGAAGTTGTGCCTAAAATAAGAGCTTCAGAGTGTATTGTTTATGCTGATAACAAGATGAGTGATTTTTGTGCGAGAAAACAGTGCTTGAAAATGAGGTTGAAAACTGAAAAGTACTCTAACACGGAAACGGTATCATACAACCATATTCGTGTTCAGGAGACAAAAACACGTAAGAAAAGTTTTTACCTATATTCAGAGAGCATATGTACGCATGTATATTTACCATCGGGTATTTCAATCCAAAATCGTCTGTCATTCAAATTTAATTGATATAGTTCATCACGGCGACATGCACCGGCAACACCAAATATTAAGGCAACCTTAAAAGTAAACACTACATAAATGTCTAGGTAATTTTGAAATTCTTACATTGTAAACGTACCTTATTCATTAAGTATATATAATAAGCTTTATTCACGTAAGTTAGATTAAATATACAAGAATATGTGATCAAAAATATCGTGAGTAAAGAAAGAAGAGTGATAAGTGCTAAAGCACTTGTTTCACAATTATTCAAACAATAAAAAAATGGTATAAAAATGATATCTAAGCAGAAGTATGAAATTTTTAAATAATGAATAACAGTAATATGTAAAAGTAAATAAAACAAAACATACAAAACAATCAGTCACACACCTATACACGCATATACATATAATAAAGTTAAAATGTTCATTATGATTCAGAATAAAATTATAAAAAAGCAGATTTGTGAGCTGGGTACAGTACATAGATATATAATCTGGTACTTGAGTAATAAACGTTTCAACTTGTTCATCTGACAAAATTTTTGACTTCTTTGGTTTATAGTTGTCACTTTGACGTTTCAGGAAAGCACGTAATTTCGAATATTTTGTAATATCAATATCTTCTTTTGTACTAAGTGTAGCGCTCAGCATGGAGTAATTTGACCGTAACGTAGATGCCTCCAACTTTGTAGATAAATCGGAAAAGTATGCAATCATGACATTTTCAGATCGGGAGATCGTCTTTTTTTCTTGGCAATAATCCATGAAACGTTTGTAAGCGTATTCATATTTTGCCTTGGATTTATTTGGCAATAAATTTAAGATGACATTTTCAGCAGCATTTACTAACTCTGGCGGTGTCCCGCACACCTCGACATCATCATCACTGTCCATTTTAAATATTTGTTTTTCGATAAGTAGTCGTGAATCTCTGACTTTTGTCACAACAATAAACAAACAGTGATTGTCAAGGAAACGATTTCATAGGCAATAAGATGGTAATAAAAAATTGTTATGCATTTATAAAAATTCCTTAATTTATGATAAAGTGTATTGCGATTTCAGAAAAAATATTACGTGTACAAAATGTGATCCTTTTGCAACCCAACGCATTTGTGATTTCCACATTTGAGAAACCTTTTTCTGAATTAAAATTTCATTCGTCACTGAAAATTGAATTATAGAAATAATTTTTCTCAAATTAATGAGAATTGATTAGACTAATTTTTGTTAGTTTCAAATATGAGAATATTATATTTTTCTATTTGAACTAATTGTTACTCATGTTCATGCGAATCACTGATTTGGAATACGTTCGGATTGATCAAAAAATGGTTTCGATAAACACACCGCAGTCACTTTTTCGCGTAAAGAAAACTGTCTTTTCTTAACATTAAAAAAGAGTTTTCTGAACTTTTGTTACATATTTGTGGATGTACGAGATATCACTCGAAAATCACATCAAAATAGCAAGCAAAAGACATTCACTTCTACTGTTTATCTTCGGTGAAACAAATTTAACAAATTATAATTATTTAAATGAATCTAAGCAAGTATTCTGACTTTCTGTTTATTGATCTCCAAATTTTCTGAAAGGTCGAGTTTAAGAGCTTATTTTTTATATATAATATTTCAAACTCGTCAACAAAATCTACCTGCTATTGAATAATAAATGCTGAGTATTAAACACTTTCATTGGTTGGTGTACAAATTTAAAGCATATTTGCTTGAACCAGAAATTTTATGTGGATGGTACTTTCTAGAAGATGGATATACACGTCATGTTTTGCATTTTACATTCATGCATAAATATTCAAGGGTAGTCAGTAAAATATAAAAAATAAAAAAAATACCAATATTAAATTTAAAATGGAAAATGCCGTTATGACTAATTTACTCTAGCGAGTCATTGAGGAATTCTCTTACCGAATAATATGCATTCTCCAGCATTATTTTCTTAATTGTTTCTTTGTATAGTATATCTAATCCCAATTGGACCGACATAAAAAGTTACGAGAAGGAATTCTCTTCCACACGACAGAACTTTTTTATGATTGTACCAGGAACGCTTTGAAAGTAAAAACACTGGTAGTATATAAATTTCCCATTTGCCGGGCAGTGCATATGAACACTCCTCGTAGTGCTCTTATTTTTATTGCCGTTCCAATTGGGATTAGAATAACTATATTTTCTGGGACTCATGTTCTGTATGTTGACCGGTAGCTTGTTAAAGAGCTTAGCTCCGATATATCCCGGGCTTTTCTCAAATTTTGTCAGTCTATGTTGAGTTACGCCCAAGGCATTTGCAGTTCTTGTTGGATAATTGTGGAAGGATGAGTTTACATAAATTAATGTTTTATAGATATATATGCACGGAAAAGTCTATATTTTGTTGTCTAGGAATACAGTCTTGCAGCTATCTTTGGATTTCATACCGAACATAAGTCACAGGATGCGTTTTTGACAAACAAAAATTCTTTCAGAATTGGTGCAATCTCCCCATAAAATGACGTATGAAAGGTGGCAGTATACTAGTGAGAAGTACATGTCCGTTAGTACGTTATTGTCCAATGTTTTTTTCAGTTTCAGTATAGCAAAAAATCGGGAATTAAGTTTTGTTAGAGTGTGTTGAAGATGGCTGTCCCATGATATGTACTGATCCGGGTGAAGTCCTAAGAATTTGGTTGAGTCCGAGTTCTGAATTTCCGCTAGAGGAGAGCACTTTTGCACTTGAATTGAAGATATACAGTTTTTTCAGTATTAAGTATCAGATTATTTGTATTACACCAATTTCCGAAAGAATTTATGACTTCGCTTGCAGTGTTTTCCAATTCCTTTAGAGTCCGTGCAGAGACCACCACCAGATAATCGTCTGCAAACATTGTGACTAGTCCATTCGTGACATGGTCGGGCATATCATTTACGAATAGTAAGAAGAGTAGTGGTCCCAGCACTGACCCCTGTGGAACCCCGATATCTACGGGGTAGGTTTCAGAACATTCTTTTTTTATTTGTACATAGGCCTTCCTTTCAGTAAGGTATGACTCCATTACTTCAAGGATTTTTCTTCTTATTCCATTTCTTTCAAGTTTATTCAAAATTAAGTTTAGATTGATCGGGAAATGATATTTATTTATTTTCCCGGTTTCTTTCATGATTCACGAAAATGGCTTTAGCGGACGATTCGGAATGATGATGATGTCCGAAAAGCCTCACTTTGAGTACTTGTTACATAAACTACTATTGAGGTACCCGATGACGAGGATATTCTTTGGTCGCCGCTTAACCTATCAGATTGTGGCAGAGCGTCTGTTAATCCTTTTTATTTTTATATTTATTCAACGATCAATGTCTATCCAACACAGATTTTTTTTACATTTTATTAAACTAAAATAAAATGAAAACGTTACCCACATTTTTTTACGATTTTTATGTGTGTTGAGTCTGGAAAGGAGGAGGTATCAAGTATTGAAATAATTTTGAATTTTATTTACTCGTTGCTGAGTTTCCAGGGTTTATCTACAGAGTTCAATACATGGATCGTGCAAATCTAGACTTGACCATCTGTTTGACCTCTGAATTATATAAACAGTCTATCACGTCTTCACGAGGATAATTAAATCAAGTTTTCCACAGAATTTGTTTACAAAACACCGAGTTGAATATCTAATCAAGCGTATGCTTTGTTTGTTCATCAACTAAAATAAACTAATCGTGAGATATTGACCGCTTCTAAGAAATCATTTTAAGGAAATATTTGGATTTATTTTTTAATTGGATCTGCTGTAGTTTTGTTTTATCCAAATACGAACCCATTCGACGAATACCTTCAAACAGTACAAAGTTCAATTCATATGATTTCTGGCGTCTGTCAACTGTAATTATATTCTCTTAAACCCTTGATCATATACAAATATTTCCCAGAATCAAAAAACCAAATTATATAATTTTTATATTGAGTTGCAATGAACTAAAAAAATAACAAAGGTCTTGAATTTATTGTTGACACCAAACATTTTCATTGTATCTGTTTATACAGTGCGGCTTTTTATAGCCCCCCCCTTGTTAATTTTTGAACGGTTCGACGTAGAACGATGGGACGAAAACCGTTTTGAATCATATCTATCACTGATACTACTTTTTGATATGAAATACATTGTCATTGCTCGATTGATGGTGCAGGGGGGGGGCACACCAACTTGAAAATTTCAAATAGCATGGGGGGTCAAGTGGCACACCGTTGAAAAGGTAACTCAATTCTCTTTTTAACCATCTATTTTTTTTAAATCTTGTGGATACGTTTTTTCACAGTTTGCATTTGAAATGTCAATTATAACAAAAATCTAAACTATTATGTAGGATTTTCATTTAATGAGAATAAGAAGCAAAATTGTTGTCAAATAATGAATTAGGTGTTTGAAATGTCCGACTAATGCTTCTTGACAATAAAATATTCGATTCAAAAATTCTTCCCGAACCATATGTAATATATCTGCAGGTATAGCAGCACACACCCGTGTTATTCGTTGTTTTAGTTGCGATAATTCGTTTTCAATATAAAGAGCAGGTAAGTAGTGTTACAATCATTTATACAGTAGAAGGTCTTAAACGGAAGTTGATGTGCCCACAGCGCCCTCTGTTGAGTACTAGTAATGTAATTTCTCTCAAAAAGTAGGATCGGTAATACAATTTCAACATATTTTTTGTCCCATTGTTACACATCAAACCGTTCAAAAGTTATCGTGGTAAGGGTACCATTCAGATCTGCACTTATTCTTGACATTTCCAATGCATATTGTGAAAAAACGTTTTGTCGAAATTGAAAAAATGATGGATGGTTAAAAAGAGAATTGAATTATTTTTTCAACAAAGTTCCACTTGAACCCCCATGCTATTTGACATTTTTTAAGTTGATATGCTCCCCCGCGCTATCTATCAAGCAATCACAATGTCTTTCATTTCAAAAAGGAGTATCGGTGATATCATTCAAAACAGTTTTTGTCCCATTGTTCTACGTCAAACCGTTCAAAAGTTAACAGGGGGGGGGGTGGGGAAAAGCCACACTGTATAATTGGACATAGAAAATTAAAAAAAACTAAACTGCCAACGAAAAAGACAAATTAAAAAAATGCTTTGTTTTAAAGATTCATTCATTCACAATGAACTCACCCAAAAACCTGAAATATATATGAAAAATTTACTATCAGATCGAATATGTTTGTATCTGGAACCGATAAAAAAAAAGCTCCTTGATATGGAATCGAATCCGAGCCTACCTCATGATGGACTAACACGCTAACCACAAGTCTACGATAACTTTTATTGCTATACTAAAAATGGGCCAATTAAATTATTCATTATCTTACTTAAAAAACTACCAAGTGTGGTTTTATCGCAAAACAATATCGAAACTACTGGTGGTTTTATCAGTATAAAACAACGAGAAGACGTTTTATCACTATAAAACTGATCTGATTGAATCTCTTTTTGAAATTTTGGCTACTTGATCAGCTCAAAAATAATGAGGAAAATAGTCATGCATAAAAATTGACGTCATATGAAGGAAAAATCGTTTGCATTTCCTAGTTGAGAGTTATATTTTGTTTTTCTTCTATTTAAGATGTTAGACTCATGTCTGAAGAATGTTTCATTTTTGTCAGGTTTACCATTATAAAAGTGAAAAAAAAACTTTTTAGTTATGACCTAGAACATTTATAAAAATTAAACTGCATTTTTTTATAAAAACCAAACTGCTGAGGAAAGAAAACAGAATGGGCTCCGTTTTCTCATGAATATATTATAATAATGTATGTTTTTTTTTCACTGATGTTGTACTCGTTTGTGAGCTGGTGGATATTTTATAAAAACATTGAGGAGTTCCTGCTTCCTTGGAGTGATCGTGCGAAAAGTTATCAACGAAATATTGTTTAATTCCACTTGATATTTTTAGAATTTAACGTGTCGCAGTACGAATAACGAGAAATTATTCAATCAAGTTAATTGGAGCTCAACTGGGCTTCTCATTGAGGTTTGAGGTGGTTTCGTTGAAACGCAAAAAACATTAAATCTACAACTATAATGCACGTTAGAAGTCCCCTGGCTTGAGCATTAAAGAAAAACGACATAAATAACCTCCACAATAACACAGGATCTAGACTATGTGAAACAATTGGTCTGATTCATATTCATGATCAACAAATTACCTTTTGTGCTAATAGACCCTGACCTTTGTTTCAATTGGTTGACTCATCTATTTATTTTCTATGTCCCCATGGAAACATCTCTGTACGGAGTTGTCTACCTGTCAAGAGTGACATTGAATCCAAAGGGGTGAAAAATTTCCCAATATATATATATATATATAACGGAAATAGGCAGTATTTTGACTGGAAAATAATTCACAAAAGGAGAAATGGAGGAGAAAAACCAAATTTTATCTTCTCTTGAGGTTGCAGTCAGTTCAAACGGCCAATATAATAATACTCTTTGTTGTCAAGCTATCGAAATAGTTTCATTTCGATTTGTTGAAAATATAAACAGGATGTTCATAAAATCAGATGTGGAATCATCTGCGATGTCCCTCCTGCGTCAATGTTACGAATTATTTCTGGTGAGTACTCTCTATTGGAAAACATTCTTCTTTGTCTCATTCATCTCTATGAGTTCTTAATCAAGACTGGAATAGAAAATCGAATAACTATCTGAATGAAAATGCAAATTTTCAATTTCAGAATTTTTCTTTCAAGTTAGGGCCTTTTCAGAATATCTATCAGATGTAGTTCAATATCCAGCGTGGCTTTAGCCGGGAAAGTAGTTGTTTTCTGTTAGACATTCACAAAAAATAACTTCATTTTAATCGTGGATTTTTCTATTCACAGAAAAATATTTCAATCAATATTCAATTGAGAATGTTTCCCTTTTCAGTTTCATTTCATTATCAATACATCTAAAAATTCCAATTATTAATTTGAGAAGGAAAATTTGGAAAAAATAATAACTTACCAGCGTGAGAATGTTACATAAAAAAACAGCAAATACACATAATATTAAAACATAAAAAAAATTAAATACTAACACAGTTATTGGTACATACAGTGCTTCTCGAAAATCCCCTCCCCCCCTCTTATTTTTGGAACGATTATACATAAACAAGGGAAATTTGGAAACTGAATATTAAAGGTTGTAAACTTCCCTACTAGTGATGATAGATGACGAAATCGTCAAAGATGACGTCACAAGGCCATTGTGACCAATAATTTTGAATGTGACCCTACGGCGAGCGACACCTCTTTTAAAAGGTATCGAAAAAACCTATTCAATGATACTAATTTTGTTTGTGTTTATGGCAGTTTTGGCAACTCGCCAATGCAAAGCTGTGATGAATTAAATCAGTTAATACTAAAATTCCAAATTCAAGCTCCGCCTCTGGATAGTTGTCAAATGAGCTGACGTTTTTGTTAGTCTCCCTAATTCGACGTTTTTGTAATTGCCAAGTTTTTGTACATTTAATAATTTGTGTATTGTTGATCGAACGTTTAACTATTTAAGCAGCTTTTGGTACTTTTAATATTTTTGTACATTTTAATAATTTGTTAAACTGTTGTGAGCCGAACGTTTAAGTGCTTCAAGAAGCGAAATGGTACGTGCTTTAGGTGATAAAGTAGCAGCGATCCTAATTCTTGGTGAAACTGGACAAAATATTCATGCAGCAGAACGCATTTTTAATGAGAGGTTTCCCGATCGCCCCGTTTCGAGGACTTATTTAAGGGAGCTTCTTCGTAAGTTTGAAACAACGGGTAGTATTAATGATGCGAAACGATCTGGCAAACTACAAATTTCTGATGAGAAGAAAAATTATATACGGGCAGAAGTAATAGTTAATCCTACTTCTTCAACAACTCACGTTGCATCTACCTGTGAAGTCAGTCGAAGTACAGTACACAGGGTGTTGAAAAAAAAACAAATTTCCATACAAATTAAAAATGGTTCATCAACTCTCAGACGACGACCCAGACCGAAGACTAGAATTTTGTGAAAATATGGAAACTAAAATTAACCAACAGCCAGACTATGTCAAAACAATCTGTTTCAGTGACGAAAATACTTTCTATCTAAATGGAAATGTAAATACATAGAATGTGAGGTATTGGAGTGACGCAAATCCTCACCTGTTTCGTGAAGCACATACCCAATTTCCCCAGAAGGTGAATGTTTGGGCAGGTATCCTGGGAAACCACATCGTTGGGCCTCTTTTTTTAAATACTAATTTAACTGGTGAGGTTTATCTGGAGCTGTTGCAAAACGCAATAGAACCGTTAATCCTTGAAATTTTGGAAGATAATCCAGATGAATTTGGCAATTTGAAAATAACATTCCAACAGGATGGTGCTCCTCCACACTATTACGGTGCAGTAAGACGAGGAGTATCGTGGTAGATGGATTGGACGACGAGGTTCAACGGAATGGCCAGCTCGATCACCGGACCTCACACCTTTGGATTTTTTTCTGTGTGGGTAACTCAAATCGAAGGTTTACGCCACTGAACCTGACAATATTGACGTTTTAAAACAACGTATTGTTGCAGAATGTGAGGTTGTTTCCACAGACACATTTGCAAAAGTACGAGAAGAGTTTAAAAATAGGATATTCCACTGTCAGGAAGTAAATGGACGTCACTTCGAGCAATTTCTCTAAGTAGATACTGATTCTTAAATCTGTAATTAATATCATACTCAATGGAATTTAAATTTTAATGTTTACTAATGAGCCATTAAAACTGCCATAAACACAAACAAAATTAGTATCATTGAATAGGTTTTTTCGATACCTTTTAAAAGATGTGTCGCTTGCCGTAGGGTTCCATTTAAAATGATTGGTCACAATTGCCTTGTGACCTCATCTTTGACGATTTCGTCATCTATCATCACTAGTAGGGAAGTTTACAACCTTTAATATTCAGTTTCCAAATTTCACTTCTTTATGTATAATCGTTCCAAAAATAAGAGGGGGGGGAGGGGACTTTTGAGAAGCACTGTATACGTAGACGACTTTTTGATTTCAGTACCTAAAGGTAAAGTTGAAGAAGTTTTATATTACTTTAATAGCTATGATTTACAGTTCACCTCGGAATTAGAAGAGCTTCAAAGCGTTCCTTTTCTTGACATGAGAGTTTTTAAATTAGAAGATAACATCCTACGCACAAAATGGTATAGAAAACCAACAATGAAAAAAGGCTACGTTTCTTTTTAGTTCCAAATTTTATGTTTTGTGCGTTGATCAGTGGTGCACTGAAAAGCCTACCACAAAGGCTCGACTTTGCAACTGCTTATCACGAATCGAAAGAAATGATTTAAGTAGATATTAATACACAATAATTGTTTTTATACATCAAAAACATGTTGATTGGATAATATTTTCCTAGATAATTCAATCAGAAATTGCTTTGATAATTATACTCCAACATAACCTTCAACAAATTAACAGTAGGTACTTATCTTCAGTTTTTCGCAAAAATTATTTCAGACCTTAACTCTTATCTAAGTGGAGTATTATGAATTTGAGGTTGGGTTTGTTTGTCAGTTGATCTGTCAAAAGTGTCAAAACAATCATATGCATGAAAGTATGGTAACATATCAGTGAATCCACGACATCGATTCGATCAAATAATATGATGAATGAAAAAATGGAGTTATCGGTCTCATTCTGACTCACCCGTACTATGTTTCCGATTCTCCCATCTATAATGTTCAGGAGGTTGACACATATTTCGATATTTTGTAAGAAATTAGCATTATGCGATTATTGCACATGGGAAATTATGTCTCTACTAAGGACATATCTTTAGTTTTTCTCAATTATCTCAGAAACCTCCACTTTTAGGCACATAGAATGTCATGACTTTCAGGTTGAGTATCGATGAGCCGAACTGATGTCAAACGCTCATTTGTCCATTCACTTATCCCAAGAAAATATTAAGGAACATATGCCCACAAACCATCGTAACTACGCCACTGGTTTAGGAAAATAAAAAATTATAACTTCAAATTAGCACGTTGATAAGTGTACCAAATCTCAAATTTTTTCCTTCGGGAATTTTGGAGAAAACAAATTAAATCTTAAATTTTTTCGTACTTTCGACACCCTGTATCTCAGAGACATACCTTGATAGCAACTTTTCACCTCGAAATGAGGTGAGGAATCTGTAGTCAGAGTTTGTCGGTCTTATTCTGACTCACCCTGTACATATTTGGGATGTGTGGGGTTTCTTGATTCCTGGTGTATGTTTATTTTTTTGGTTGGGGGTTCTTGGGTTTGGGATACTTGTGTTGTGAATAAAACTATCCTATATTATCTTAGACGTTTCGCCTCTGGTCGGGGGCATCTTCACTACGGTTTTTTTACACGCTTTATATTAGCTTCACTTGTATGTTTGTTTGTTTGTTTGTTTGTAACCGACTCCTTTGGGCGCGATTTTGACCCCCTTCCAGACGTCCGAATGATTTGAAATTTGGCAGGTGTACATTATTCCGGTGACAATGCATTGAAAAAATATTGTGTTGAGAAAAAACAGAATGGCGGCTCCAATATGGCGTACGAGTTTTGTGATTATCGTCCGATTCGCTTCAAAATTGGTATCCGAAGGTTTTTGTAGTCGGAGATTATGATTCATTTGTCAAAATTGAAAAATTCAAGATGGCGGCTTCAAAATGGTGGACGAGTTTTGTGATTATGGTCTGATTCTATTCAAAATTGGTATGTGGGGGTTTTTGGGGTCGAATATTATGATTCTTTTGTGAAAATTGGAAAATTCAAATGGCGGCTTTAAAATGGCGGCCGAGTTTTGTGATTATGGTCCGATTCGCTTCAAATTTGGTATCTGAGGGTTTTCGTGGTCGGAGATTATGATTCTTTTGTCAAAATTGAAAAATTCGAGATGGCGGCTCCAAAATGGTGGACGAGTTTTGTGATTATGGTCTGATTCCATTCAAAATTGGTATGTGGGGGGTTTTGGGGTTGAATATTATGATTTTTTGTAAATTGAAAATTGAGATGGCGGCTCCAAAATGGTGGACGAGTTTTGTGATTATGGTCTGATTCTATTCAAAATTGGTATGTGGGGGTTTTTGGGGTCGAATATTATGATTTTTCTGTAAAATTGGAAAATTCAAGATGGCGGCTTTAAAATGGTGGCCGAGTTTTGTGATTATGATCTGATTCTATTCAAAATTGGTATGTGGGGGTTTTTGGGGTCGAATATTATGATTCTTTTGTGGAAATTTGAAAATTTAGAATGGCGGACGAGTTTTGTGATTATGGTCTGATTCTATTCAGAATTGGTGTGGTGGTTTTTGAGGTCGAATATTATGATTCTATTGTAAAAATTGATGAACTCAAGATGGCGGCTTTAAAATGACGACCGAGATTTGTGATTATGGTCTGATTCTTTTCAAAATTGGTATGTGGGGGTTTTTGGGGTCGAATATTATGATTCTTCTGTAAAAATTGGAAAATTCAAGATGGCGGCTTTAAAATGGTGGCCGGTTGTGTTGGTCTTTTTTATATGATATTAAGTGGTGGTGTGAATTTGGTGTTTTGTGAAAATGAATTTAATATGTGGGGGTTTTTGGGGTCGGAGATTATAATTACCTAATTTCATAAGATTATTCCATTTTTTAACTTGCAAAAAAAATAATAAAAATAATAGTCTAAAAAAAAATAAAAAAACACGCTTTTATAAATAAACCACACTAAAAAGTAGGAAATAAATAATAGTTCAAAAAAACTAAAAAACACGCTTTTATAGAAAACCAGACTAAAAAAAATAGAAAATAAGAAAAAAATGTATTTTATTTTAAAAAAGCGTGGCGTGCATGGTATCAATAATTATATAGTACATTACACACCGAGGCGATACCGTGCACCCCACGCTTCTTTTTAAATAAAATAATTTTTTTTCTTATTTTCTATTTTTTTAGTCTGGTTTTCTATAAAAGCGTCTTTTTTAGTTTTTTTAAACTGTTATTTATTTTCTTTTTTTTTTTCTCATGATAGTTAACAATGTGATATGAAAGGAAAAACGATTGGAGTTATGGTAAAATTGAACTTACAATGGCTGACATGTGTATGGGAAAAATGTTTGGTCTGGGAGATAGCGGGCGGTAGAAATGTTGGTACATACCTTCGCGATCATCATTTTCGAATTGACTCATTTTGTATGGTCTATATTCATTGTTAGATTTTGATAGTTGATTGAGGCAACTTCATAACGGCACACCGAAAAGCTCTCGTTATCCCGGTGGGCACGCACCTGATCTTTATGGAATCGAAAAAAAACCAGTTTGGTTATAATTTTTCTTTCGATTTTAGTCAGATTAAATAGAAATGAAGATTCGAGATCCTCTACAATTTACGATCGTAGAGTTTAATGTAAATAATAAATAAAATTAAATATTAGTTTTGGGTTTTCCAAAGAAAATGTGATATATCAACTGATTGATGATAATTTTTAGATACATTGTGAAAAATACCTTTTTCTGCGACCGTGCGTTTTTACCCACTTTCCCTCACGCATTTGAGTTTTGAGAGTGTTACTTTCCCGCACTAGTGCGGGAAAAACTCACTTTCCTGCACTAGGTCGGGAAAATAATGATATGACAATTTTGACGTTATTATATACATTTCATTGATTTCACCTGTAGTTATTACTATTCATACTAATTTAGGTTTCAATATTACCTAGACTTTTTTCTTGCTTGTCAATTCTGCTGGACCGGCTATTCTTACACAGTTGCAGAATGCAACAAGTTTTGTTTTTAATATAAGTATTCATAAGAAATTAGTAGATTTTCATTTAAAGTTTTGTATGTTGAAATAAAATATATATATTTTTAATATGCTTTTTAAATTTGTATGCGGTCGTAGAAAAAATAATGTTCCCAACTCATGCGTAAAGTGTCTTTCTCGCACTTGACCTCTTGCCCGAACTCCGCTCCGCGTGCGGGAAAGTATCACTTTCCGCACTTGTTAGGAAATAGTATATTACATTACTAGTGCGGAAAGTGACATTTTTCACACGAGTGGGAAATATTGTGGCACGAGGCGTAAGCCGAGTGCGGCAATCACACGAGTGTGGAAAATCACTTTCGCGCGAGTAATGTACGCTATTTTTTCTACGACTGCCTATTTCATTACAACTCTGAGATTTAACAAGGTTTTACTTTCGATCATGTACCTACTATCACGAAATGTCTATTTTTTGTGGTATTGTGTCGTGGAATTGTGTCGTGGAATTGTTTCAAAGCCTACTTAGCTTTTTAAATTTTCAAATAATGTGCCCGCGTCTGGTTCTCTGGTTGCATATCTTAGATACAGGTGGTTCGTGTTAAAACAAACTACTGAAATAATTATAAATTAACAGTTTAAGCTTTCGTTGATATCCTTTAATTATATGAAGTTTAAAAATAGCTAAATTTTGTTTTAATAAAATGAAAATACAAGAAATATAATAATTCTATTAATGTAAATCGACTTACGACATATATATATATATATATATATATATATATATATATATATACAGAGTGGCCACTTTTTTAATGGGATTGTATTGCTAACTTTTAAACCATAAGAGTTAGAAGGTCGGTCAAATGGAGAAAAAGTTGCATTCATAGAAGCATTGTCAAGCAGTTCAAACAAATCGAGATCATCAGGGCCGGTTATTGAGATATCATAAGAAAAGTGAATTCTGTCATTTTGATTTTTCTTTTTTTCCCACTTTATTTCGAATATTATCAAAAAATGTCACGAAAGTTTTTTATTCGAGAGTAAATTATCCTCAATTTGACGTAATCAGATTTCGTATCGAACGTTTCGTACGCTCTGGGCCACCCTCAACCTCATTTTTTTCAACACGGACCTGCATATTTTATGACACTTTTCGAAATAACTTTTAACGCTGAATTCAACGATATATCATACAATGTCATTCAAAGTTGATTTTGACCCTTATCCAAATTTCTTTGGGTCGGATCTGTATTACATTTAGGTACCTTTAGTTTAATTAACAACATGCAATACATTTCGATAAGAAAATCAACTTACTCATCTTCAACTGAATGGAACGTAACAGAATCAAAGCAAGAAATAAGTAATAATTATTTACAAATTTCAAGAGGTGAAAAACCTAATTCACAATAATTAAACGAAACTATCATTTAATGAAAGAAAAATCAAATGATTATTCGAAAGTAAATGATGAACATCAATGAAGTAAGTGTTCGAAATATCCACCATTTTGTAAAATGCACTTTGCGGTTCTGGAACCCATGCTTCTTATACATTTGCTTATTTCGTCTCCTTGAATACCTTCCAATACCTTCTCAATCTTCTCGCGAAGAATCTCTATTGTCGGGTTCGTAGTATCATAAATTTTATTTTTGAGATATCCCCACAAATAAAAATCCAGCGGATTCAAATCCGGAGATCTGGCAGGCCATGCTACTGGACCTCTTGTTCCAATCCATGAATCGGGAAAAGTTCGATTTAGATAGTCTGTGACTATTCTTGAGTTGTGTGGACCACATCCGTCTTGTTGGAACCATGGACTATTAGGCCGAAAGAGTCATAAAATATGCAGGCCCGTATTGAAAAAAATGAGGTTGAGGGTGGCCCAGAGCGTACGAAACGTTGGATACAAAATCTGATTATGTCAAATTGAAGATAATTTACTGTCGAATAAAAAACTCCCGTGACATTTTTTGATAATATTCGAAATAAAGTGGGAAAAAAAGAAACATCAAAATGACAGAATTTACTTTTCTTATAATATCTCAATAACCGGCCCTGATAATCTCGATTTGTTTGAACTGTTTGACAATGCTCCTATGAATGCAACTTTTTCTCCATTTGACCGACCTTCTAACTCTTATGGTTAAAAAGTTACCAATACAATCCCATTAAAAAAGTGGCCACTCTGTATATATATATATATATATATATATCTGATAACGTTAATTCAAATCTGAATTAGCTCAGATGGAAGAGTATACGGTAGATGACCGCAAGGGTTCGACTCTCGGGGTCAACATTTTTTTTTCTTTTCTTTATTTTCTACAAATAATTAGTTTTTAGTCCAGTTTTCATGTAAATAATATCAATAAGGAAGAGCAATTAATAATTACATCTGTAAATCTTAGAGGATTCACGGGTTTGACGGCTTATTGACAGACGTGCGGAAAGTACTTTCCGCACGCGTGAGAATAAAGGTCACTTTCCATGGGAGTAGAGAGTGCGATATCTGTTACTTTCCTATGTGGTCGTAGGAAAATAACTATTCTGACTGGCTGTGAAACTCTATAAAACTTTCCGTTTTCAGGACAAGGAAAATTCGATATATCGAATTTGGAACCGGCATTGCAGTACTGCACCCACCTGGTTTACGGCTACGCAGCAATTAACGATGATACTCTCAAATTGGTACCAATGAATGAACAATTCGACGTTATTAAAGATAATTACAGACACGTAACGGACCTCAAACGAAGATTCCCAAAACTGAAGGTTCTGCTTTCAGTGGGTGGGAATGAGGATGTGAGCGGAGAAGCAGCAGAGAAGAATGAAAAATATAGAAAAATTGTGAGTTTACAGATTTTTATTTCGCGTAGCCCGTTTCAATTTGCAGATATATTAGAATCTTGAAATGTAGCACGTACTCTATGGAATATTTCCAGTTCCCCAGTTATACAGGCTGTGCCAACTATATCATGTAAATAGATACCTACAATTTTTACGCAACCAGATTGGCCTATCCTATCTTTGAAAGTTTTCGAAAATGTAATTTTTCAAGAAAATGTTTGCGAAAAAAATCGTAAATTGTTCAAAGTTAATATACCGAATTTGACGAGTGCATGAAGTGGAGTTGGCGTTTTCCATTCGGTTGGCGGCATGCCGACGAAAACTGTGAAATGGATGACTTTTGATCGTCTCATTCGGCTTCGCAGTTATCATAATCATTAACTGCTTAACCTACCCTGTATACCCGGTGACAATTGGACTAGGGCCAAGCCTATATCTCCTTCACTTATCAACCGATTTGAATGAAATTTTGTACATAGATATGAGACACAATTTCAGATTGACAGACATATGAAAACAAAATGGCCGACTTCCGGTTTTGCCAGAATAGCCACAACTTCGATTTCTCGAATGGAACTCCCTGTATGTTCGATGTTTCTCGGATTCTACGGCTCAAACTACATACGATAATGTGGCAAAATTTTTATTTTACAATTGAAAAAAAAAATTTTTTAGCCCAGGAGGTCCTGATCAAGTTAAAATCTATAATAATTCACATCAGTAATTCATAGTAATATAAATTTTTTGAACGCAGGAATATAAATTTTTTGAACGCATTTTTAACGAAAACATTGTTTTTGTCAAATGGTACCCACCGATGGCTATCTTGCCATTAGATAGGGAATTTAATTACCCATTCAACGATATACAATATGTACCACTTTCTTTTTGTTCAAAACGTAGAGAACCATCTAACAAAATGAAATCTGTCTGAAAAAATTGGTAGGTAACATGACATCTATTCATTCTTTCAAACTTTACTTCAGAATGGTAACAATGAATTACCAAAAATAATCGACTTGACAATATGTAATGATCATACACCCATTACAGAAAAGATAACTTTAATTTTTAATATAATCAAACTGTTTGAATAAATCTAACGACTGAAACAGTGAAACATTCAACGAAAATAACATTCAACTTTTGGTAAATATTTTTGAATATATTTTCTGACGGTGTTGGACGATTTGGATACAATACCCTATATGCACTTTTTGCTGCACGTTTATTTTTGTTGTTTTGTATATAAAGTATATATTTCAACTTTTTCTTCCGCCTTTAAACCATTTTGATTATTTCATTAAAGAAATGTCACTAAACAAACATAATATAGTTGTCATTTTCATAGCTTACTTTAAAATTTTCATAGGATAGATATTTACAGTAAGAACTAGTTATTCAACGATTAATAACTCGAAAACGGTATAAGATAGGCGAAACATATGGTATATTTTTGAAATCAGGAAAAAAAGATCATTCCAAAAATTCAATAATATACAGAGTATGACTTAAAAAAAATAAAAAAAAATCCTGAAATCTGCACGTTACTGTATTTTTTATTTTTGATAGTATTTTATCAAAATTCAGTCATAACCACACAACTTTTACATTCATCTTGTTTGTTCTATAGGCAATAATAACGATGATAAGGGGTTGGTAATTTATAGTTGTAATATTTTCTTCCTGAATAATGCGGCGATTTTTTTTATATTCAGAGTTGTTACAGTTTGTTAAGTGAAAGTAATTTCTACTCTTTGTAAAATGAGGGTGGATTTATGGTAGAATTTGAATGAGCGTTTTATGAACATAAATCCATTATTATAATTTTTTTTTCTTTCTTTTTACTTTATATTTTCCTCTTTTCGATATAATCATTTTTCTTAATGTATTATATTCTTAGTAAATGTTCACTACACTGCTACTCTAGTATTTATACAATAAGGTATACTATAAAAACTATAATATAGAAACACCGTATTGCACTACGGAACAAAGAGGTAATCAGGTGATTCCACTTTCTTCAAGGTTGAGCCATTAGTGGATCTCATTTTATTGAATGTGTTCCGGAATAAATGTATTATTATTATTTATAATACTCACTAGACTTAACTAATTCACCTAGTACTATTTATTTAATTCATAATCCCATGCACAAGGTTACACCTTTTATGGGCGTCTCCCTTCTTTATTTACTCAAATTATATTCATGTAAATTCATTGTCTATTGAATTTTGTATGTTATTAGGCAAATAAATTATTATTATTGTACTATTTATATTTTAGTTGGAAACCTCAGCTCATCGTTTGGCCTTTGTCAATTCAGCATACACATTAGTGAAGGGATACGGCTTCGATGGATTGGATCTGGCTTGGGAATTCCCTGAAACGAAACCAAAGAAGATAAAGTCTGGTTTCAGTAAGTATTTCAACAATCGCGTTATTCGCCTCAAAGTGCCTGGGATATTTATTTAACATTATTTATAATTAAATTACCCTTCTGGGCCTCGATTCTCGAAGTCATTTTCACAGGAAAATATAATGGACTCCCATCGGAAATAGTGTTTTGTAATCTCCAAGGATAGCATCGGGTTAGTAGCCAGTTGTAGAGAAATAAAGTGATTTAATTCATTACGGGTATCTGAAGATTTTATATGATGGAGATCAAAGTCGAAAATTCAGTTTTCGGGCCGTAGAATTTTCCGATTAGGTTTTAGAGACATTGTATTGATGGTAAAAGTTGTAGGTATTATGAAGACCTTCAATTTAATTTTTTATGCGTTGAAATCGATATCTTTTAATTTTGCTTAGTTTTTTTTTTGTAAACAACTTATATTCAAAAGATATATTACGGTATATTATAGGATTTCCCAATTTTCCAGGGAAATAAGAATAAGTCAGTTGCTAAAATTTCTGTCGAGCTACCCAAATTAAAAAAAAAAGATTTTACGTTGTCAACAAGCCGAGATAATGTTAAATTTTGATGCGCGCTGTATTAGAAAATTTTTTTTTTTATATGTTCTGGTTCCCACGAAAAGGGATATCCTGTAATGTTCAGAGAACATCGTGGGAACCAAGGGAAAGAAGGTAGGAGTTGGTGTTCTTCTTAAATTTCTGGAGGTTGTATGCCTCGGGGAACACCTCCCTAGGCAATGAGTTCCAAAGCCTCGCAGTTCGTTGGATGAATGAGTCTTTGGAAAGTGATGTTCTGCAGGTCTCCAAAGTGACCACGAAGGGGTGTGAAGACTGAACTTGACGGGTTAATCTCGAAGAGACTGCCAAAGGAGGAACGATTGTTGATATTTCAGAAGAGCATCGCCCATGAAAATATCTATAAAATAGAGACAAATCGCCAACTTTTCTACGGTGTTCCAGACAAGTGAGCGAGTTTGTAAGCGAGGCATCACCGACGAGACGAATTGCCCTTTTTTGGACAGAATCCAATAGCTTCAGGATATGTTTAGGTGCCGCACTCCAAATATGGGAACAGTATTCCAGGACAGGTCGGATCTGTGCCTTATAGATCATAAGCAGCTGACTGGAGGTGAAATAGCTCTTGGCACGAAACAAAAAACCAAGTTTTTGGGATGCACTTTTGGCAATGGACCTCACGTGATTTTTCCCAGGAAAGGTTATTGCTGATAGTAATACCAAGCATCGATATGGATGACTTCAGTGGTCATGGTTACTCCTGACAAAGTTATGTTAGGCACAGTGAGATCGGCTTTTCTAGAGAAAAGACATAGCTTGTGTTTTGTTTTGCATTGAATTCTACCAAGTTATTGGATCCCCATTCGAGAATTGTTGCTAAGTCCATATTTACATTGTTAACATTTCTTCCTCGTTCATTTCTGGTTTCACGGGCTGATATAGGGGCCCTGGAAGAGAAAGCGGTATGGAGGGTACTATCATCGGCAAAGCTGTGTACGGGACATGAAGTTGCTTTCAACAGGTCGTTGATGTGGAGTAAAAATAGTGTTGGTGCTAGAATGGATCCTTGCGGAACACCAGCATTTATGAGTAGAGTGTCAGATGAAACTCCATCGACCACTACATGGAGAGACCTGTTTGAGAAAAACTAGCAAGCAGAGAACACAGCTGAGGGGGCAAGCCATAAGATGGAAGCTTGGCGAGGAGTCCCTGGTGCCAAACTCGATCGAACGCCTTGGAGATATCTAATGCCACAGCTAAAGTTTCTCCATACTTTTCAATAGATAGCTGCCATATATGTGAGACGTATGCGAGCAGGTCACCAGTTGATCTCTGATGGCGGAAGCCATATTGCCTATCATTGATAATTCCTGAGTCTTCCAGATATTTCATGAGCTCGATGTTGATGGCTTTTTCCATGACCTTTGAAATAATAGATAGCAGTGCGATAGGTCTGTAGTTGCTAGGTAGGGTCTTTTTGCCTTTTTTAGGGACTGGCTGTACTCTTGCAATTTTCCAATTGGACGGAAATACTCCCAAATTGTAAGAGTGGTTGAACAACTTGCAAAGAACAGGTGTTAGTTCGGGGGCACATTTCTTGAGAAAATCGCCGCGTGAAAACGGAGCTCGGAATACTCTCCCCACCACCTGACCACGGCGCTCTTGCAAAAGTATCGTCACTTCAAAAGTCCAGAACTTCATACATATTGAATCAATCAATCAAATCAATCAAAAAAAAATTAAACCGACGAAATACGGAACTGAAAAGTAAAAAATAAAATAAACCTTCTTAGTCTCAATAACTAAACTCCTAAACTAATGTAAGTAACTAATTTTGAGTCGGCGCCAAACAAACAAGCAAATGAATTAGATAAGGCGTAAAATGATGGCATCGAGTTGCGCGGTGACATTCTGATAATTTTTTTGAAGTAATTTAATGATCTTCGTTGATTGTTCGTTTGGCGCCGACTCAAAATTAGTTACTTACATTAGTTTAGGAGCTTAGTTATTGAGACTAAGAAGGTTTATTTATTTTTTACTTTTCAGTTCTGTATTTCGTCGGTTTAATTTTTTGTTAAAAAGTTTTTATTTTTCAATTTTTTGTGGCTGAAATCTACTGATTACTAGCTACATGTTATTTGATTACTTCCAAAATACTTACTTACCCACCTTAGTTCAACTATTACCAGTTAAATAATATGATGATCTACTTTTACCATTTGTTGTAATATAAATTATTTTTGTTGTTCTGGTTAGTTTATTTCATTACTTCGTATATCATTCCATCCTCTTATTGAATATAATGATTGTGACGGATGTAGGAGAACAAAAATAATGACATTAGCGATCTGTCATTGTCAACTACATATGTGTGCCAATGTTCACAAGTGAAAAATCAATTATTCCCTATTTTTCTACCCGTAAGGGTGGATAATTACATTCGAAATTCGAATATGAGGTATACCCTATCTAAGTAAAGAATAATCATCCAAATCGAAGAACCCAGTACAAAGTTATGCCTGATAGAATCGGTTAACGGACCAGAATTCAGAGGGTGAGTGATCAATATCCTTCATGTTGCTATCCTTAGGGGTGGATTTCATCTTTTAAATACAAATGGGACTAACTTCGAAGTACACCCTATCCACTGAAAAAAGAATTATCGGAATCGGACGTCTCAGTAAAAAGTTATGCGTGATCATACATAAAAAAATAAAAAAATAGCGCGACAAGAGAACCTTCCTTTTTGGTTTCGTCGGTTAATAAAAATATACTTTATTGTCGAAGACTTCACCTTATTAACAAAGCATGCAATAGTATATATACGGCCACAAGTATAAGTAGTATAAAGGAAAAAGTTAAAACAATGGAGGATTAATACCTAGATGAAATTTTGATACCTAGATGAAATTTCAATACAGAATTGACATCTGAAGTTTGAAATTATAACATCAAACTGAAGTTTTTGAATGTCATAATTTCTTCAATTCATATTATAGATGCACATAGTTTACAAAATAAATAAATAAATTTATACGAGAGTGTAACTTAAGAGTATGAGTTCGGAAATAAGTCACTCTATTAATCACGTTGTCAAGAGTCCTATAAATTATCAAAGTGTAACATATTAAAGTTTAAGAATTTAATATTTACACATATATATCAGTCTTCACACAATATTTAAATATCAGGCAGGTATATTTTGGAAATTTAAATATATGATAAATTGTCAAAATCATAAAAAATACAATAAAATATGAAAAAAAATAGCATACAAACTAGAGTATCATTATCATATGAATTCCAATTTTTAAAATAAATGAAGTTAAGTGTGCATAGATTTAAATATATGATACCGGATACAGAACACTTGAGACAATTAAATGGCTAGAGTACGTCATTGTAATACTCCTGCAGGTTGTAGAAAGCCTTCTGCAAAAGTGCTTCTTTCACTTTTTTTTGGAACTTTTTTAGGCATGGTTCATTTCTGATGGCTGCTGGTAGATGATTATACAGTTTTTTGCTCTCATATATGATTGAGTTTCTGGTTAGGCTAGATTTTGGTATGGGTAAGGGAATAGAACCTATATTTCTTGTCTCATATTTTTCCCATTCCAGTTAGATTAAAGTACTGGGGTATTTCTCGTGTATCAGGTATACAGTTACCAGTAAGTAAAGACAAAATAGAGTTAAATTTTTTTTTATTAATGAATAGTGGTTTGCAGTGGTCTCGGAACTGAGCTTTACACAGATATCTGTAATATAAATACTGAGTTGAACAAATAATCACTGCATAACCCCCAAAATGCAATGCATAGCTCAAATGGGATTCAATTAAAGAGAAGTATACTAACCTACTGAGCTGTGTTTAGTTCCTTGATACAACTTTGATTGCAAAGTAGATATCTTTTTATTTAAGCTAGAAACATGTTCAACAAATTTCAGTTTGTACACTTATCAATTGAATCATAAAATATAAGTCTTCATTGAAAATATGTAAAAATTCTACTCTTAATGTTTATAAATAACAGATATATGATTTTTTTTTAAATCTATCTATAGGTCGTAGAAGATTATATTTTTTAAATACGAGTTTTTAAACAGCTTCTCAATGAGCCTAATCATAAGCCTTTGTTATAAAAAATAATGAAGTTAGGTATTCCATTTGTTTATAAGCAAAAAAACACCCCTCTTTTAAACAGGCTTTTTAACAATATTTTCAACAAATAACATTTTTTTCAACTTACCTCGAAGTTCAACAATCCGCATACCGGTTTCAGGCTTTTTGGCCCTCATCAGTACGGAGTAGTCACCAGCCAGAGATCCGGAGAGCTCTGGCCGAAGCGAGACACAACACAAGGTAGGAGAAATGTATGGAGTGTTTCTTTATGTCACTAGGTGCCGCCGCCGCCGGTTAAAAGTTATCTTTTCCGACGTACCTAAATATGTTGTAAGCTTGATGGTGATTTTATTTATGTTGTGTCTCGCTTCGGCCAGAGCTCTCCGGATCTCTGGCTGGTGACTATTCCGTACTGATGAGGGACATAAAGCCTGGAACCGGTATGCGGATTGTTAGGCGGACACGACATGAATTAAACATAATCGAGCTTAACAGAAAGAAACATTTGCGAACAATATCCATTTATATGGAAGTTTGCATGGATTGTCAGGTGAATATCATTCAACGTTCCGCGTGGTATTTGCTAGGAAACTAGTTGTTTTTCGCCTGTGGTCCACCAATTATGTTTCAATTTATATTAAATCCTTTGTGAAGACGACTTTGTGTACTTTATGCACGTCATTTCTTATTTCTAAAATAGTGCAAAAAGAGGGTTTATCGCCATTATCTCGAGAATTTACGTATCGATTTTAACGCATGAAAAATGAAATACTCTAAAATTACCCCTTCCAAAAAATCAAATCGGATACCCTCTGTTATGTATTGAGCATCAAGAGAGTAATCAACAATTATCCATGGAGAATCTTTATCATGGGAGTCTATCTAAATAGCCTACAGGAACTCATCAAGAATTAGAATCTAGTCATTGTATGGGAATTCATGTCCATCGAAATTGAGAATTTTGATCCAGATGGTGTACTGAATCAGATGGTTTTTCTCTTCAGGCATTGTCATATGAATCCATATTTTGTATCTTTTCCTTTTTGATGAATGTAAATGTGCCACTTGATTTCTAGAAAAATTCTGGAACTCTGTAAAAACGACTTTTACTGGAGATGAAGTAATCGATGAAAATGCTCAAGAGCACAGAGACCAGTTTACATCTCTGGTTAAGGAGTTGAAGTCAGCTTTCAGGTCCGACAGTCTAATGGTTTCTCTTACAGTTCTTCCCAATGTTAACAGCACAGGTAAAAATTTCATATCTAACAATTATACGAAAAGCTTTCATTAATTTCATTCATTTTTTTTTCAGTATATTATGATCCTAGAGCACTGGCTCCACATCTTGATGCCATTGTTCTTCATGCCTTCGACTTTTATACACCAGCTCGTAATAAGAAACTTGCAGATTTCACATCACCCCTTTATGAACTTATAGACAGAAGAAGCGACGAAAACATCGACGCATGGGTGAAATATTGGTGAGTGTAAACTTTCAGTCACGAAAAATATACAAAAATCTACATGGCAATAATGTTGAACTCCAAATAGGCAAAATTCATTGTAGCTTCCTGTTAATTATTGTGGAGGGAGATTTTTGGAGTTGATACTAAATGGAAGTATAATATATTCTTCAATAAGTAAGGGTTAAAGATATGAGATGGCACCCTAAATGAGCGGATTAATGTTCTTAGTTCAGAATATTCAGGAATAGGATGGGTAAAAAGCTCAAAGTCTTGGGATTTCATGAACTACCGTTTCTGATTGGGGTGTCAGAATCACTCTAGAATCATTGGACACACTTTGGAAGAGTTATAGTATGTTTCCCCCACCATATTTGAATGAGAGGAAGAAGACGAGCCTGACGTTTGGTTAGATTGTAGAAGTTATCATCCGAGATCAGTGCTTTCGTAAAGTACCGAATAAATTCATTTTTAGCCAAACTATCCATTTCTGAGGAATCTCCTGCAACAGGTCGATTTTTAATCGCAATTTGCCACATTTATACGGGAAAATTAAATATACAGGGTGATCCACGTTTGAATAATGACGTCCTCGACAATTTCTTCAAATGGAACACCCTATATATTATTCAAGTTTTGGAATCTCTATGGAAACCTGATTTCACACATAGGGTTTGTATACAATGCGTCCGTTAAATTCAGTGCTCTCGTAAAGTAGTGAATAAATTCGTAAAAAATAAAGGAATAATTTTTGGAAAGAACGCTCGATGCCGTCGAATTTTATTTTCATTTGGGCATTCTTTCAAATGTAATTAATACATACAGAATGATTCATGTAGGTGAAATGACGTCATCGGTATTTTTTTAATGGCAACTCCATTTTTCATTACGGAATGCGAAAAGGTGATTATAAGTATGGGGGAAATGAAAATAAAATAAGAAAAACTATTTTGAAATATGAAAATACAAAATTGAATGGCAATGATAGCTTCAAACAACGATCAAATTGTGCACCGTTTGCTATCTGACTATTTCCATTACTTAACAGTAGCCATAGCGACCAGAATTTTGTTTTTATTGCTAAATAGTTTTTGTGATGTTATTTCTTTAAAGAATAACATATCTTATCGTTTGTCGATACATTATTGATTAGTAACTTTGTCATTTCATGGAAAATGATTAAATTAAATGAACGAGAAAGAATTTGAATTATTTGCATGATAGGAAAATTGCCGTTATTGGGCTACCGAAAATCCCCGAGGGATGATGGAGTATCACCTCAGATCAATATTTATTGATCTGAGAGTATTACCACAGAAAGTGAATGTAGGGTGTGGCATAGTCGACGGAAGAATTCTGGGTCCCTATTTCTTCAACGTGAACCTGACTGATGCAATATATTTGGATTTTCTTCGGTTTCTACCTTATTCCTGCACTAATAGCTTTGTATCCAGATCTAGAAGAACCTGATCTTCGGAGAACTGATTTATTCTTCCAACAAGAGGGTGCATCTCCCCATTATGCAGCAGCTGTCCGCGACTTTATGATGGGGTGTTTCCGAATCGTTGGATAGGGAGAAGGGGACCGATTGAGTGGTCAGCTAGAACTCCAGATTTGACACCACTTGATTACTTTTTGTGGGGATACTTAAAGAGTAAAGTGAATGTTAATAGGCCGGCGAATTTAGAATATTTGAAAGCAAGAATTCGTCACGAGATACAATGTATACCTCCTGACGTTATTGATAATGTTCAAAAAGAATTTATTCATCGTCTTGGCTACTGTCAGATAGCAAACGGTGCACAATTTGAACATTTAATTTGATCGTTGTTTGAACCTATCATTGGCATTAAATTTAATATTTTCATATTTCAAAATAGTTTTTTTTATTTTAATTTCATTTCACCCATACTCATAATCATCTTTTCACATTCCGTAATGAAAAATGGAGTAACCATTAAAAAAATACCGATGACGTCATTTCTCCTACACGAATCATTCTGGATGTATTAATTAAATTTGAAAGAATGCCCGAATAGAAATAAAATTCGACAGCTTCGAGCGTTCTTTCCAAAAATTATTCCCTTATTTTTTAGGAATTTATCCACTACTGTACGAGAGCACTGAATTCAACGGACGCACTGTATACAAACCCCTATGTGTGATATATTTTTGAAATCAGCTTTCCTTGAAGATTAAAAAAATTTAATAATATAAAGGGTATTCTATTTGAAAAAATTGTCACGGTCGTCGTTAATCAAACGTGGATCACCCTGTATATTCAATTTTCCCTTATAAATGTGGCAAATTGAGATTAAAAATCGACCTGTTTCAGGAGTTTCCTCAGAAATGGGTAGTTTGACTAAAAATGAATTTATTCAGTACTTTACGAAAGCACTGTATACACCTCTATCAACAGACACTTTAGTAGCTTTAGGAACATGGGGTTGGAGTGGATTTTTGTTTTTCATCAGGTTAACTTACTCATTGAACATTTAACTCAACATATTTTTCAGTTATGAATTAAATTTTTTTTTGAACTTGGGATTTAATTAATTGGCCTACAAATTTTCATCTCATTTTTTTAACGCTTTTATATATTGGTTTTATAATTTAGATTTTGGACCATTTTGACGAAATTCAAACTGTTTGTTAGCTAGAAAATTTATCTTAATAACAGTTTCAGTTTCAGTTCTAGATTTCAAATTTTCCTGAAAAATTTCGCTAAATTCGAGATTTAATTATTTGGCCAATAAATTTTCATCTCATTTTTATTATACTGTTACGAAACTGGGGTTCGTTTTTATTAAAATATGCTCGATTAATTTTATATATACGTATATAAAATTAATCTTGAATTCGAGAATTCTGACAAAAAAATCATGATCTCGGTCCCCAAAACCCCCACATACCAATTTCTATTGAAATCAGGCCAGGCTATAACCACAAAACTCGTTGACATCTTGGATTGATGAATTTTGACAAAAAAATCCACGTATTCAAAATGGCGGCTCCAAGATGGCGACGAGTTTTGTGATTCTAGCCCGATTCCAATAGAAAATGGTATCTGGAGGCTTTTGGGGTGGGAGATCATGATTTTTTTGTCAAAATCCACGAAATCAAGATGGCGGCTCCAAGATGGCGACGAGTTTTGTGATTATAGCCCGATTCCATTCAAAATTAGTGTGTGGGGGTTTTTGTGGTCGGGCATCATGATGTTTTTATCACAATTCATGATTTCAAGATTGCGGCTCCAATATGGCGACGTGTTTTGATATTTTGGCCCGATTCCATTCAAAATTGGCATGTAAGATTGTCAATTATCAATTGGAGAACTGAATAAAAATTATTAAAAAAAAATTAAGAGAAGCTTTTGGACAAATTAACCAAAAAGAAAAAAATAATTTCTATAATTGTTTGACCCAGATTCAAAATCTTGCAGCGAATATAAAATAGGTATTCTTGCGCGGCAAGATTTTGAATCTGCTACTCACAGAATAACCTAGGTCTAAGAATTAAAGAAATTATGTTTCCTTGTCTTAAAATTGATTTTTATACCAAATACAACGATAGCTAGGGGCAAAATCTGACTAGCACGGACATTGATAAATTTTATGTTTTTTTGCTACATTGAATCATTGAAACATCAACATTTTTCCTAAAAATACGAGATAATAATATCATACCCTACTAAATATAGATGTTATATATAGAATGAATAATGAATGGACCGAGTGTAAACGACTCAACGTAGGGAAAGTAAACAAATGACAATTTACTTTCAGGTTGAGTAATGGTGCTCCAGCAAGCAAAATTGTGCTGGGAATTCCAACTTATGGAAGATCTTGGCATTTGGAAGGCGATGCCAAAGTTGACGAGTTCCCTATCACAGATCTGGATGGTCCTGGAGATGCTGGACCACTGACCAACGAAGCCGGTCTTTTGAGCTACCCCGAAATATGCACCAAAGTCAATGATCCAGTGAGACACCCTGGATTACCACCTCAACCTGGACAGTTCAAGAAAGTACCTGACGCGACCAAGCGAAAAGGTTCGTAGCAAATTTCGAAACGAAACAAAGCTGATTGTTCTTTACACCCCTCACATCGCCCGAGCGTTGTGAAAATATGAAGCCACCTAATCAATCAACTGAATTTTTCTCGGTAATTTGTTCGATTTGAAACGCGGAAAAAAATTTTTTTTGAACGGGGGCACTTTCCCCTCCAATCGACTCTAGGAAATTTCTTTGTTATAGAAAGTCGGCGACTCAAAAAATTGATGTCCCCGAAAAGCGCAGCAAAAAAAAATTTTCAGACCCGCTTCCCCCTCACTAGAAATCATACGTCATGGGAAAAAATTATCGTTTTTCGATAAAACTTCAATGGACTTTTTTGTAGTACTCTTTTTGAACTTTTTTTTTGCGGTAAGTTGGTATCGTTAAAATCGATGGGGTCAACTAGGAGAAAGAGTTTTTTTTTCGCGTTCAGACCCTCAAATGGTCCCCGTCCTTCTTTAAAAAGTCCCCTGGCACAATCCGCATTTCTCTACGACCCCCCCCCCTTTAGGCTGTGCGCTTTCCCGTGGACTATTTTGAATAACGAGAGTGGTTTTGATTATATCTGTCAAACTAGATGGTCAATCACTTTGATTTTTTTTTCACAATATCTGTGATATCCTGCTCTAGCTCCTCCTCGTTTTTCATAAACTTCTTAATTTTAGTACTAACGGTAGAATTAATAATGTGCGCTTCCCCGTGGACTATTTTGAATAACGAGAGTAGTTTTGATTATATCTGTCAAACTAGATGGTCAATCTCGTTGATTTTTTTTCACAATATCTGTGATATCCTGCTCTAGCTCCTCCTCGTTTTTCATAAACTTCTTAATTTTAGTACTAACGGTAGAATTAATAATGTGCGCTTCCCCGTGGACTATTTTGAATAACGAGAGTAGTTTTGATTATATCTGTCAAACTAGATGGTCAATCACTTTGATTTTTTTTTCACAATATCTGTGATATCCTGCTCTAGCTCCTCCTCGTTTTTCATAAACTTCTTAATTTTAGTACTAACGGTAGAATTAATAATGTGCGCTTCCCCGTGGACTATTTTGAATAACGAGAGTAGTTTTGATTATATCTGTCAAACTAGATGGTCAATCACTTTGATTTTTTTTCACAATATCGGTGATATCCTGCTTCAGCTCTTCCTCGTTTTTCATAAACTTATTGATTTTAGTACTAACGGTAGAATTAATAATGTGGTTTGCCTATGCATGGTCCATATGTTACGTGTTAATTGAGTCAACTTCAATTAAATATATCTCGGGTTCGGGATGGTGAAACTTGTTAACATTTTATAGAGGTGTTGTTCACATGTTGAACAATACATATGCTAAATTTTAATAATTTCCTAATTCAACTGTCTCGTGGCGGTACTACCTTAATGTTGTTCGGTCGAAAATCGACGGCAGCGTTGACGTTCCTGCCATAAAGTATCGACATGCGAATATTGGAATTTTTACTGAAATATGTCGGGACAAGCAGAGGAAAGAAAAAGAAATAAAAAATTGCTATATTGCTCATAATAATATTTTTATTTCATTATTATATCACACAAGACAGTTTTTAATTTTCATTAGGAATGAAAAAATACGCAATAACTATTTCGATATTTCAATATTAAAAATAAAAGATGTCTCAGAAAATACGGCATTTCCTTCGCGTGAAGATAGTGTTCGGTATTTAGAGTGAAAAATGCTTGATACATACCAGTTGATTCTCTTAGGTAGCTCACCCCTATAACTTTTATATTATTAAAGATAGAAACACAAAATTTGGGGGTTGTGTATTATAGTTCAATTTACATTTCTTGATATATTTGCTTGTTTTGCCGTATTTCCGGTTTGACCGGAAATGACCCCAACTTTCGATGTTTAAATGGGACATCCTATATATTTTTACTTATTTCGATCGAGAATGACATTCTAAATCCAACAACACCTCACTTGTCAATATTTGGCAAATGAAGTCATTTTCATTCCAATTTTTTTTTCGATTCTGATCGTGTAAATCGCTTGATTCTTGATCAAGTAACATGGGAAAAATACGACGTTGAGGCTTATGACTTCACAGTCGTTTTAATAACTATTTAAAAGTCGCAAATATGAATTATTCCAGTTAAATTGATTTTTTCAAATGGAAAGGGGGTGGCTCGTCGGCTTTTTGTGAAAGATCATTTTCTTACGAATAATTTGATACCACACACTTTCACTTTATTTTCACTATTTTTCTGAATAATTGCAAGAAGCGATCATACCTAATAACAAATAATACGTATTCGGTATACTTATGCACTGTCCTGTTATTCTAGTTATCCGTGAAAACAATTGAAGCTGTTGCTAGGACTACCTAAACAAATAGGCTAATAATATGCTGTCACTTTTAAAATGTATTTGTTGCGTAGTTTATAATTTGATATGGAAAATTATACTAGAAACCAGAAAATTGACATGTTGCTAATTTACGGAGAAGCAAAAAAGAATCAACTGAGCAGCTCGAATTTATGCTCAGAGATTCCCTAATCGTCGCCATCCCACTCGGCATTATTTTCCAAAACTGGAAAGGAAAATGGGAAATGAACTAGAATAAAATGCCTATAACTTCATCGTCAGTGACGAAAAAGAAGTAGACGTGTTGGCCTATGTTGAAGTGAATTGTACGGCGTCAATTTGCCAAATTGTTTCTGAGTGTGATACAAGTTATTCGTCCGTTTGGAGAATTCTTCACAAATATAATTATCGATCATTCAAGAACCAACTACACCAACATCTTTACGATAACGAACATTAACTTATTGCAACTGGTTTTTGACTAAATACAGAGAAGATGTACGTTTTCCATTTAAAATTATTTATTCAGATGAAAGTCGATTTACCAACTTGGGTCTGTTCAATCGGAATAATAAAAGGTACTGGTCTCAAACAAATTTACATCTGATGCAAGAAGGACATTTTTAAGAGCGATTTGGTTTCAATTGCTGGATGGGTATCTATTATCGGAGGAAAACTTTTGGGGCCAATAATTTTCGACGGACAACTTACTACGGAAAGATATCTACAGTTCCTTAGAAATCAAATTAATGATTTCATTGAAGATTTGCCAATGGCTAACCGAGTTGATATCTATTTTCAACAAGATGGAGCGCCACCTCACAATTCTCAAGTCGTAAGAGAACATCTGAATGACACCTTCCCAGAAAAGTGGATTGGCACTATTCAGTGGCCTGCGAGGTACATTCTTTAGTTATCATATTTTTTCATAATCTATTATTTCTTTTTGATATTCTAGATCACCAGATCTTACTCCGCTAGTTTTTTTTTCTATGGGGAACAATTAAAAATCAGGTATTTAACACAGCATCAGCTACTCGTGAAGAACTGGAGTATAAAGTAAGGGTGGCATCCCAGAACATCACTGCGGAACAGCTAATCAATGTGGTGCGCGCAACAATTGAAAAAGTTGAACGTTGCCGTGATCATTTGAAAATTTAGAACCTTAATGGACTAATTTGCGACTTTTAAATAATTCTCTTGAAACGACTGTGAAGTCATAAGCCTCAAAGTAGTATTTTTCCCATGTTACTTGATCAAGAATGAAGTGATTTACAAGATCCATGGCGTTCTAGATCGAACAATAAAAATTGGAATAAAAATGACTTTATTTGTCAAATATTGACAAGTGAGGTGTTGTTGGATTCAGAATGTCATTATCAATCGAAATAAGTAAAATAAATGGGATGTCCCATTTAAAAATCGAAAGTTGGGGTCATTTCCGGTCAAACCGGAAGTACGGCAAAACAAGTAAATATGTCAAAAAATGTAAATTGAACTATAATACACAAATCCCAAATTTCGTTTTTTTATCTTCAATAATAAAAAAGTTATATGGTTGAGCCACCTTGGAGAATCACCCGGTATATCGAAAAAAAAAACACCTGAATTCTTTTTAGTATTTAGTGAAACCGCCAGGATAACACGACTTCCCTCGTTTGATGTTTGCCAAAAACATAGTATCAACTTACCGAAACATAGTATCGACTTACTTTATTTACCTACTTGTAATTAGCCTTGTAATTGACTTTTTCAGTTTTATTGATATGTTAGTTTTCTATTATAAGTAATTGTTTGCACAGTGTGCTATTTGAAAACATGATTGCTCCTAGTGTATGGAGCAATGTAATAGAGCCACAGACCGTGCACTTACTGTTAGACAATAATATCTAAAATGTTTTCTTCTGCACTGACTAGTCGAACGCGAATATAGTATATTGTTTAACGAGCACGGAATGATACTCATTTCTCACGAGTATGATGTTTGCAGCATGAGCCGTAGGCGAGTGCAGCAAATCATACGAGTGGGAAATGAACATTTAGGGTGAGTTATACATTATACTTTTTCTACCGCTATTCAGGGCCGGATTAAAAGGCCCCTAATTATTTTTCAAACAAGTTTTTTTTATTTATTTATTGCGGAACAAATCAAATTATTTCGACACGAGCATATGTAGGTATAATAAAATACAAGAAATAAATTAAATTACAGCGTAAACAAAGGGATTCTTGCGAGCTTTTTTCGACGAAAAATCATTGATGATTTCGGTCAAATCCAGCATCCGGAGAAAATCATTTTCAATGCTAAGAAGCGATAACTTTGATAGGCGGCTTTGTCTCATCGTAATTCGCATATTTTTTTCATTTTGGAAAATGAGCGCTTTCCAGTGCAATTTGACATCATCACATTCTCAGTTATAATATCACAAGAGAGTGAAAATAATTCGACAGATTTTCGAAAATTTGTTGCCGGGCAATAGACAAGAGAGACCAACTGGCTCGAGTGGCTATTGCCAACAAATTTGAGAAAGAAATCTAGATAATTATTTTCTACTATATCGAACTCTCGTGTGGTATTCTTTAGATTTTTTTTTTATGGATTAAATGACTCACCTGAGGAAGTTTAATCCAAATTATGCGAGCTGCTCCTTCCTCGTAGATCGGAATGTAGTTTCCATATAAACGTACTCAATCCACGAGTGTCATCAAACTAAAAACAATCAATCACTCCACCTTCGTCGGAGGCCCGCCTGCTTACTCATTCCAGATTTTGAGGATAGGGTTTAGATCGTTAAGGGCTCATTTGTATATCATTTTATATACATTTTTGGGAACTTGGGTGGGACTGATCTACGAGGAAGGAGCAGCTCGCATAATTTGGATTAAACTTCCTCAGGTGAGTCATTTAATCCATAAATTATACTTCGCTGCTCCATCCTCGTAGATCAGAATGTAGATGTTGAGAGATAAATAAAAACGATCTACCCAACAATATATATTCCAATAATTGACATTACGTCACATCCACATGTTTTAATGATTGCCAATAATAATACTGTCAAGGCCCTTATTCTCTACTAGGGGTCCGTTATAGAACCTCACAAAACAGTTCGAACGCTCGGACCAACCTGCGTTGGCACGAATTGTTTCTATATTAACACCACAACGCAGAGCTGCCGAGGTCGATGCATGTCTTGTGGAATGACTTTTGTATTGATTCACATCAATTCCACAACATGTTAAGGTGTCTTTAATCCACCTGCTCAAGGTTTGTCGAGAAGCTGCAGAGTGGGGGCTTTTGATAGTTAAAAATACATATTTGGTATTCAGTCTTAAGGCTTCAGTCTTTTTCAAATAATGTAGTAGCGTTGAAGCAACACATAATTCTGGCTTGTCTTAATGAAAATTTAAATAAATAACTAGTTGCTGAACTTTTGGTCTAGATATCTTAATGAGGTCAGTTATCTGTATTTCTATACGATCATTGGCATTTTTAATATTATCAATATTAATAAATGACAGAGTTTGAACTCTGTGCGCCGTTACAAGTGCTAATAAAGTTACAAGCTTTTCAGTCAATTTTTCAAGAGAAAGATAATCAAGAGGATACCATTTTTCTAGTTCCTGTAGAACTAAATGTGGATCCCAAGTACTTCGATATTTGGGAAATGAGGGTCTCAACCTGAAAACCCCTTTCATGAATCTACTTATTATCTTTTATATTTGGTAGCAACAAAGATAATGCTATTAGTACATACCGATTGATATGATAATACCGCATTGAAACATTTGTCTAAAAATGAAAGAACTTGAGACATGTTTGCTGCAAGAGGATCCATATTCATTTCTTCGCAGAATTTCCACCATTTTTTATAAGATGAGTTATATTGATTGAAGGTTGATTGGCTTAACGAAGCTAGAAGTATATCTATAGATGACTCCGGTGTTCCTCTTGAAATAAACGCTTGCCTGAGAGCTTCCCTGCAATCAGGGTAAGCTGTTTCCATATTGGGTGACTTTCCCTAAAAGGTGAAAGAATTAGATCAGAACTGGGTCTGAAGGTTGAGAGTCTGCTGCTCAGCAATTTCACAAACAGCGGATACCATGGTTGTGTTTTCCATAGTGGGACAACTACAATTCCCTCTGATTGTTCTAAAATAATTTTATTCAGCACTCTAGTAATGGCGGAAAAGGGGAAAAAGCGTAAAAAAAAATTCGTTCGACTGAATGGTAAAAGCATCTACTGCTATTGATTCGGGGTCTCTTTACCACGATATGAATCTTTCGCACTTTTTATTGTTGTGCGATGCGATGCGATGCGCGATGGGTATACCCAATATTTTGATAATACTGTCATAAACTGTATTATTTAAAGAGTATTCAGATTCAGATGATTTACACCTTGATTCTTTATCGACTGTGATATTTTCTTTTGAGCTTATATATGACGCAAAGAAAAATATATTTTTATTCTCACACCATTGCCATATCTGTCTTGATATTTCGTTGAGTGTAATCCGTACGCCGCCCATTTTATTTATGTACGATATAGCAGTGGTGTTGTCTATCCGCATTAAAATACTGCAATTTTTCAATTTATTTGCAAACGCTCTTAAGGCGTTGAAGGCAGCTAACTTTTCCAAACTGTTTATATGGAGGATTTTCTCCTGATCCGACCAAAACCCTCTAGTTTTTTCTGTACCACATAACGCCCCCACCCTGTAGGGGATGCATTTGAAAAAATTTCTAATATGAATTTCTTGTTGTACAACAGTGATTTTTTGGATTTTGGCAGATTATCAAGCCACCAAGTGACATCTTCTTTTATTGAAGATGGTAAAGTCATGATTTCATTAAATCTTTTTTGATTTGATTTCAGTGCTAAAATTTTTGCACTTTCCAGCCTTTTTATATGCTTCCACCCATATAGAACAGCTGGGCATGCCGAAACTAAATAAACCTATTATTTTTGCTAAATAACGGATTTTACAACTTTTAATTTTTTGAAGACGTCTTAATTCTTTGGAACTTTTCAGTTTTTTATTATCTGTTGAAGAAATTGACATTTCTTCGGTGTTATATATGAATCCTAAACATTTTCCAAATTTATTTGGTAGGATTACACTTTTTTGAGAATTAACAATGAACCCCAAACTTTTTAAAATTATCTGCGTTTCTAGAACGTTCTCAGAACAATTTATATATGATGTTCCCACCAATTAAAAATCATCTAGGTAATTTACGGAGGCAAACCCTCTATTTCTGAAGTTCTGAACTACGGGTTTCAAAATTTTGCAGAACACGTATGGAGCTACCGAGAGACCAAATGGCAAACAATTGAACTCATAAAGAAGGCCATCAAAAGAACACCTCAAATATTTTCGATGTTTCTCGAATATAGAAATCATGAAATATGCATCTTTCAAATCCAGTGATGCCAAATAGGCATCCTGGAAAATGATATGCTCCACTGTTTTGTGAGTCTCCATTTTGAAATGTTCAGTTTTTACAAATGTGTTTAAGTTTTCGAGATTCAGTACAAATCTAAAGGAACCGTTTGGTTTTTTAACACAGAAATAACTTGACAGCAACTGTCCTTTTTTATATTCACATTCTTCAATGGCTCCCATCTTGAATAATTTTTTCACCTCTTGTTCACATATTTTATGATCAGAAGTTTTCACCACAAACTTTTCCACTTAAATATGACACGTACGTGCTCGAGCACGAAAAATTTGGAATGAGTAAGCAGCCGGGCCTCCGACGAAGGTGGAGTGATTGATTGTTTTTAGTTTGATGACACTCGTGGATTGAGTACGTTTATATGGAAACTACATTCTGATCTACGAGGATGGAGCAGCGAAGTATAATTTATGTTACGATCATAAACACATTTCCTTGCAAAATTATATAATGTACTAAACCGGATTTGATTCATTTCACACTTTTCATGCGAATTGATGACAGACGTCAAATTAAAAATATAGGTTGTCAGACAATAAAAACAAAATACCTCAAATTATTCCCGCGACAATTTTCTAGGTAGAATATACCCACTATTGATTGGCCAAAACGTATATGAATTATTTGAATTGAACGTTTCCATTGGTTTCTAGCAATGTCAAAAAATAATCACTGTAATTTCAATGTTTGAGAATGTAGCTCTGAAATTTTGGTTTTCAAGAATTTGATAGTAGAACATCTTATAGATAGATAGATAGTCCTTTTCAGAAGGATTTACATTTGTTGCGGAATGTCATCTTTCTCTTAGACTCACACTTTCAGATTTCGGGGATTTCTCTGTTACAAGCGCGCCACTCAGCGGACACTTGTCAATGCCAATAAATAGGAAAAACAGGTATAGACGGGCAAAGTGTTTGTAGAATCGGCAGAAAAATAGTCAACAGAATTTGAACTTTTGTTCTATTATGGAATGCGCACAGGGCTCTTATAAATAATTTGATGCAATCATATTCATAAATTGAAATATTATTTTCTTTTGCTTATGATTATTGAATTTCATTGTGTATCTAGATCGCTTGTGTCATTCGAAGAATACATCGACAGAAAATCCTCCATTTAATAAAAAAAAATTATATATTTTTTTAAATTCAATTGTTCTTGTTTTTACAGCTAATTTCGATACGATATAATATTTTGTATAATAATATGATGTAGGAGAGGAACAAGTGGGAGAACTGCTCTTTCGTTGTCAGATTTTTTATATATAATTTTGCATATCCTTCGGTATTTGTTAGGAAATTTTACCTAAAAATTTATATTGTGGAGGCCCCTCTCTTGTGGAGGCCCCGGGGCTGCAGCCCCGTTTGCCCCCCTCTTAATCCGGCTCTGCCGCTATTACATAAAACAGCAAAATTCATTTACAACAGAAACTTGAACTCAATTTTAATTGTATTGAACATTTCCATTTACAATTGACAAATTAGTAACACATTGAATAACTGAACAATATTCGGATTTTTTTTTTAATTTACTTATTCGCAATATTTACAGTTATATTGTTAAAATGATTAAATGTGATCTATGAAGCATTTGGGCATTGCATGGCACATTTGATATTCTTCATTTTCAAAATTATATGACACTGAAATAGATGGGGCAGGTTTTCAGATTTATTAATCGAACTCACAATTTTATTGGCGATGTCATATTTATTTTTCATTGACTCGTCAAAATAACTCTCCGCAACTGTGGTTGATTTCCAACCTCCATGTCGCTCAAGTGAGGTAGGTACTTTTGGCAAGATTCCATCAAATAGTGTTATGTACTTTGGCCTCCCCAATCCTGAGAATTACACCGGTCCTTGTTTCCGGCAGTCGTCAGCCACAATGTTGGCTGACTCTGGGGCCAACATCAACAACATTAAAAGGCACGGCGGATGGAAATCTACATCTGTGGCTCGAAAATAAGAAGAATATTGCTCATCATTTTCTTAAAAAACACTCCAGTACCAAACTCAAGCTCCCCATCGACATTTTTCGCAAAGCAGCATTCTCACCTGTCGATAATTCAGCGAATATTAAACAAGTTTTCTTTCATGACACATTTAAGGAGAGCCGATTGCCGTTAAATTTGCATAATGCTACCAATTAGGCGAGATCACTAATTTCTGGAAAAAATACAACAATGTCCAGAACGATGAGAAAAGTGGTTGTTTTTTTTAATTTTTTTTTCGATGTAGTTTTTCCAAAGAAATGCCCCTGTTTGAACACTGCCAAAACTGCGTCATATCAGTTTTTATAGTTGTTTCTGCGACTGTCCCAGATGTATCAGGAAAATAAAATGGCAGTAGTCTCATATCGAGGACTGAGTTGAAATTTTACTTTTTTGTTGAAATAACATTTTTCTTTCCAAAAAAGTTTCGAGGCATTGGTAGTCAAAAATATGTAGATATATGGAGAATATTATTACAATGCCCTTGATATTTATTGGATTAATTTTGAAGTGTAACATGTTTCAGGTGTTTACGCTTACCGCCTGCCCGATGGAAACGAAAAGGGAGGAATATGGGTGGGTTACGAAGATCCAGAGACAGCAGCAAACAAGGCGCAATATGTGAAAAACAAAGGTCTTGCTGGCGTTGCAATCGACGATTTGACCCTTGATGACTTCAGAGGAATTTGCGGAAACAACAAATTCGCCATTTTGCGTGCAGCGGTTTCAGCTTTATAATTTCAGGCAATTTGATGAATATATGTTAACGTGATTGGTAAATTCAAATATGAATGTTTTCCAAATATTATCAATATATTTTTTAGCTAGTTATTAAAATCATTCTCTAATCCCCTTCAGAAATTATACTACTGACCCTATAAACCGATAGGGTGATGAAAATTCAATATAACGGGTAGAATGAAATGTCTTATATTTGCGTTACAGTGCTTTCAGACTAAACGGAACGCGTAGTGCAAAAACGTCAAATTGAAATTTTCGAGCCAATCACAAAACACACCATCGAATATTTCAAATTTTAGGATTGGCTCCAACACTTGAATTTACCATTTCCGGGCGTTCCGCATAGTCTGAAACCGCTCTTAGATATGCCATAATATATAAACATCACCAACAAGAAGAAGTACTGACAAAAATAACGAAAATTCCATTAGTAGAATTGATTACATAATTTCCAACTTGTATCCCAACCAGTGCAACTAACCGATATTAAATAAGATCGTTATTAGATCATTTAGCGTCATTCTAACTACACTGCGACCTATAAACAAAGGCAACTAGATACCATCGCAAAATTTCAAGAAAGAACACTGGTTGTTGCCGCAGCTTCAAACTGTTTACGATATAGGATCCCTGGCGGCTGCCCATCAAAAGTCGGTGGTTTAGTGAAACAACTTTCTTTTCGAGTTCTTCCAAGTGCTGCATTGTTTTCTTATTCACTTTTCTCGTACCACACAAAGTTCTTTATCCTCCAGACATCAACATCTTCCTTCAGGCCTACGATTTGTCCCCCAGTTTCTGGAACATCTGCTCGAAAAATGATTTCTGTTGTTCCATTGTTTTGTTCCTACCATTTTCCTCTCTCATCTCTATCTGGCCGTTCCTGCTCCTCTTGTTTTTCTCTCTGTCGACGTTCCTTCACCTCTTGTTTTTGCTCGGCAATCTGGTGCTTGATCATTGTCCTCGAATAGTCACAAAAATTCCTACTTCTGACACCAATTGTTACGAAATAATTATTGTACGTTTATTTACACTTCACAGTCCACTAACCAAAATACCGCGCGCCACACCTCTTTGAAACTGTACTATATTCCAACTGATAAAACAACTAACTCTGTCGCTCGCGATGCCTTGTATAGATTTAATGGGTACCATGCAGAAATCCCTGAAAAATTGAGGGGCCGCGATATAACGTCCTCTCGCGTGGGCTAGAAACAGTATGCAGTGGCGTACAGTTTCAATTTCCCTAACAATATCTTATTCAGAGGTAGGTGTATTTAACACGTTGGCTGCCGTGAGACGTAAACATGGTGTCTCAGCTTATTTTCAATAACAGCCGCGTGACACACCTTTGGTGTTTCGGCGGTGGTGTATTCTGCTTTATAGCCGCATATGTGCCTCGGTCTATGTCTCAGACCTATATTAGTTATTTGTGACTGAAAGAGCACGGCTGTGTCTGAAACTGTTTATGGCTTTTGAATCTGAGACTCACAATCCGCTAATACCCATGGCCTGAAATATACGTCATTCATAAAATCAAAAATATATTTTGTAAAACGTCTTTATTTATTGACAAAAATACAGAATCAATGCAATGTTTCTGACAAATAAAACAGTATACATAAAAAATAAACATACAAAACATTATTTGGTGCTGTTGTGTACTTGAAAAAGTACCCAAGGCAGAAACATTTTTCACATATATTTTACTTTAGTTTTGTTCGAGGAGCCTTACTTTGGGTTTGGGCTAGTCCAGTTTCTCTTTGGAGTTTTTCATAACAAAGAACGCATCGACTCTGTTGTTGGTACCAACATCTTCCAAATAATTTTGACGTTCTTCAACGGAGACATTCTGCCTATGTTGCACATCTCTAAACCTAAGAGACTGAACACAATTTCCTCTTTGAACTTTGTGATTTGTGACAGTTTTTCATTGGCTACTTCTTGATGTAAAATATGTGCATTTACCAATGCATTACCAATAAGAAACTCAATGGTCAGCTTGCGGTACCACTTCACCCCTCTGCGTAATGATGTGGTGTAACATTTCTTTGATGTGACGAGTCGATCTAAGCTTCATGTTTATTGTAGTCAACAACACCAGCAGGTTTTTGCAATTATTTATCATGGCCTACTCTAATGGTCAGTAGTTCATTTCTAAATATTTATACCTGATTTGACTTCAGGAGCCTCTATCTCTCCTTTCTTGTGTTTTCTATTCACAACCTGCTTAGGATTCATTTTTCGATTTGACCCGAGAGTCCTATAACCATGTGAGTGTTCCCCCGTCCGGCCAGACTTTTTCATTTGGACGATATTCGCGTGGAAGTGTCGACAGGAACAGACAAGTAGGATTGAAACTACGTTTGTCGCACGCGACCAATGGGTCAAATTTCACGTGTTGAGGCCGCGTGACTGCAGGTCTCATTAAAAATTAACAAAAAATTTAAAGTATACAGTTTACACTTAACGTTTGTTATGGGACACTAAGCTTGAACTTTAAAAGAAAAAAAGGAAATGGCCACATTGTGGCAGCTAACGTGTTAAAATGAAATTTGAGAATATACAATGTTCTTGATAAATGATAGACATTGATCTCTCAATTTCTTATTTTAGACTAGCTGACCCGACAGAAGTACTGTCCAAATTTCTATATTATCTAAAAAAAAACATTTTTTTTGTGTTGTTCCATCTAGGTCATGCCTTTGACTCTGCCCGCTTTCCGATATCCCGTTTTTATGTTATCCCGTTTTCCTGTTATCCCGTTTTCCACTTATCCCAAAACAAATTAGCTAAATCGGTCCAGCCAGCCGTTCTCAAGTTATATGAGCTTACCAACACAAACAGACATTAATTTTCATTATATATTCCTGAAAACTTTTTTCTTATCCCGTTTTCCACTTATACCGAAACAAATAAGCCAAATTGGTCCAGCCGTTTCAAGTTATATGAGCTTACCAACACAAACAGACATTAATTTTTATTATATATTCCTGAAAACTTTTCCAGGACAAAGAAATTTTTAAGAACTTTTCTAAAAATCCTCTATAGTTTCCTAAAAACCTTATTTGGAGTATTACGAACATCCAAAAAAACAATTAGCCAAATCGGTCCAGCCGTTGTTTTTATAAAATAAAAAAATATATCACCCTGATCGGGATTCGTTCCTGTGACCTTCTGCTTGGTAGTGTAACCGTTGAGCTATTTTCTCTTTGGTAATAAATGACTCGATAGTCTATTTTTTCGCCAAATTTCTTATATACTCGAATTTTACAATTTCCGGGCAACTTTCCTAATTTTGTTCCATATTAACCATCCTCGGGCTATTACATTTAAAGAAAAAATTAGCCAAATCGGTCCTGCCATTCTCACGTTTTGCGCTTACAGAGAATCAAGATTCATTTTTAATATTTAGATTAATCCTATGATGAAAATAACTATTGAAATATAACCACAAAAATCAAGTGAATCGGGTTAATTATTGCAGAAATGGAGAAATTCGAACATTTAATAGTAGACTCACATTATTTGACAACCCTATCAATATATACAAGTATTTATGCAATAGAAATTTTGGGTCTGTATCTGACGAAAAATTTGGCGAGCCGATATTTTTAACTTTTTTTATACTTTCGTGCTGACAAAATGTTTATATGGGGAAATTGGTGCTTGAAAAAGACTCTTTCTTGAGATTTGAAGGGGTTTAACTTATAATATATCATCAAACGGAGATTATTCGTGGAACAAATCAGGGAAATTATCTATATAATGAAAGTGAATCTCGATTTGGCTATTTTTTTAAATGTTTGTAATAGCCCAAGGACGGTTGATAAAAAAAATTTAGGAAAGTTGCCCAGAAACTGAAAAATTCGGGTGTATAAAAAATTTGGCAAAGAGAAAGACTATCAAGTCATTTATTACCAAAGAGGAAATTGCTCAGCAGTTACACTCTCGCCTACCAAGCAGAAGGTCACAGGAACTAATCCCGATCAGAGTATTTTTTTTTATTCTATAAAAACGTCTGGACCGATTTTTTGTAAGGGAATATAGAAATTTGGACAGGACAATGTCTGTCGGCTCAGCTAGTCAGATATATTTGATCTGGCCAGAGTGATATTCTATATTTTGATATTATTCAGGTTAGAAAGGGGCTGAACAGAACTTGTTTTTGCGACGTACACTGTTTAGTAATATTTTTATCTCCAGGAAATAAATGAACCCCCTCATTTTTACAACCAAATATTGATGAATGAATGTTGATGGGTTTTTAAATCTTTAAAGGAGCAGATACAAATAAATGACACCGATATCATTGCGCTTTGTTTACGTTATGCGCTATGATTCCTCTGGTGGAAAAACACTGCACTGAGGCTAGCCATTGTTAAACCTGGTTTTCTTTACCCGATTGGTTGGTTTGTGAATAGATGGTTTTTCAACATCAAATTATTTTTGTTGAATTCGATTTTTTTTCAAGCAAGGGAAAAATCTCTTGGGACAAAGGTAAGTTGTGGCATAAAATTTATCAAATTAATAATCTATTCGATTTATTTCTTCAAGGTTACTCCAATAACAGGAATTATAGGTGCATATGGCATATCCTATAAAAGTAAGTGATTTGCAAAATATTTTGATGAACACCAAGACAAACAAGCAGAAAAATTTAAAATTTCAAAACGTGAAATGCACCGCCCAAATAATTGCTATTAAAAGATACGTTTACCAAAAAGGCAAAATTTATTACTATATTCTTGAAAATTCCAAACCCACAGAAAAATATTCTGGCTACATTTTCCACAGATCTTCTGTAACTTTACTTGTCGATACAGGCGAAAACATAACGGCCTTGAAACGTCATGTCGGAAGGAAGTCAGAATATTCCTTTTGATGTTCCTCTTCTGCTATTAACTTAACAAGTTGCTGAAATATAACTATTTATTGTTGAATTATACTAAGTTCCAAGTTATAAATGTTAAAAATAATGTATAAATGATTATATCATCAATAAAAAGATTGATTAAAATGTTTTCAATAGTCTTGGAAAAATTGTAGTATTCTACTCACATATGATTGTTACTATTCACTCAGACTTCATCTTCATAAATAATTGCCATTATTATATGCTGGTTTAATAATATACTGTTATTCTTGACTTATGCTAGTCAGAAGTAACGTGATTTTTTTTATAGACAAGTGTATTGTTTTAAACAAACCTCTAATAATTTATTTTGAAAAAAATCATTAAATAACAAACTAGAAAAAGAATCTGTCATGATTTGGCCATAATTTTCAATTCTGAACTTCTAGTAAGTTTTTATTTTCGTTATTTTTAAGAATTAGAAACTATATTTTTGAGTAAAATTAAAATCATAATTTCTTAATGTTTTGAATGCAAAAAAGTATGGTTGCCTCAAATACAGTGTTTCACTCAAACATAATGTCATTGATAACTTGGATTGAAATAAAAAAATTGCTGTGCTGGAAATATTAATCGAAAACAAATACTTTTATCCGAATTTCCAGAAAAACAGTTAGAGTTATATCAAAATATAATCTTTTTTACATAAAATTCAACTTTTATATGAATGTTTCAATACAACAATCGTTTGAAGAGCTAAACCAATGAAAACTTTGTTTTAAAGCGCCTTTTTTCTAAGATGATGACTATAAGAGGAGGAAGAAAAACTGTCAACACATTCCATCTGAACTAGAACCTATAAACAACATTTCAAGGAAGGCAATAATATTATATGTCCAGCGTTCTTAGTTCATTGTTAAAACAAAATTGGGAAATAATTCCCATAAATTGTTTTGTAATTGACGTGAATATGAAAAAAGTTTGAGAAGAGTATAAAATATCATAGAGAGGCCCGCCCAAGGTCTAGGTATGTGATGATCGGAAAAGTATTGAGAATAAATAAATGAAAGCATTCAACACCTTTTTACATTTATCAGAAAATTTATATTTCATCTCCATAAACACTTTGTTCAAAAAGGGGAAAAAGAGCGCTATTTACATCGTTTTAACTTAAATATAATAATAAATATGCAAACTATAATCAAATAATATTAAATTTACTCAGACCAATCACCTAACAAAATTGATGTTCAAGTCCATGTTTTGGTTTAGAAGAAATACAGTACCTAATATGTCATATAACTTGTCTGTTTTATTTTCCATTCAACTCATTGGAAACAATACTATAATCGAAATAACCCTGAAATATACACATTGTGCCAAACACTATTACAAATATAAATATAAGTTTTGGCATAACAAAGAATAATAAGCGCCAAGATCATCATTTTGGCAACTATCCTACGAGTATTAAAATTTGAAGTAAACCTTCAACTCATTGGAAAATAATGAAATAATATTTACTTCTAATTATAAAATAAAATTGTCATTCTACCCATACTGATTTGGTGTGTGGCAAAATGGTTATTTGGCGGACAATTTTTAGTTACAAAATCCTTATTAGTTTCAAGAATGTGAAATAAAGATATTATATATAAAGATATATATTTGATTCGGCAGTAAATAAAAAGTAACACATAAAAAAATAATAAATATCAGTACAATTGCTAACCGCGACAACGAACTTTCGTTAAAATAGAGGCTGCTTCAAATGCTCCGTAAGATCTATTGCACGGGCGAAATAAATTTGGCACCAGTGCGCTGTTTCCGCATTTAAAACAAGCGGCATATCGCGATTATAGATTCGGAATACAATAGATTTTCATTGTGAAATATTATATTTTTTGCCGCTCTTATTGTGTTGTTTCTGAACTAGTGACTGACGTCACTGACTATTATTTCCGATTCATGGTATTAGTATTATATTGTCATTGAATTTGTATTGAAATATAATATGTTATCTATATCATTCTAGAAACATAATTTCCACTGAAATGCTGGGTTGAAACTTGTCATTGTCATTTGGATAATATCTTCTCCAGGTTGAAAAGGGAAACATTCTCAATTGGACATTGATAAAAATATTTTTCTGTGAATTGAAAAATCCACGATAAAAATGAAGTTATTTTTTGTGAATGTCTAACAGAAAACAACTACTTCCCCGGCTAAAGCCACGCTGGACATTGAACTACATCAGATAGATATTCTGAAAAGACCCTAACTCAAAAGATAGTGACTAAAGTTTATCTTTCAGTCGCAGATGATTCCACATCTGATTTTATGAACATCCTGTTGATATTTTCAACAAATCAATCTTCTTCAGATTTCTTATTCCACTCCTTCGAAAATATTTTGGAAATGATGTGGAAACTTCAAACATTGACGGAGAGTTGCAGCAGAATTATTGGTGGAGGCTATATATTTCTGAGGTAGAGTATGAGATTGAAGTTTTGTTTGTCATCTTACAAAGTATTGCACGGAAGAATTTCCAAAATAAATTAATAGAAGCTTCAGAGCCAGACGATGAAAATAAAACAATTAATTAATGAAAAAATATGCCCATTATGCCACTTGCTACCATGGCGCTGCTTTCACATGAGAGCCTTGAGCATTTTGGCTTCCAATAAAAAAACACCATGTGATAAGCATATGCTGTCATCTGAACACATAATACAGGCAGTGTTGCAACACATTATATTGAAATCTCACAAGTGTTTCAATAGAATGACATGTGTCTTACAATAGCAAAGTAGCGCATATAGAATGGCAAAGAAAATTGTAAGCAATTCAGATAATTATCCAAAAAGTGGAAACACTTCTTGTTCGTACGGCTCACTTTCAATTGCATTAAATCAATAATTTTTTTAAATTGTACAGTGTATTTGGAAATCATATATACTGATTTGAATGAGACCTATAAATTAACAAACAATAGAATTTCCTCAAAACTGAGCTAAACCTCACTGGCCTCGAGTCTCAACATATATTTGAAACATAGGCATTTTTGAAACTAACAAAATTTTCATGACAATGTTGTTGTTAATCAAATCACTGAAATAACAAAGAATTGAATGCACTTCGAACAAAATTTCCCCATGGTATCTCTTTATGGGTATGAAGAAGCTGACACACTGGCCAAGCTCAAAACTTTTGGGCACGGCTCCTCTATAGTATACCCCCACCAGCTATAATAGAGAAAATTGAAGAGAAAGCCCTCGAGGAATTTAGGAACCAATGGGATCAAACAACCAGCTGCAGCCTTGTCAATGAATTACTGTGGTATCCTAGCAAAGAAACGGCAAGGAGTTAACTGGCGATGACTAGAGATATTTAAGTTTTAAAACTGATTTCTAACCAGACATAGCAGGGTTAACGAAGTCATGAGGTTAAGCAAGCCCTGCATATGCTGTGAACAAGAAGGCGAGACCACTGAACATCTTTCCGATTGCTCTGCTGTTACGTCAACTAGAAAATCCGCATTGGGAGAGAGGTTGTCAATGTTAGATGACATGAAATCGCCTACTTCAGAACATAGGCCAGTTGAATGTTGAAACATAGGCTGGTTGAATCAGGAAACACTATTTGAAGGAAGTACAAGGGGCCCTACCTGCTATAGTACACTAAGTACTACACCACCTCATTCCAAAAAAGAAAAGACAGGAATTTTAACAATTGAAATAATCACCTCCTTCTGATTTTCTGACAAAAAAAGAACAATTATTCAGATTTGATTGATTACTAATTCTAGAATTTAATAAATAGATAATATGAATGGCGAGACTTCAAACAAAAAAATTGGTTTCTATATTCTTAACACAGTGAAAATATGGATTTTCGAATAAAATTCATGGAAAATACTCTATGATGATAATTCAATTTACTCTATGATTCTTCACGTCATTCTTACATGCATTGAGTAAATATTTTTCTCGCAATCTGATTTTTTTTGAGTTACAAATGTAACAGTTTTGTATTTATGCCAGGTTTATTAAAGTCCCATCAATATTAAATTCCTTGAGTAAAGTCCCATCAATATTAAAACCTCCCAGCATGATTTTTCCATTCCAGTCGACCTATATATTCAACTTTAATCCCATCTATTTGGGGATTTATGAGTCACGGACTGTCGAAATATCTTCCATTCTAGATATTTAGACAGGAGGCGAAAAGAATTGCAGATATTCGTACCATTTTTTCATCCAAGGCTATAAAATTTGATTTTAATAAATACATCTAGATTGAATACAAAAATGTTACATTTAGTCAAGAATAAAACTGTCACTCACTATATTCACGCTTTTCCATTAATGTGTTACTGTAACTGACAGAAAAATAACAAATTTCCTCTAGGGAATTGATATTTTTCAACCAAAATACTATTTTGTGACCTTTTCAACTTACCATAACAGGAAAATAGAAAAATCGTTCTTATATTAATTTAAAAAAAAGTTTTCCTGAAACAAGGAATATAAAATATCTTGGTGGAAAAGCATTTTAAAATATATAAAAATTATTTTACCACAAACTTCAAGAGATACCTGATTTTTCAAAATCAATTTGCTTTAAGTACATTATAATATTCTAATACCAAAATTCAGAAAATCTTGGAAATATCTAAAAGTTAATGGAATTTATTTATTATCATCTTGGCATGAAAAAGGAACCATTTTCAAGTAATTTGAACACCTCTGCCTTTCCTTTGGAAACATTTTCAATTCTTGGCGCAATGGGGATTTCAGTGATATGCTTTCTAGTTTCTAGTAACTCAACTTATCTAAGAGACGGAATTTATCCAAATGAGAATAGATTGTTGAAAAATACAAAGTGGCAACAATCATGAACTATATTGGTAGTCCAACACAAACTCTTTGAATCTGTTTTGCAAAATTGAATGACACATTATTCAATGCTTTTGTAAAAACGGAACTTGAACATCAACATTAATATTTTCATAAACAACTCTCAGGATCTGTTAATAAATTTAATACTATCCGATAAAATCGTCAAATATTCTGCTAGTCAAGCTGGCTGGTACTGTGTGGCAGATTCTCTTTAGCTTTTGAAGAAGCCCATTCTACAAAATCGTCTATCAGTACAGGCCAGGCACCTTCCTCATCGTAGTTACTCATATCATCAGCTATATGTTGAGCAAAGTCTAGTAACAAGTTCCAAGTGTCTTTTGGAATCGATCTCTTATGATTCTCCTGAAAACAGATATTTACATGAAGAACCAATAAAAAATATGCACTATTTCAGAATATACAAATAAACCGGTACATTTCTCTTTAATGAAGGCGTTGAAATATCACAATGTTTTTATTTTACAAATTCCGACGTGTAAGTTGGAATCCCGACATAGAGGTCAAAACAATGGAAAAAATAGAATTATGACCGCACTATCTGTTATAAATAACGTCATTAGGTTCGGCATTTCTAAGAAATCTCATTGTATATGCAAGTTCCTCGCCTCTGCTTATCATTTGATCATTGTGAATAATTCTGTTATTGTGAAGTTGTTGGAGTAAAAGAGGTTAAATCATTCAGATGCTGTTGCCCTTGTTGAACTTAACACTTTTGTACCTCCTTCAGCTAGCCCATTCAAAATAAATCATTGAATATACCTCTTCTCAGATATCCTATATCAGCAATATTATTTAAATAAACTCTGTTTTCAACGTGTCCATAAAAAAAAATTAAGTGGAATCAAATCAAGGCTTTTTGCTGATCACTTACTATTCCTCGATTTCCAATTCACCCTTTTATTTGAATATTGGCACATATTTTCAGTGTTATGGAATGATGCTTGATAACAATACAACTCAACTAATTAGAGAGAACTCTACCAAATATTTGCACAGTTCTCATACACATTCTAAGACGTGGGTTGATAAGAAAAATCCAAAATTTAAATTAAAAACGCCTAGTAAAGGAAAACTATTAATAATAGTTCATGCAGGAGGAGAAATGGGGTTTGTATAGGATGGCCTTTTCATTTTCAAATCTGGGAAAAAAGTGGAGACTATTGTTGAAAAATAAGGGGAGTCCAGATGAATTGAATGTTGCCTTTTTTAAAAACTGTTTCACTAACCTTGCAGAACCATTACTAAACCTCATTAATACTCCATTACTAACAGGGGAGGTACCAGATGACCTGAAGATTTCTACAATCATTCCTGTTCCGAAAAAAAAAACTCTATAAAGCCTCGGATCTAAGACCAGTAAACATGTTGAGCGCAATTGAAAAAGCAGTCTATGACCAATTAGTAGATTATATTGAAAATAATAAACTGTTAAGTAAATACAAATCAGGGTTTAGAAATAAACATAGTTGTGAAACAGCACTTCAGTGTGTACTAGATGATTGGAAAATATGCCTAGAAAAAAATGAGACTACTGTTGCAGTATTTCTGGATCTGCAGAGAGCTTTCGAAACAAAACACAGAAATGGATTGTTACAAAAATTAGTAGCAATAGGAATAGATGGAATAGTCTTGAAATGGTTGGAAAGTTTTTTGGAGAACAGAAAACAAAAGCTTAGGATAAATAATAAGGTATCAGATGCAATAGAATGTAATCAAGGAGTACCACAGGGAAGTGTAGTGGCCCCCCTGTTGTTTCTGTTGTATTTCAATGATTTGCCGGAGATAGTAGGTGAGAGCTCAGTTCATTTATTTGCAGATGATACATTGATTTATTTCTCATGTAATGATCACACGAAACTCACAGAAACCATCAACAAAACTTTAAAATCTATTTACAGTTGGTGTTGTGCTAATTATTTGAAGATCAATGTTGAGAAGGCCAAGTACATGGTAATTTTGAGATGATATTAGGTCCTGATAAGGTGGAACGGGTCAATCAATTTAAATATCTTGGGGTTGATGTGGATAGGGGGTTACATTTTAAAGAACATGCCAACTTCATTATAAAGAAGATAGCATTTGAAATATTTTATTTATCTCGTTGTGCCCCATATTTCAGGGTGGACAAAAATTTTACTGTACAATTCATTAGTGCTCCTTCATTTTACATATTGTTCTACAATTCTGTATCTACTGAAACAAAATGATTTACCTCATTTACAGAAACTCCAAAATAGGGCCATGCACATAATTTTACATTGCAAAAGACTAACACCAATAAGAGATATGTTAAAGCAACTAGAATGGTTACCAATTAATTCCTTTCTCCTCTACCAAACATTGATCCTAATTTTCAAAATAAGAAATAAAATTTCCCCAACATATTTACAAGAAAAAGTTATGTACAATGACCAAATCCACGGATACAATAGAAGATTCAGAACTGACTTCCATATTATTCAACAAGGCACATTGACACATACCCAAAATTCTGTTTTTTTCAAGGGATTTGATAGCTATAATAATCTGCCAGAAGAGATCAAACGTTTAACATCTTTAACATCCTTCAAGACAAAGTTAAAATCATATTTTCTTAATCAATAAAAACCTAGTAGTCACTTCCTCATTTTGTTTGTTTCGATTTAATATTTAGTTAGGACAGGTATACAAATGTTTTAGTATGTTTAAAGCATTTTGTGTATTCATTAAATATTTTTAGAATTTGTATGGGAGTATAGATGGACGGTGTGCAAATAGGTGTAGTAGTTGTGTATACGTATGTGTATATGTGTTGTATATATATATATATTTATTTTTTAAACGTAGTATATATTGACCTAAAAGCATGCTTTATATCGTTCTCATTGTAATCATTGCAATGACTTGAAAATGTAAATTAGTAAATGGACTAAAAAAGGATTAAAAAAAACAATTCGGAATTACGAGTTACAATTCGCAATTCAGGGATACAAGTTGGAATTTGTAAAATAAAAGAAGTGTGGCACTTATATGCCTTCGTACTCTTTACCTGTAAAAATGTGCACCACAAATCCAGGAACTTGAATTTTCCCTTCAGAACAATATTCCAGTAAGCTATAGCCATGTCAAGATCCAAGCCCTTCTGGCCTGGGTTCTTGGCAAAATTGAAAGTAAAGTGGTAGAAGTCTTTGAACTTATAACTATCCCTTAATTCGTTTTCTAATGTAGGCAAACGTGCCTTCAACTTATCAACATTATCACAACCTAATTCCGTCATTCCATTCACGAACTCATCCCTGGTGAACTCGCATTGCGTTGCAGCTTTGAACTTCCAAGCTATGATGAGTACAAGCTTGGACTCGGGCGGTAGACTGAGATCATCTAAGAATTTCATTATACCATCTACTGTGATCTTCTCTGGTTCGTTGGGATCCCTATATCTATTATATAATGATTCCAACTTCTTCTTATCGACGTTCCTTGGCTCCTTATAGTATGCATCTGGGTTTTGAAAGTAGTTGTCACTAGCCAAGTCCAATTTCCAATCATTCTGAGTAAGGCAATAAATGGCTGTATTTTCACCTGTTTGGGTGAACGATATAAATTTTTTCACTTTTTCTCTTTGCGATGATTTGAGTTTATGCTGAAATCAGTAAAAATTATGGCAATGAAAATGATTTTAAAATAAATGTTAGGTTATGTTTCTCGAAAAAATAACATCACTTTGACAGATTATCTAAGGCTTTTCAGCAACTTTTCCCATTTCACGTATCATTTTTGCCAAAAAAACACGTACCATCGTGAGGAGTAGGTGATCCACAAAAAATATATTAACAAAACGAAACCATTTGATGATTATTTCCTTTATTGTTGCAGAATTTCGAAAAATAACCTCAACAAAAGTACGCATAAACAAGGCTACCACACCAAGCAAAATGCAATTTGGACATTTGGAACAAACTGAAAAGTGAAAGTGGAAAGTGAGAAAAAATGTAAATCATTTCAAAAAACAAGGGAATGAATTTGGGAATGGCTTGTCCTCAACAACTGTGCAATATTATCTGAATGCCCTGAATAAAAAAAAAACAAATGAACATTTCACAAAAAAAATGTAGGATGCTCTGCCTGACTGTTTTAAGAAGGAAAAGCAACTTTTTCAACAGTTGTACCCGCACTTACAAGACTGAAGAAGTGAGAGTTAGGTTTGCTCCGAGCCCTACAGGTAACATTTTTTGATACCAAGTGGACAGCGTTCGATGCTGAAAGTATTCATTTTTAGGTTATTTGCATCTCGGTGGCTTGAGAACAGCCCTATATAATTTTTTATTTGCACGAAAGCATGATGGGAAATTCATTTTGAGAATAGAAGATACGGACCAAAGTAGATTGGTTCCGGGGGCAATGGAGCAACTGCAGGTAGATCTAGAATGGGCTGGTATACGAATCGACGAAGCTCCTTCACTGGGTGGTTTGGTGGGACCATATCTTCAGTCGCAAAGGCTGAGTATATATAGGTAAAATTAATTTGATGTGCGGCTGACGTTTTTAATGAGAATAATTGAGGCAAAATCCAAACATTATCTTTTTATAAAGGTTTCAAATATTTTAACCAATTTAAAATATATCTATGATATACGAATATTCGTACCTCTATAATAAATTTTCATTGATTATAGCAAAGAAATTCATGGATTTCCCCGTGATTTAAAGTGCCGCTCAAACAAGGTGTGGTATTCGGGGGATTATTTTAACTTGACGACTTTATTTGTTTGCAGGGAACCTTGAGGGAAATGCCAGATAATTTTGAAGCTCGTGTGGTATTCGGGGGATTATTTTTCCGTCCCAAAAAAGTAGTAAATTGGTTCCAAACTGTTTTTTTTGCCTTCTCCGTATTAATGGGAACATTTCCTTTGACTTTTTTTATCGATGGTGGACAGAGAACAAACTCCAAATCGACTCATTTTCATGCAAAATCTCCAATTGTCACAATTGAATTCAACCTGTCAGTTTGAAGTGTGGTTAATTTGACTGGATCATGTTTTGTTTTTTATATATAGCAACTACCAGAGAAAATTTTCAAAAAATTATCAGTATAATACCATGTAGGTTGTACCACGTGACGTCGAATGGTGCAATTCTATTGGTCGATACTTGGGTCGGAAAAATAATCATTGGATTCGACTAGCCAAAAGAAAATTTTCATGGACTTTTTCCACACGTGATTTTAAAGTGCCCGCTCAAAATCGAGGTCATGGATCACAAAGTTGCCTTGGGAGCTGGAGGGGATATCGATCCGTGAATTTAGCGAAGCGTGCGACATCTGAAAGAACTACAGCATTAACAAACATGGTGGGTTACTTGATGAAATACAGCTGATTGGATCTTACAATGTTTTTCTCATGCTATCTCTGTTAGCAATAGAGGACGCGTTTTGAAGTCCGCAATGATTATTGTAGCTGCGTTTTGTTGATCTTCAAAAACTCGTCGTTTTGTTGAGAGATTTGGTCTTTTCCGTGATTTATTTCGAAAGTTATTCCATCTGACTGCTTTATGAATTTTAACCAAGTAACAAGGGTTGATAAAGAAAATGTCAAATTTCATGGCCTCATTGTGGTATAATAAGAGTGTTCAAATGGGGAAAAAAATCTGGATTCTGATTCGTCATGATCAGAATTTGAATCCTAATCCAGGTTGACAAAACAATCTTTGTTTCGTTACAAATAACCAGTCGTCAAAATTGTGCTAATTACGTCACTGGCTAAGTCATTGTTCGTACGAATTTCGAGATCGCTGATTGTAGGTGGGTGTCAAACAGAGAACATCTGAATAGGAGATACTAATAAGCTCTAGCCAATCAGAATCTTGTAGCATTATTCAGTCATAGTGACGTACATGGACATGAGTACAGGTGGCCCACGTAACATACAGAGTGGTCCAATATACATTCAAGAGCCTGTAACTCTCAGATACCAGAGTGCTGAGTGAGTGCGCTAGTCCGCCACTGCCCAGAGAAAATGGTGGCCATGACATGTCCATATACGTCCCTATGACCCCCAAATGATTTTTCATCTCTTTCTATTAGTGTCACCATTGTCTTATGGGGAATAGACTCTCCTATTAGATAACGTTTACTCTCTTTGGGTGGGTGTGTGACAAAGAGAGTAAACGATAACTGAATAGGAGGTACTAATAAGCTCTAGCCAATCAGAATCTTGCATCATTAATCCGTCTTAGTGACGTACATGGACATTAGTACAGATGGCCCACGTAACATACAGAGTGGTCCAATATACTGTCCAGAGAAAATGGTGACCATGACATGTCCATATACGTCACTAAGACTCACAAATGATCTTTCCTCTCTTTCTATTAGTGTCAACATTGTAATTACAGTGAATATGATTCAAGAGGTCATTTTTAGGCACCTTTTTCGCCCAAAAAATCACTCACAATGCTTCCTTTTTTCACCAGCTTATACTACAAACACCAAATCACTCATTTTCGGTACAACTTTGCACAAAATGTAGCCGGTTCTATCGAAAAAAATACTCCAACATTTACACCTAACCTAACTTTTCACATTTACTAAATTTCATCTTTCAAAGGTGAAAAGTTAATATTTTCGATGAAATCGATATTTTGCAAATTGACGAAATAGTTATTCTTAGTTAGTAAAGGCATTTGAGATTTTGTGCAAACTGAAATACCTTAAGGAAGTCAATATCGAAACGGTATGAACGGAGTTTTCGAATTCGTGTTCAGGGGGAAACACGAAGTCAAACAGATATTTTCAGGTAGCATGGACGACCTAACATTTATCTAACTACCTACTAATCGTTGCAGAAACTGGTCAGATTTTCTTCAGTTGGACCAAAAATGTTTGAAAACATAGAATATTATTTATTTTTCTTGGAAGAGGAGGTTTTAGAGGAGAATGGTCAAAAATCGCAAATCTAAACCGTGTTTATGGCATTGTTGTTAGAGCAAAAAAAAAAATTATTCAACTAATATTTTAAATAATCAACTGTACCTTAATCATTTTGAGTTATCCTACAAATACACTATCGCTTTACTAATCAGTAAATGAGGAACTTGTTGGTTGTAGGTATTGTCTGTCAGTATTGGACCAAGGTAAGAAGTTATCAAGAAGTCAAACGATTGAATAGTAGCACCTTTATTTATATTGATTGGTAAACTGATTTTAACGCACTGAAAAAAGATAACTATAGATTTTATGTAGCATTGTTTATAAATAAAAAAGACGTTATTCGAACTTGAATATTTAACTTATCAATTTACATACTTTCTGCTATACCATATCTAAAATGAAAGATTTGATGTTATGTTTTACAAGAGTAATTATTCATAAACTGAACAGTCATTCACATATACTTAAAAAATGATCAAGGTCTCATCTTAAAAATATAAATATGTAGGATTTTACTTTCATTGGCTTATGGGTCTTGTTTTGAAAGTCTTAGTCGCATAATTTTGTCTTCGAGTTTGTCGACATTTCAATGCTATGCAAACACAGTCATGATCGGCACCAAGAAGCATACCTTCATGTATTTCATAATTCATTGTGACACAGAAAACGAAGTATAGATAAATATTTAGAAGAAAATTTCGACAAAACTTTGGGGCTTGATAAATTATTTTCACAAAATGTAATATTTGAGGACTGAACTGATGCAAAGAGAAACTAAAATAAAATCATTGTACAAAGTTTAGCAAAATTATATTAACATATATTTAATTCGAAAACATTTCTGAAGAATCGTCAAATATTTTTCAAAATACTCGTCGTCGTGATTCATATTTGGCTGAATTCATTTTTTGAAGAGGGGTACATATAATTCTTTCTTCTTTACACTAGCTTGAAGTTTAATTTTAGGGATCAAGTGAAAGTTCTTCTAGACAATGATTCGGCTTACCATTGTTTTTGTACGGACAAAAGACTTCAACTGCTCAGGAGAGAATCCTTAAGAAAACAGGAAATTCCAAAATATGACAACAGATGTCGTCACTTAACTCGCGAAGTGGTGGAGAGTAAATTGGAGAAGGGAGAACCTTCGTGCATCAGATTCAAAGTTCGTATTATACTTCATTGAAATTTAGATTTGGAGAAAAACTCAATTTTAGATAAGTGAAAATGAAGAATGCTTCGACGATCTGATATACGGGAAAATTTCATACAATATTTCTCTCAATGAAGGCGATCCGGTGATTATAAAATCGGATGGTTTTCCGACTTATCACTTTGCGAATGTTGTGGATGATCATTTCATGAAAATAACCCATGTTCTGAGAGGAGTTGAATGGCAGATATCTACAACCAAACATTTATTACTCTACAGGTGAGTACAAATCTCATTAAAACTTCATGTACTTGAATATTGGCAATATTGATTACTCTCGTTTAGGACGTCCATCGTCTTAACCGGTATTTAGAAGAAAATAATCTACTGAACTCGGGCCAATATGGTGTCCGAAAGTCCTTCTCAACTGTTCAAGCAGTAGCTCGAGTTGTGAGGGATATAGTCGATGGCTTTGAAAAGGGTCAGCATAGTGCTGCGACACTGTGTGACCTAAGTAAAGCATTCGACTGTCTCTCATACCATTCTTTTACATAAACTAGAAGACTATGGAGTCAGAGGCATGGCACTTTCACTTTTTTCATCCTTTTTGATGAATAGAAAATAGTGTGTTGATCTAGGCAATAACAGAACATCTGATCTACATTCGATTGAATTCGGAGTTCCCCACGGATCTGTTCTGGGTCCGCTGTTTATAGTTTACATAAATGATATTTTCTATCATCTACTACCCTACAAATGCGTCATCTATGATGATAACACATCTATCGTGTGCTCAGAGGACAACTGTCAGAATTTACTCGCCTGCATGACACTTGCAGAAAGTCAAGCTGAATCGTGATTCAACCCGAATCTTCTCAAACTGAATAAAGAAAAAACAGACTAATTTTCTCAACTAATCATAATATTTCTGTGGGAAAAACTGTCAATTTATTGGGAATCACACTTGATAACGCTCTGAACTGGTCATCTCATATACAAGCATTAAGCCAGAAATTTTGGTGATTGACTAAACAAATGAATTCCCTCGATGAGCTTTCATGCAGGAGTCAGTTGTTTTGAACGGACTACCCCCGATGGTCCACACCCCAAAACTTTGAAATGACTGGGATTTGTCAATATGTTTTAACAAAACAAGCTTACCTGGACACTTTCCTGAATAAACGTACTCGTGTGGAAAATCGATCAGAGCAACGATTTTTGATAAAAATGCATTTTTGTTCGATGACATCCAACCTGAGATGTCTACCATTATTCGAAAAGATTAATTTGTAATGAAAATAGAAATGATAGGTACAATGTTCATAACGAATTTTATCATGCAAACACGTTTACCTTACAAAACTCATGGTGTAAATAATCAATCGCAAGCCTCAAGAGCAAACAGAAATGCAAAATCCGCTACAAAAACTGCTCGATATGAACCCCATTTCTCTCAATACATTTTCTTAGTCGGCGCAAACACCCTCTCTGCACTTGAAATAGCATGCCAGGGTCGTACAAAATATGGACTGAATTCGATATTTCATAGTGGAGTATCTTGTTAGTTCAAAAACACCACGAATCTACATAACTTGATATTTCATTTGAAAAAATATTTACATTGCGAATGAAACTTTCAACTAGGTACTGTACTTTTTGTTTACGATTTTATTTTAGTATATTTTGTATTATCCCTGTTATAAATGTTGTTGAATTAACGTTAGCATTAGTTTCTACTGTGAAAATTTTTCATTTCAAATAATGGTGGATGATCGGGTTTGATGTCGTCGAGTAAAACTGCTTTGTTATTAAGAATCGTTGCTCCGATCGACTTTCCACACGAGTACTTTTATTCAGAAAATTGTCTACGTAACCTTATTTTGTTGAAAACTATTGAAAAATTATCTGTCATTTCAAAGTTTTGGGGGCGTGGACCATCGGGGGTAGTCCGTTCCTGACTTTGTAGCAAAACAACTGACTCCTGCATGGAAGGTCATCGAAGGAATTCATTTGTTTAGTCAATCACCAAAATTTAGATGATTTTGATTATTCACTTTGAAAGTTATCAAAGAAAAACATTTTTCATTTTGTAACTTTGAGGGCCCGTAACTTGGTAACGAAGGCTTTTAGGAACAAAAGTTATAGAAGTACTGGTGATATTTTGACCCCATCTATACGTTCCCGAGAGGAAAAGAGGAAGTCCAGGGACACCCTGTATATCAAACTCTCCTGGAAATACATAAGTATAAAGAAGAGTTTCCTACCAACTCCCAATTTCACGGGTATAATACTCGTGGGGCTAATCTCTTAAGACCCCACCGGTTCAATTTACAAAAATCCTCAAAGAACTTACTCGATGTCAATCTATACAATATTTTATCGTCTACTATCAGACTCCTACCATCGCCAATTTTCAAAAAGCACATCAAGGAATACCTAATTGAACAATGTTTTTATAGTAGGTACAGATGAATATGCGTTGCCACAACCTCAGTGCAAACAATTTTTTAACTGTTCCTATGTATTTGACATGCTATAGAATGTATTGTATATAGATTTTAATCTATTTATATCTTTTTGGATCTTTGCTTGTTCATTGTTTACTTTTTTTTACTATCTTCTCTCAGATTTACCATAAGTCTACATTTGTACCACTGACTTGCTTCTAATGTATCTTTATATACCGTAGTAAATAAACATTCTTTTTCTTCTAATGGATTTAAGAGCTTTTCACGACGTTTCGGATGCTTGTATCTGCAATCGTCTTCAGGTGAATACTGACAAGTTTAGGTGCTACTTACCAATTTATATGTCTGCCGGTGCAATGATGCGTGTAATTCCATGTGCAGTGGTGCGTGTAATTTCGCGCGGTGTGGTGGTGCCTGAAGTTTCGCGCCTCTGCAGTCCGCCAGAAAGAGCAATTAGTGGTTTCCATATGTTCTTGATCTCAACGCTTGGTTGACTAAAGGCGTTATTGGCTTCGATGTAGGCGGCTCTTTGAATTTTCGTTTGAACAATGCTTCTCTCTATGTAGAACACTTGCGTCGTCCCATAGAATTCGATGGTGCTCAGTCCAGGCGTGGTCAGCAATTCCCGATTTTGACGTTTCTCCACGTTGAGGCCATTTCTTGTTCTCATCCAATCTTACCGATAACGGCCTCTTTGTTTCTCCAATGTAGGAATGTCCGCATTTACATGGAACTTCATAAATGCAATACTTACTGATTTCATTTTTGTTGGAGTGGAAACTCTGTAAGTATACTGCCGGATTGGAATCAGCTCTTGATGTTGGACTTGTTTCCGATCCTTCTGATCTTCTCGGAGACGGAAGGCAGATCACTGTCCTTTGTTGTTGCTCTTCAGATGTCTTCGTTCTCGGGAGTTGTTTCAAGAATCTCCTAGTATTGAAACAACTCCAGAAAACGAAGACATCTGAAGAGCAACAACAAAGCACAGTGATCTGCTTTCTGTACATCAGAGGTGTCTCCGAGAAGATCAGAAGGATCGGAAACAAGTTCAACATCAAGAGCTGCTTCTAATCCGGCAGTACTTTACGGAGTTCCAAAAAAAAAAATTTAATTCCATGTGAATGCGGAGATTCCTACATTGGAGAGACAAAGAGGCCGCTATCGGTAAGATTGGATGAGCACAAGAAATGGAGAAACGTCAACATCGGGAATTGCTGACCACGCCAGGACTGAGAACCATCGAATTCTATGGGACGACGCAAGTGTTCCACATAGAGAGGAGCATTGGTTCAAACGAAAGTTCAAAGAGACCGCCTACATCGAAGCCAATAACGCCTTAGATCAACCAAGCGTTGAGATCAAGAACGTATGAAAACCACTATTTGCTCTTTCTGGCGGACTGCAGATGCGCGAAACTTCACGCACCACCACACCGTGCGAAATTACACGCACCACTGCACATGGCGGAATTACACGCACCATTGCACCGACAGACATATAAATTGGTAAGTAGCACCTAAAGACGTTTGCAGATACAATCATTCGAAACGTCGAGAAAATCTTTTAAATCCATTAAGACGATGGACGTCCAAAACAAGAGTAATCAAGTTACCACATCGTCTACAACCTTCAAACAATGGCAGAGTGAATTTTTAGCGATGTTTCGATGAAACAGGAATACCTCTCCAATCTATATCGACTTCTTCAGGATGTGTGTTTTATAACGAATGATGGGGGGGTCGAAAGTGCAGTCTTCCTTCTTTTCACGATCCAGTATCAATTATATCAATTCTTTGGTATCAAAATTAATTCTCAATAATTTCCAGAGCATTTCAATGGAAGCCGCCTTTATTCGGTCATCTCCCTCTATTGATGAATTCCGATGGAACGAAATTGAGCAAACGGCAAGGCGACATAAGGATAAGTCACTACAGAGAAAACAATATTCTTCCTCTCGCTCTGATAAATTTCATTGCTCAATCAGGAGGGGGATTCGCTAAAGATTCGGAAAGAAACGTCAAACCGAAATGTCATAGCATCGAGGAATTGGCCAACCAGGTAATTTTTCACTCATTTTCATTGTTTGAACGAAGTTCTAAGCGGCTTGCGGAAGGTGCTGACTGAAAATAGAAAATGTAACGTAAAAAAAGCGTTATGCCCCCCTCTCCCCCATGCGACTTTCTGTCTCTATTAGCCGTTATTTACAATTTTATATTTTTTAATTTTTCATCTGATTAGATACTGTATATAATGACAAATATTGTTTTTCTATTGTTATTTTATTTATATATACATATTTTTTTGTTTTTTAACTGACTTGTCAAAGCACGATTGTGTACATATGACCAACAAAGATCTATCTGTCTGTTACATAGGTACGAGTATGTGTGACAACTACACTTGCAAAATTGATGGAATAAGGGATTTTGAACTCACTACATACAGTGATTTGATATTTGAATTCAAATATACCTTTTTCAGCATGTTAGAAAGCCTCAGTTTTTCAAGTAAGGCAATTAATAATTTAATAGGTGAGGACACGAGAAATTATTATCGCTTTAAATATGCTTTAAAATACATAACGCATGTATTAATGTACCCAGAAAACATTTTTTGAGTAAAATTTCAATTACAGCAGTTCCCATTCGTTTTTCAAAATCAGCAAATTTTTTAGGCTACTAATATTGGTGCTCTTTGTGACGTAAACGACCGAGCAGCCAATAGGCGTAATCGGGTTGAATGTGACATTAACCGTCAATGTTTCCAAGTTTCTTAAACTATAAATTCCAGAACTAGAACACTATTCGCAATGTCCAGCAACGATGGCGGATTTGAAGGGTGTAAAAACATTCGATCTGTCATAAAACAATATAATGTCGATTTTACAGTGCACATAAACATTGTTATTTTTGAAAGGGAGGAATATTGAGGGGACTGTTAAACAAAATGGAAGGAATTTAATGGACATAACCCTCAAAGAGAAGTGTTAACCGTAGACACGTATTTCGGGCTCTCGGCCCTCATCAGTACGGTGAAGAAGTGCAAGGATGAACAACACTTGGTAGAAAACGACAAATCAACGGGGTCAACAATATTTCTCCCTTTCATCTCTATAATCCTGGACTCGGATGTTACGCAGGTAGCTATAGCTGCCTCCATGGTGACGTTGGTTGTTGCCCTGGAATGCAAGGTCTGCTAACCGAAACCACAAATGTGCGGCTGGCTTCTGTTTGTTCTTGGAACATTTTCTTAGAACGTGTTTTTTAAAAGTGATAACGATAAGAAAAATGCTACGGTTTTTATTATATTTACGATATATACATATCTATGACTAACTCAATTTGCATACAACTACAAGAACGTTAGTTGTCTGATGTGATTGGGCTAAACTTTTTTTTTTCTGTAATGTATATTGGTGGGGTTGTTTCAGTTCGACCTTTCAAGAATCAATTCCCATTCAGGAAAACTGATGGACGAGAGATTATTGGAATTCAATAGACTTGAGTTTAGGAGGAAACTGCAGAATGAAAAAGATGTTAGCGAAATGGTAAACCAAGTAAAAGACTTACTAAAAACCAAATTTCCCCAGAGGTAACCCACATGTCAAATCCTTCGGTTTTGTGTGCAATCATTCTGAAATTTCAGGGCGCTGGATAATTCACTGAAACTCGATGACAGTTATATAAAACATATTTTGTTATGGTCTTCAAAACGTATATCAAAGCTTTCTGATTTAGTCCACGAAGATTTGGCATTTATTTGGATGATTCCTTCAAAATACGAAATATCCAGTGATTATGTTGAAACTATGGGACTGTTGAAAATCAAATTACAGGCAGAAGAGGAACAGATGGATACAAAAAATTTAAATGTTATGTTAAAAAGTTTTTGTGAAGAAAACGGCATTAAATTTGGCGGTCTCATGAAAACTTTGAGATATATTTTGAGTGGGCTCAAGGTAATGGATGAACTTAATTTCACCATTTTCTTTATTTACCGTCTATAAAAACATTTGTATTTCATGTATTTGTTATTTTTTTTCCAGGAAGGTCCAGGTGTTGCCGAAATGATGGTGGTATTGGGGAAGGAAAATACTATGGAAAGGCTGCAGATGTGTTTAAATAATGCAAAAACCTGAGGTGAATACTTCTTTAATATGAAGTAATACATTTCGAAAATAACAACAGAATAAAAAAGTGATACACATTCCTTGAGTGCTTTTGCTGTACCTCATTGGAAAAAGTCATTGGATTTTAAATAGATGTATAACAGTGAAAACAAGTTTTTGATAATAATGAATGAGAAATTGCTCAGAAACTAACAAAGTAGTTTTATTTGGGTTTTTGTACTATTATTTGAAATGAATAAGTGAATGTTGTTTCCAATGAAGTGGGATTGTCTTCATGCAATAAATTGATATATTCCACAGAAATGGATAATTACCTCAACAAAAATAGTAATTGCTAAGGTTTACTTTTCTTCTACGATATATATACGAAAAATGTAAACACAGATCACTAGAAGTAGATGTTTTTTTTTTTCATTTTAACAAAATGAACAGTGGCACCCATTTTGACAGACTTGCTATTTTCATTTCTGAAAACTGAAAAATGTTCAACACGGGAGGATAAATAAATCTAGATTGTTAAGAAAATAAAATAATTTGGGTTTATTTGGAAGTGTTGTCTGATAAATTGAACACGCGCGAATTTTGAAAGTGTTATATATCGCTAAAATTTCAAGAGCGATTATCTTTAGGAACATTTTAAGATTTCTATTTCCCATTTTATATATCCATTGACTCAGCTGAGAAACTTGATCCAGTCTCCAAGCAGCTTTGAAAAATAACAACAAAAGCTGACAAGAAAAACAAAAGGCAGTCAACAGAGACGTGCCTTGGTGAAATAAAGAGTTAGCCGAACTAAGCAAAAAAGATAGGAAACTCTTTATTAGAGCTAAAAGTCTGGGTCACTGGGAAGACTACAAAACAGCTCTTACTGAGTATAACAAGGAACTCCAAAAGAAGATCATGAAGGCAGATGTGCGAGGAGATTACAGCTCAACACCTCCAGAAAGTCATCTCCAAAGAGCATACCAACGGTATTGGTCTAATGGAAACGCAAAGCCCTTACCTGGAAGCTGCTGCCACAAACCCAAATAGATCCAGCAGAAGCCTAGCGGGAAAAATCTTCACCACCCAAAAAATCAAATGGGCTATTGAAAGCTTTAAAAATCATCTTAACATAACATAATAGAGCAGGAGCCAGTTTAATTTTCGGATACATACCAAAAGCCTAGAGGGAGGCTGCCGAGGTGTTCATACCAAAGACTGAGATATGTCCAGCAGACGAACCAAAGTCTTGTCGCTCTATTAGTCTCACCTTTTTTGTCTCGAAAACAATGAAGAAAAGTATAGACTGTTAAACAAAAAGTGGAATTCTCTTGGATATATAATGCCCGGTTGAAAGCATGCTGAAAAGAAGAATCATTGTAGCTGATCTCGGATCTGAAATTCTCAGAATGACAACGGAAAAAAGTTGTCCCCACTGACCGTGGATGATCTGATAGTAAAGCTACATGAATCTGGAATTACGACTCAAGGTAGGTATCCAATCTAATTTTTCCAAGACCTGTTTTTATTTGTTTATTGATTTAATATTTGGTCCTTTCGTCATGCAGACGGTCCTGATCATAATCAGAACCTGTGATGAATGTATTTAACTGTCAGAGTTGTTACGTCACTGATCTATTATTGAGGGCTCACTCCTTCAAGAAAAGACCAAATAACGCTGAGGACATCCTCAAATATAGGGTTACTATATTTGATTAATCCTTCCTTGTAAAGTTGATCGCCAAAGTTGATTACTTTGACGTATAGGGAGCATCAATTATTTGGGAATAATTGAACCGAGATTATTTCCCGAGAGCGGCTTATAGAAAATATCTCTTTCTCTCTATACTTGGGAGTGTGGGGCGTTTATCTAGGAAGCACGTACCGTCTCAGAAAGATTGTGAAATAATGCACTTGGAAAAGCCTTAGAAATTCACATATATATTTTATAAAAGTTACAAAGTATTTCATCCGTTCTATACACGAATAAAATGATACACTAATCAAAGAGTAGTGGAGATTTTACATGAAGTCAGTTTTTGTCAGTCTCAAAATCAAGTAGACTGAAGAAAAAATTGTCATTAGTTGTTAAAGCGACTTTTGATGATTAATAATTGAAGTAATATAAAATATGGAGATACCTTTGAAAACACATAACAAAATTATGAATGATTCAATTTGCCCAACCATAAATCCAGAAAAATAGATGAACTTACTCCATACCACCAGGTTTCAACACTTATTCACTCGATTATTTGTTTTACACGATAATAGTTCCTTTGAATAATATTTTATTTATTTCCGCGAAAGTTATTTATTTACTTTTGAATTTCACTGTATATTAGACTAAAGTTGTATGGATACTAATTTTCTATGAGGTCATGAACTATCGATTGGAGGTTTTCGTTGACGTATCTCGATCTTGAAGCATTGATAAAATTATGTTTAATTTTGATAAATACTGTTTACGTGTGTATTCACTTTGTTGGTTGAGTCATTACTAGTGCAATTCCGGTTTAACTTGATTGGAATTTTCTTTCTTAATAGTTTGCAAGGTCACTGCAAGATGTTTATATGCGTACACTTCTCATCTTTATTTCACTACATGGTAATCGAATGAAAGCTAACCTTTTTTGAGAGGACAGGTTACTTGAGCAACGTCTATGTACCGAATCATCCTGTTGTCCGCGTGGTCGTGCCTTTTATCAAATTCCCAACATTAGTTATTTTCTAGCTGTCATAATAAATCACCGGCTTGGTAATGAATGGCTTGTTATTGTCTCCAAAAAATGTATAAACACGAATGATTTATTTATTGCGTATTTGTTTACTCTTGAAATTCCTTAGATATGCCTAACATCGGAAGTGATGAGTTGTTTATGACTCATTTGTAAAAGGGTTTTTTTTCATATGCATTCTTTGTCTGGCGGATGACAAAATATTTTAACGGGCCTTGTGTATCAGTTTGGTCGCGTATTTGATTTCAAACTTTATGTTCATTCCTAGTGAATTATGTGGAGTTCATATTTATCAATATATTGTTGTTTCTTATGCTTGGAAGTTTTTCTGTACTTATGGGGGCATGACAGAGTGAATTGTGCCAAACAAAACGTCATGTGCTAGTAGCCTTTTTAATGAATGAATTAATTATGAAAAATATAGTTTATAAAATTTTGAATTACTTTGATCGCCGAGCGGTTGCTAAATTAAATTCAAATCAAAAAATTAATAACTTGCGTGGATTCTGAAATGCAGTCAGAAAATTTTTGCCAGAAAATCACAAAGATATTTTTCACTTACCGGAGTTATTCGAGATGGAAGACATCTGGAGATCCCGGTAGCACTTTCACTGATTCTATACTTTTTAGGTTCAACTACTGAAAGACTTTAAACTCTTTTCTAGAACTGTAACTTTTCATACTAAACAGATTTCCTTCTTAGTATTATGTCTCATTCATTCGGGATAAAACGACGTAATTTTTGAGCTTTGAATAACAGATATTGAATTTATTAGCTCTGTCGCATTTAGGGCCCTAAATTAAATAAAGAAAATAACAGACAGGAAGGACATTCACATGATATATTTAGTATTTTAACTGTAATGAAAATAAATCAAAATGTAACAAAATTTGAATTTACTAAAAAAAATCAGGTTGGCAAGGCATATATAATTAAAACCTCCAGGGAGAGATATGCATCTTTGAAAATTTCAGACCAAACTACCTCCAGAACTATATGGATCTCCTTCGTTCCTATAGACTGGACATGGAGTTTAACGTGCAGTGCCGCATTGGCGGAATCGGACAAACTGGTCCAGGCAGTATCACTTATCCCCATTTACCGCTGTGATAAAAGGGGGTGTCTACAAAGTGCGATAGTTTAATTTTTTGGTCGCAAACGTCAAAACGGCATTTGTGTTGTGATTCGGCGGGTAAAAGCTTCGTATCAAAGAGAGGCCCAGTGTTGAAAGTGCGCGTATAATAAATTAATGACAATGAACGAGTCGGCCGCAAATAACCTCGAATCCAATGTAAATGTGAAGGACGTAAAAAAAGAAGTTTTCAGGTTTGAATGCACCCCCGATTGAGAAATTTTATGGTTTTTCTACCGTGAAAACCTCCGTGACATAAAGATTTTTGAAAATTATTGACAAATTACAATAAATGCTATTGATATTGACTTATGATATATTAAATTTTTTACACATATTTGGGTTGAAAAACTCGGTACATTAATATGTTCGAATGTATTTCACAATGATATAAACAATTAAATTTTGTATACTAATAATTACAGTAATATAAAAAAAAACATGGATGAAACTTATTTTTATTCATGTAATACTTATTACACATTCAATTTTTTTGGTCAAATTCTGACAGTAAACGAACAATATGTGAAAATGTATGTACGTAAAAAATAGAACAATATTTTCAATATATTTATTTTATTTCTTTCATATTTATTAATATTTCTTTAATAGTTTTTTATTCCTGAAATTTACTGCAACAATAAAAATGTGAGTTTTTATTAAATTTTTTCAATTGTTTATGAAAGTATTTATTCATTTTTAATGTTTTTGGTAAACAATTTTGATAAACTGTTAGTTTTAACGGATAGATTTTCATCAGGAAGAAAAACTTTTCCATAAAAAAGCAGAAGTAGATTGATGATATATTCCTTTGGAGTAGTAAATATAATGTGCAAGAATTTTCTGGATAGAATAATATTGATTTCTCACAAAACCAGAGAAATTTCCTAATGGTATCTATATATTTTTTCGTCAGGCTATACTTGTACTTTGCTTGATTAAATGTACAAAACCCACAAAATGATGATGAAATGAATGGTAATTTCGCAATAAAATTCAAATTATGTGGAAGCACCCTAACAATGAACAATATAATTTGAATCTCTGTTTTGTTTTCATATCCAGAAATTTTGTTATATATTCTTCTTGAGAAAATATTTGAATTTTCTTTCGAAAGTTCGAAATTAATAACCACTTCAAACTGAAACGCATTATTTCTATAGGAGATGCTAAATTTTTATTGATGTACTTTTCTTTACAATCATGTATAATTCAGCTTGTGCCTTCATTATTCAAATGTTTAATTATAATATTGGTTCCCAAAAAGAAAAGAAAGGTTCTCTAATCATTAGAACCATTGTATCAATACATGAATATTTTTGTTCCGTTCTCTCATTCATTCGATAACATCCAGATTCAGATATTCCAAATGACCAGTTCAAATAATGTACTTTTTCGATTTCAAGATACATAATGGCAAAATTGTTCAAATCAATTTCATCATGGCAATGAATAATTGGACCCTGCTAGACATATGTTATTTTGATCTATTGAAAAGCACCTTTTCAGGGTTGCATCTGAATGAATCGTTATTATATTTCAATACTAGTTGAAGAGTGTACTAGTAAGCATAGTTTTTCTCAAGTCCTTTGAATAATTTCAAAGTTTAGCCATATAATTCATTAAATAAGTGATTCGCCCACAAGTGTTCTAGGCAGCTTATCAGGTAGAATGCGAAAATATGAAAAAATACTGGATCACAAGTAGGTTACCCTGTACATTTCAATTGTAGTTCAAATGACGTCACTTTCAAAACAAGAGAATTGACTGTCCGAGTATTTCTCATGATTTTTTTGGATATCGCCTGAAATAATTCAATCCATAAGTGCTTTAATACTGTAAAATAGGAAAACCATTTGGAATCACCTGAGTTTGATGAACATAGTCTAGTCAACAAGTGCTTTTTTGGTCAACTTTTCAGCAGTCTCGGAAAAATATGAACAAGGTGTCATTCGATTCGGAAAAAGAAGGGGGTTTGGTTTTTTGCAAATATCTCAAAAACTAATTGAGATTTTCGAAATCTAAGAAAAAAATCAAAAAGAGGAGGTAATTTCCTGAAAGAAAGTCCCTCCCGCAACTGTAGGACCAATATTTATAATTTTCACAGTGGGGTGAAAATACGGCCGAAAACGGGTACTCTGGCTTGCGCAAGCCTTTAACAATAAAAATTATTTAAACAAAAATATGAAAATTAAAAAATGAAAAAATTCAAGCACTTATTGGATAGATGAATGAACATTAATCCACCGGCAAAAAATTTTTACAGCGATTTTTCAATTAGTTAATTAAACATTTTTTGCTGCTTGAACATCAACATTGCAAGTGTGATAATTGTTAAACTATAAATCTGAGATTTTTTTGCTTCCTTGGAGCTATTCTTGAAAGGCTTTAAAATAGATCCCCGTTGAAAAAACTTTAAAAAAATAGTTTTTTATTATTCATTGTTTTTTTTTTAATTTTTACTGATTTGTTTTTTTATTATTGGAAGCTGCAAGGTAATGATTTTTTTAAATTTGTATCTCCTATTGTTTAAAAAATTGTTATAAACAAATGCGTTGTTTATGAGATAATTGTTTTTTTTAAGTCCTAATCTTTGATGTAAATGATTATTTAAAAAAAAACATTCCTTAAAAAAAAATTGCTCAAAAACGTATTTGTTAATAACCAATTTTTTTCTACCACTTATAATAAATATAAAGAAACCATTTTTTTTAAATAATAATTTATCTTGCTTTTCGATCATTCTCATCTGGTTTTAAAAATTTTAAATTATAATTTGTAAACTAATGGACATACGATCAAAACACCTGAGACTTATTTATTTTCAATTGATTAAAGAACAAATTCAGCTTAAAACTCAAGTTGTTCAAAATATTTATTTAATTTATTGCAATAGTTTATAAAAAATAGTTTGATAATTTTTTTTTAGCTTTACTGTTTGATATCTTATGAACGTTACAAATATGACAACATCACTTCAGTACTTCATTTAACTTCATTAATAAATAATTCCTTTTCACTCTATTATTTTTTGAAAAATTTACTAGTATCTGAAAAAATATTTCGAGTTTAATTTTTCTGGCTCTGTCTCTATTATGTTCATAATAATTTATAAATGACTTAATGGTTTTTCCAAACCCCCTTTTTTTCAGTAAATTGTTTATAACTTTTGCAATTTTTGCGAGCGGAACTTATTTTTTTAAAATCATCTACATGCTATTCCGAATCAAATGACACCTGTTCACATTTTTCCGAGACTGCTGAAAAAAGTTGACCAAAAAAGCAATTGTTGACTAGACTAATAAGGGAATAAGAGTATTCGATGCCGGCGCTTCAGAAAATATACTAAAAACATATCAACATTTCAATATCAGAAGGCAATAAAGGTAATGATTATCATTGTTTCATTATCAATTGGTTCGAAAAATTCCAATCAATAAGGCTGTAATTTTCACGTTCACTTACTTACTAAGAATTAAAAATACGTATCCATACGTTCTAATATTTAGGAATCTAAAGCTAGAGATGGGTATTGAATAAATTGGTAACATTTAAACAAGCTCGAAATGATAGGTAAACAATATAACTCTAGGGGTATGTACATATCTAGAGAAATGGTGCTATCTTCTACCTCTAGTTCCCTTTACAACGATAAAATAAAAAAAATAGTTCTCCACATAGTTGCTCCACACCGTTTCTGAGGAATTCCATTGAATCAGACTTACTATGTGAATTTCACACAAGCTGCGATGAAACAATTTTTACATTTCTTATTTCTGTAGAATATACAGTGCGACTTTTTATACCCCCCACTGTTAACTTTTGAATGGTTCGACGGAGAAGAATTGGACGAAAACCGTTTTGAATGGTATCACCGATACTACTTTTTGAAATGAAAGACATTGCACATCAACTTCAAAATTTCAATGTTTTTTCACAATATGCATTTATTTGACATGTTGAGTATAAGTGCGGATCTGAATGGTACCCTTACCTCGATAACTTTTGAACGGTTTGATGTGAAACAATAGGTGGATATACATGGAACAATTTATCGACCGATCTGAGCAATTTATCGTTAGATCTCCATAATTGTACAGATACAACGGTTCGTTAGGGGACTGATTAACAAGTCCTAAAAGTATGTGCTATAGCTCATTCGATTCGGAATGACGTCTAGAAAAATGGATCTCGACCATTTATTAGCACATAAAAAATTGCAATTGTTATTAACAAAATAAGATGAAAAAAAAAAGATATTCAGTCTTTTGTTAATAACTCAAAAACTATTGATATTTAAGAACTTTTGAAAAAATATCCTTAAAGGGGACTCCCGGAATTCTATCTTCATTATCTATAATTTTTATTCAACGCCGAAAATAGGTCTTCCGCGCAGCCGTTACGGCATGAGCGCAAAACCGCTGGAGACAGTATATCACACAAAATATTTTTTTTATAGTATTAAATATTAATTCAAAAATTTGAAAAAATTATGGTGTCATCAGAACACTTGAAAAATAAAGCCCCGTTGAAAAACATTTCAATGTCGATTTTTCAAAAAGTTATACGATTGTTAATTAACTAATTTTTATCCAATCTCTGTTTTTACAAAAGTCGACATAAAAGTTTAAATAATTGACTATAAATTTTTTGCTTTTACTTATATATATATATATTATATATATATATATATATATATATATATATATATATATATACTCAACAAGATCACGTGATAAAAGTTTATTAAAGTTTTATATTTTGTTTGTTATAATTTTTTTAAAAAAATAAAATTTAAAAAATAAAAAATTTTTTTTTATTATACAGCTGTTTTTGCATCTAACATGCATTAATTAATGAGGAAAAAAAAATCATATTATTTTTAAGAAATTGTTTATAAACAAATAGAAAATAAAATATTAAAAAAATATATTTCTTACCATTTTATTGTCAAGACAAAATGATGATTTAAAGAAAAAAAAAGAAAACCTTAAATCATTTTTTTTAATTGTTTATACTAATCGTTTTTTTTCATATTTTGTTTGTTTGAATAATTAATTAAAAATTTTTTCTTTAAAAATTTTTAAGTTAACAATTTGTTATAAACAATTTGTGACCCTCGGTATATTTTTTTCCTGAAAGTAAAAAAAAAATACAGAAACAGCCATTTATAACAAAGTACTAACTTATAGAGAAATGCCAATTATGATTTGGAAAGTGAAAAAAAAATTCCTAATTAATTATTTAAATAAACGAAATATATTAAATTTTAAAAACAATTGAAAAATTATTTAAGGTTTTTTTTAATTATTTTTTGTCTTGACATAAAATGGTGAGAATTTTTATTTTTTTAAATATTTATAAACAATTTCTTAAAAAATGACGTGAACATTTTTTTTCTCGTTATTAATGCCATTGTTAGATGCAAAAACAGCTGTATAATAACATTTGCCAACAAAAATTTTTTTAACAACATTTTTTTAATATTTCATTTTTGTTTATTTAAAAAAAATATAACAAACAAAATATAAAACTTTAATAAACTTTTATCACGTGATCTTGTTGAGTATGTATATAAGAAGGGCTCCAAGAAACAAAAAATTTATAGGTCAATTATTTAAACTTTCATGTCGACTTTTGTAAAAACGAGATTGGATAAAAATTTGTTAATTAAATATTGTATAACTTTTTGAAAAATCGACATAAAAATATTTTTTCAACGGGGCTTCATTCTTTCGAATGTTCTGATGACACCATAATTTTTTAAAGTTTTTAAATTGATATTTAATACTATAAAAAAAATAATTGTGTGATATACTGTCTCCAGCGATGTTGCGCTCATGCCATAACGGATGCGCGGAGGCCTATTTTCGGCGTTGAATAAACATTATAAATAATGGAGATAGAATTCGGGGATTCAATACTTTTTTCCTCCTCTTTATCTTTTTTTTAAAGTTCTTAAATATCAATAGTTTTGGAGTTATTAACGAAAAACTGATTATCTTTTTTTTTCATCTTATTTTGTTAATAACAATTGCAATTTTGTATGTGCTAATAAATGCTCGAGATACATTTTTCTAGACGTCATTCTGAATGTAATGAGCTATCGTACATATTTTTAGGACCGGGAACAAGAATTAACCCGTTTTTTTATTCGTTAATCAGACTACGGGTCTAAAACCGCGATGAGAAGCTGAGCTGTACACACGCCTTCCGTTTGGTGAGTAAAAGTCCATTCCTCGAAAACCCCAAATTGCAAATATTTTTTAAAACTGGCAGGGCCCACTCCAGTACGAAGGGAAAATGTCTATCGACTTTTTCGACGATTTCTATATGTCTTTCGTTATAATAATTTTGTTTAGAAAGTGACTAGTAATCATCTGACAAAGCGGAAGACGATTTGGTTGAGGCGCATAATATTTTGAATGGTATTACCGAACCTACTTTCTGAGGGAAAATACATTACAATTACTCGACAGAGGGCGTTGGGGGCACATCAACTTGAAACTTTCGAAAGGCAGAGAGGTCGAGTTGCACATCGTTGAAAACGTAATTCAATTTTACTTTCAACCATGGTTGTTCTACGGAATCACAATTGCGATGAGTAACACGAAATACGAGAAAGATTCATGACTTGAATAATTTTTCGTTTCCGAATTCGTTTCGAAGCTTAATTAGGTACATATTTTGAATCCATACAATAATCCAATTTCCGACTCGAATAATACCCCATTGATTCATTTTTAATGACCATAATCATAAAGGGTACCATTTATTGGATTTGGTAAACTGATAATTAGGCAGTTACCTAGAAATTACTACTATGAAGTTGGATTATTTTGTCGACGTTTAAGACCTTCTAATGTATAAATGTTTATAACACTACTTACCTGCTCTTCATATTAAAAACGAATCAACGCGTTTGTATTTGGTGAAGAGTGAATTGAGTATTGAGACAACACAATGGTAGGTAGGGAGGGGGAAAACATGAGTGGACACGCTTGACAACAATTTTGCTTCATATTCTCAATAAATAACCGTTTCAAAAGTTAACAGGGGGGGGGCTATAAAAAGCAGCACTGTAGATGCAGTATAACCTTCTATAGAATTAGTTAATAATCGAAAATAAAAACTTGTCACATTGTATTTTGAACTACAACTACATGCTAGATATACTATTTTGATTTCGAAAATCTAGCATTTTTTATGCTCTACTGAACCTGTCTTTAAATTCGACATTTTTGTGAACTTGGATAAACTTGCAGCTGTGTTAAAAATCAATGTCTTATTTTTTCAATAAAAGGCTCAATTCATAATATTTGGATCTCGGAACAACCCTGTCGGGAACTATTTCATCCTAGCTATTTAAGATATGCATTTTCAAATAGTAAAAGTACACACTAAAATACAGGGTCATTTTTATTATGCATATTTTCACAGTCGATCCGATTGTCTTTGATGCATATAGATGCTTTCGAGAGATTGAACATTTTTGTATGCGAATTAAAAAAAAGAATTGCGTTATTTAAATTTGAACGTTTTTTGAGTTCACAACAGATACTAGAGCTATTCATTCATTTCTGAGTGTAAGAGTACCTTCTTGAAAATCAAAATAAGTCATGGCAGTCAGACTGGAAGTGAAATTAAGTTATGAGCAACTATTGCATGTGATAACCGTCCTTGTCCTTGAAATAATTTATTGAAAAAACCCGATTATCACCCAAGTTTGACAAAATATTTTGAGACTATTAGTGACACGAAAAATGTGTCTGTTCGAATTATAATCTTATTCCTAGTAAGGGCAAACGGCCACTGCTAACAGATCACGCTTTGGGATATAATAAACAAATACATTGATAGACGAAGAGCCGAAGTTGCTTTAAAATTCACCATCATTTGCCATGATCCTGCAGAAGCTTTTTAAAAATAAATTAAGATCGTGAATATTCATTTCGGACAAACAAAACAATATAGAATTAATGCGATGGAGAACAAAGACAATGATTCACCAACTGGATGACCAATCACTCTGCCATGATCATCTACTTATCTGTTAACTTTTTTCCTGAAAAAAAGTTATTCCGAAAAATCAAATTCGTCTTACTTCTCACCTCCGTATCATCCGTAATTGCTAAGGTAGAATAGTAAAATTCGCAGCTTCGATAGATGCATTGAAAATGTGCCCAACGATTTGGCGGGGGGCACCTCAAGTGTTTTACACTGCTCACCAGAAACGATGGAACAACCGACATCGCATATGCGAAAAATAAATAGTATTAGGTAGGCCGGAAATCCTCGGATTCATGATTAGGAAGGACAACAAATCTACTATCTTTATAGTTTTTTTCTAAAAAAAAAAAAATATTTAAGAAAAGTGAAATTTGCCTCACTTCTCATCTTCCGTAATTGTTAACGAAAAATTGTGAAATTCGTAGCATTGATAGATTCATAAAAAATGCGCTACGTGACTATGTGGGGTGATAAGCTGAAAATCTCTTCGGATCAAAACTTGAGAATTCACTGCTTTCACACTTTCCTTCAGAAAAAAAAAAGAGCTATGAAAAGTCCACATTCGTTTCACTTCTCATGGAAGCACCCTTGAAACTTCCATTATTCTCGAAGATGAATTCTAAATACTCATGGAAAACTGTATCGACAATTAAATTAAGTTAGATAACAAGTTTCGATATTTTTCGTCGATCATGTTGTTAATAATTTTCAGACCAGATAGGAATAAAAAGTCACCCATTGAATTTTAGGTACGGAAGAGCTTTTTTGATAGTGATGAAAAAATGTGAGATATCGAGAATAGGTTTTTTATCGGTTCATGTTTCAAGAGAGCCACATTGTCTGGTGAAATTATTTCAATAAACCCATGAATAATTCCATGATGAGTATTTACAAATATAACAGGGTTGATTTACTGCAAGGAAAGATAAAATTGTATTTGATTGTCACGAACGAGAAAACCCAAATAAAAGGATGAATAAAGTTATTATTATACGGGGCCGTTTTCTCGACTTTTGTCACCAACTTACGTATGTATGCAAGGCTAACATTTTCTCTGGATGACGTTCGTTGAAAACTGTTGCAGTTCCCCTGAAACAATTATCCTGTTTCGCATACAGGTAAATAATTTCAATTGTTTCAACCATAGAATAAACCAATGTCTCGGAACCAACAAAACTCAAGCAAAAAAAAACAATGGAAAAATTCACAAAAGTTCAATGTTCACAACTCAAAAACAACTTGACAATACACTCGCAAAACTAACAAATAAATCCAATAATCGAGATTTCAGAAATCCTTTTCATATGTCCAATAACTTTTCACCATACGGTTCAGAATTAGCAGAAAGCAATTTGAAAACAGCAATAATTATGTAATTTTTTTAATATACATACCATCTTTATAAAACGTCCTAAAACGTATAAAATATTTTTTTTTTTTTTTAATATACCACGTATTTAAAACAGACTAAAAAGTATTAAATCATTTCTCCTAACCCCATACAGATTTATATCCCCATACAGATTCCTAACCCCATAGAGATTGTCCTGAAAATTTGTGATTGTGAATTTTCAATAGCAATAAAAATAGTTGTATGATTTAAAACGAAAAACATGGGGTGCATGGGATAGATAATAGTAAAGAGTGTAGGGGGCCATTCATCATTTACGTAGGGGTCCCAAGGGGAAGGGGGGGTTGAAAAAATCTCTACATGACCTTAACTCGGGGGAGAAGGGGGTAAAAGTCATTCTTACGTAATATTCGGAATCGGAATGTGCATAATAGACATTTTTTATTGAGACAAAATGTCCGTACAGCAATGTCTCAGGAAACAAAAATCGCACAGAAAATTAAAAGGCAGTTTTAAAAATTATAAACAATTTCTATTTAGACGTTTTACAAGTAATGAGATGTTGATTTGTTGAAAATATGAACAGGATGTTCATAAAATCAGATGTGGAATCATCTGCGACTGAAAGATAAACTTTAGTCACTATCTTTCTATTCAATATTCAATTGAGAATGTTTCCCTTTTCAATAATGAGATGTATTTTATTAATTTTAATATACAATTTAACTACTATGAAAGATAACTTAAGATCAGAAAAACATCGATTGATTCAAGTCTCATTCAAGATTTAAGTCATGTAGTAGACTCAAGTTTTAGACTTCAGTTTCCGTCAATTCAGCCTCATACTTCGAAACAAGTATGGTGTTTTAAGTTAGTGCCTCGATAACATCCATTAGTCAGCCTCGGTAATTAACGAAAATCACGCAATGTGCCCAGCCGATACATAAAACGACTCGACTCATAGACAACCAAACGCTGTCGACTCAGTCGTGAATATAAAATTTCGTTGTTTTTCTCCCATATACTTATCTACACGACGGAAATTGAGATAAAGCTCCCGTCTTAGTGGGTCATTCATATCGCCCGTGAGGGATATTTTTGCGATGCTGGCTCACAGGTTTGTAGGTATGATTTTTATGTATTATTAATTGCATGTTTATAACACGTTTTATAACGATGGGACTCCGGCTAGTTTTTCTATCTGATATATTGATAAAAGGTATGATTTCGAGTTATTGTGTGCCTATTGTGTTCTTAATTGACGATTATTTTGTAATGTTTATGGCAAGTGTATCAATACAGCCAGTGCCTACCACATTTGTTTATGAATGATTGATATTGTGGCCGACTCTTGGTACTTATAAATATACCGGATCAGTCATAAGTTATTAGTACATTAGAAGTTTGATATTATTTTCTAATAAATGTTTATTTATGGTTCAGTATAGAATTTGGCCTCTTGATACTGTATGCTCAGAAAGTGGGGGGACCTCACGGACCCCTGCTCTAATCTCACCTAGCTTGTATGAACTTCGGTAGGTCTAGTCACTCAGAGTTGCTGAACGTATACAGAATCCATCAAAGCAGGTGAAAGGTGTGGGTTGCTACCTTCAAACTGAGTTTCAGTTATTTCTTGAGAATATTGCTAGAACGGAAAGAGGGTGCTTGACAGGGTATATCTGTATGAGGCTAGGAGGAATTATTTCATACTTTTTAGTCAGTTTTATAAACGTAATATATTGAAAAAAAAATATTTAAATAATTATTTTTAACTTTTTAGTCCTTTTTATAAACGTGATATATTGAAAAAAATATTATTTAAATAATTATTCCATTCTTTTTACTCTGTTTTATAAACGTGGTATTTTAAAGGAAAATTATCTAAATAATTATTCATTTCATTCAACTCTGTGTCCCTTCTGGGTATCCGGATTTTTGGGGAGTGTTCTTCCCTTCTATGTTCGGGTTTTTTATATGCTCGTTCCCATTTCCTATTCTCTGGAGCTTTAACCTTACTTTCGCCGAGAATGAATCGCACAAGGGTTTTCTATCGCGGAGCACACTCTACATCGCAAATCAACGTATGCTCATCACCGGTATGGGGAGATTGTGTGACCTCACTTTTGCCCGTAAAAACAGATAGACAAGAAAACGAGTTAATAGTGTATTGTCATCCAGTTCGGAGCCATTTCCGAAGTTTCAAGACTCATCGGGAAGTTAGTTTAAAATCGATTGCAAGATTTACCGGACAGACACATAAACGAGCTTATAAAAACGTGTAATGAACGGTAACCTACCTGATAATAGCATTCGTCTGTTCCTCTGCCGATCAATAAATGTAAAAACGTTCCAGTTGCCTGAGTTTTTCCATTTGTTTTCTAAAGATGTATCAGACACGAGGAGTTGCAATTCGATAGGTGCTTTTCAATCAATGAAATATTTTGAAAACACCACACACTGAACCATTGAAATGTGCATGCGGAATGCCCTGTATTTTGGAGAGTTACATGATTTCGAATAGATAAAATGCTCACCAAGAAGAGATAGATGCTACATATATTGCTAGAGGGAAAGATAATTGCTTTTATAATTTAGAATATAAGTTATTAGCTACATATTTTTCTTTTTTCTGGTTGAGGGTACTGGGGAAAAACTAGATTAAATGGATTCATTCCATCCTCAACAATGCCGAGTAATACCAAATCATGAATACGTATATCAACAGACTAGCAACACAGTTAAATGTTTTAAAATTTCAAAAATTTGGTGACATTCTAGGTTTGGTATCACTGGTGGAAACATAATTTTATAGGACATATTATTTAAGAATAGATTGTTTTTTCGTTAATGATAGGTATTCGAAATATTTATACATATACTTAAAACTACTTGGGGAATCACAGTAAGTTGTACAGTTTTGCAGTACATTTATACAGGTATACTTAGAAAATAATATCATGATGAGACGATATCGGCTGAGTATTTAATTCAACACTGGAAAAAATCCACCAGAGGACTATTTCATTTCCAACTTGAACAATTCATAAGAGTACAGAATAATTGAGGGACTGAGAAGCCAAGGGGTACAAGTGACTTTAAAGAAAAGTTAAGTGCAGTTATAGATAGTTGATAAATAATGAAATGTTGGAGGTAAAGGGTTACAAGTGAATGTTTTTATGTGCAGAGATCTAGTGGCGACATTATACGGACATGAGTGTTTCAGGGCGTTTATCAAAATAATTTAACTTTAAATTGCGTTTTTACAAAATGATGGAATTGTCACTTTTAACTCTTGGCTTCTCACAGTTTCAATTCATGATAACAAAAAACAATTGGATAATTTATATTATTGAAACTACGTTGATGTCGTTTCATGTTATGAGTCACATGAGTCATTCAACAGAATGGAGGCACATCCCCTAACCAAGAAACCAAATTGAGAGAAATATTAGATGGAACCGAATGATTTGAAAGGTAAATTCATTCAGATTCAAATGAGTGCTCTATGTACTTAAAGAGACTAGCTTCGTTACTTTCGAGTATGTCACGATCATTAGTGATAATAATGAAAGAAACCATGATCATTCCCACGTACCTCTAACATGAAATTGTACATGAGCCTTTTCATTCACATTGTATCCATAATCATGAGTGACTATTGTGATAAATTAACATAAATATAGTCACATATGTTTCTGTACCGCATCAGAATTTTTTTAATATTGACTAAATTTGTAGGCTAACTAGTGATATCAAATTAATAGATATACAACGGTAGAAATATAAATGAGCCTCTACAATTCCCAACTTAGGGAGTATTTTTATAGGCGATTTGAGATCTACATATCTATCTTTTGAGTTCCTACCTCAAATTATAAACTAGATGGAGCGATTCATTCATGAAAAGCCTTGTTGGAAATCCTAGATATTGTAATGCATGGAGCGAGTCGAACAAAAAAAATATTGAGAAATCCCTCAATACGAGTCAAACAACAACCTTGTCATTTTCTCACAGCATGTTGAAGACTTCTGTGAGAGCTGTTGTGTAATAAATCTATATCAGCGATTGCATTGCATATATCTTGAACAATTGATGGTCAAGAAAAAATGTGCAGAGTTCAATTATTTCATTGGTCCTGATTAATACCGGTGTCGTAATTAATTTTAGTTGAATCATAATTATCGTCGATATATCGAGACCCTCTTAGCCTCAAAAAATGGAAGAGATCAATGAACATAAAGGAAAAGCTTCAGAATTCTACAATATCATTAAAATGCTCTACATAATAATGACCTAATTACGGCAACACTATTATTTTCTACATTAACAACTATACTGTAGAGGGCCAAAATTTAACATATTTCTGGGTCCCTATTCCTGAAACTATTGTAAACCAGAGCTTGAAATGTTCACATGTTCCTACAATTGTAACGGAGTGATATTTTTGCCTTGGAAAACTTAGCTGAGATTATTTACTGTGGGCACTTCTCGAAGACGATCTGATCAGGATCCTCATGGCGGAAGGAATCGAGGTTCAAGCCGATGTTTACACCAGCACAACGGCGATAGTTCCATCCACCAGAAGGAGGAAGCTACATTCACTAAGAAGGCCGGCCCTCTATGGGGAAACAATTTCATCCAAAGATGCCAAATATTTGGAAAAAATTCTAGATAAGAAACTTACGTCGAACGCTCATCTAGAAAGAGTACAGAGCAAGGAAAGCCCTATGGACTTGTGGAAGAATCCGTGGGAATACATGGAGAATGCAACCCGAACAAATGTAGTGACTTTACCTCACAGTGGTAAGACCTATGGTCATCTGGTGGAGCAAAGGGACATAGAAGAGTGCACGAGAAAAGCTCAACAAACTCCAGGTACAAGCGTGTCTGACCATAATGGGGGCAGCGACATCAGAAATATAAATCATCCGCAACATCCTTTCGTTGTATATTTGCTTGGAAAGGAAGCAAGAGTAAGTATATACAGAAACCTGTCAAGGTCAACTAGCAATAGGGGAGGAAGTTGTCCCAAGATCGAGATAAAATCCCATCCGATTTTAGCAATGGCATCAGATATAATGATCCCCCTATACAACTTTGAGTGACCTTATGGGAGGCGAAAGAACAAGAACTCACAGGGCTAATTTACATTGGTACACAGACGGCTCCAAAACGGAAGACCAAGTTGGGATAGTACGCTACCATATTCCAGGCAGAAGTCCATGCAATCAAACTCTGCATATAAGAGCGGGTTGTATCACCTCTGGTCACCTTTGGTTTTGCTGACTGCGGTTTTCTCTCTTTTTATTGCCATGATCTAGAAAGAGAGAAAACCTGTAGTTAACCTTTACTAAAGGACACAGCTGGTCGTGTTACAACCCACCCTAAAGCCGGGATCCAACGGCGCGTGGAGTTGCACTCCTCGCGCCAAACTTGCCAGTTCACGTGCCGTCGGATAGGGCAGGCTTGGTGATCTTCAGTCGGCGCGGTGAGTCCCGTCGTCTGTCGGCAAATAAACACGGTTCAAAGGAACTCGGACGATGGCGCCCAACATGTGTGTACCGCTCCAACGACAAGGCTAGGCGCGTGGTACTGTCAGTGCCGTGGTAACTTTCACGAAGTGGTGTTAGAATTTTTATCCCTCTATGAAGCCGAGCCGATTATTTGGAACCCACGGGATCCAAACCATAAAAACAGGAATTTAATTCATGATGCCTGAAAGCGAATTGAAGAGCAAATGAGTATAAAATATTTGATGGCAAATTTTTACCGCCAACACTGCCGGCGTACAACAGACTACAACAGACTACAACAGCTGTGGGTCCACGTCTGAAACCGCGATCCTACGTGCGCCGTGGGAACGGCCTGACACATTTATTTGCGCCAACCTTGACACTCAACCCTCAATCCAGGATTGCCACTCCACGCACCATTGGATCCCGGCTCAAGAAATACTGAACGGAAACAGTAAAACACAATCGATCTAAATCATGTCGGACAGCCAAGCAGCACTGAAAGCTCTGCATCAATTCGGATATAATTCAGATTAGTAAGGGACAACAGAATAACTCTGCTATGGGTCCCTGGACACAAAGTCTTTGAAGGAAATGAGAAAGTCGACCTTCTGGCAAAAGAAGGGATCAATAGTACTTGAGCCCTTCTTCGGAACATCAAAGAGCCTAGCCAAAGGAGTGTTCTGAGACTGGACCAAGCGGAAAAAACGCGAGTACGGTTATGAAATAGGGAGAGAAGTCCACTCTATGGCATTCATACCAAATCCTTCGAAAAGAAGAACAGCAGCCCTGTTAGAACTGAATAGGAAAAACCTGAGGGTCATAACAAGACTACTGATAGGTCTCTGTAAACTGCGAAAGCATCTTCCCTGAAAAAATCGGACACGCAGAGTGTCGCTCTTACCAAGACGAAGAAGATAAAACAGAACACATTTTGTGCAGATGCAACGGTCTGGAATGGGATTGGGACCATTAAATCATCTGTTCGAGGTTAACTATACGTTGAGATATAAGACTAGTCTCTCAACTTATCCGTGCTTTCCAAGCCGACTACGTCTGATTGGCTTCTGAATGAAGAAGTATAAGCTCAGAGTATATTCACTCAGCTTTCCTATTCCCTTTTGAATCAAGATCCCAGTTGAAGAAGCTCAGGGTAGGAGCTGTAGGAACTTTGGAATTATTAGAGCCGTTGAACTAGTACGAGCTCAGGGTAATTGTTATACCGAGCGTTATAACGCTATTGCCCCTCTGGCCTTTCCCCCAAAGCGGTCGATTGAGCTTTCAAGAAGGATTTTTGGTAACAGCCCTGTGCGAACCGCATGCAGAAATTCGGCATAAGCCCTAGATTACCCCGAGTTGGCTCGCCTCTTTGAATTGGGCTCTTGTTAGAGGATTAGTACTGAGTTATGACCTGTTTATCAGTCGAATCTGCTTTTTTTGTTGTACATGTAAGATATAGGAGGAAAAATAGAATTCTCCACTGTTTTTTTTTCATATTTCATTATCATCGTTACTAGTACAAATGTGTAGCCGATAACCAGGTTATTTTTCCTTCACTGTAGCTACCCGGCATAAGTGAAATTGAAGGTGGCGCTCGAGAGCCAATCAGAATGAAGTGGCGAATTGGGTAGAAAAACCCATTAAGTATACAATATTTATATTTTCAGTTCACTACTGTGAGAAGTTGGTGTAAGTACACTACTCAAAACGAAAAAGGAGCCACTTCTTTCTTTTTAATTTTCTTTAATAATAATAATTGTTATAATTTATTTGTGCAACCAAGTACAAAGATAAAACTTGTGTCCACTTAGTACATATTTGCAGTTCAAAGATTTGTAGCAAAACATTCATTCTTATCAACAGTTTTTTTATTCCAACAAAAAAATGGAAAAAATGACAATAGATAGATAGATAATTGCATTTATCAAGTTGCTGTAGTTTCGCGCTAAATGTGAAAGAATCAAAATGAATGTTGATGTGCTTGGAGCAGAGTGTATTTAACAGAGATTCAGTTTGCTATGGTCATCACTCTAATTCAAGTGGGACACACAAGTAGCCCGAATATTAAATGTCAGTCGCGCTGCCATGAATAAAATGTATGGCATTGTTAGAAGGAAACCTTACCCGCGTCGTACAAGAGCAACTTTCGAGAGGGAAGACCGTTCAATACGACTTTGAGCCACCAGAGCACGCAGAAGTACCGCTACAACGCTTTGAAATCAGCTTGTTGCCAGCACAGGAACTTGAATAAGTACAGGTTTCACGAACGTCAGCTTCATGCCAGAAGCACAGCTAAAGTTCCCTCTAACCCCTGCGCATCGTAGATTGTTTGCTGATGAACATGTGAATTGGAACTTGGAGCAGTAGGGCAACGTGCTGTTCACTGACGAATCGAGATTCTCTTTGAATTGCATTGATGGACGAGTCTGGAGACGTCCAGGTGAACGTTTTTTAGACTGCACTGTGGAAGAAAGAGTTCCATTTGGAGGAGGGTTTGGGGTGTGATAACTTTGAATGGGCTGGTGGTAATTCGTGAGGGGTCTATGACGGCACGTAGTTACATGGACCAAGTTTCAGAACCACATGTAGCACCATTTGTCGAAAACGTAGGTCCATAATTCATTCTGCAACAAGACAATGCCCGCCCACACACCGCCAGAATAGTGCAAAATTACCTCAATGCCCAAAATATTGAGCACGTCTGGGATACACTTGGGAAGCCATTGGTGGACCGTCAGCTAATTCAGAACCTTCAACATGTTAAAAATCCTCTTGGAAGAGTGGGAGCAACTGGATCCTCAAATTATTCGGAATTTAATTGAAAGTATGCCCCGTCGTTGTGCAGAAGTTTTACGAGTTAGAGGAGGCCATAATAATTCTCAGAACACAATAAAAAGCATAACCGCACATTTCTGCATTTCTTTCCTGTAAGCATCACAAGCAGATTACAAAAAATGTACTAAATATTCAGAGTACGGTCCAATATATTAAAAAGAAAAATTATACAAAAAATTATTTTAGTACAAAAATATCCACATTTTTAACAGTAGCTACTTTTTTCGTTTTGAGTAGTGTATACTCGGCTAGCACTAAACTCTCAAACTTACATTTGTAGCATGTTGCGTTGGCCAGGGGATGTTGCCTCAAAGAATCTTTGGAAAACTAGGCTTTTGCAGATATCGTTTCAACATGCTGAGATCTGGGGTAAACATTCATCGTAAACTTAACACTATGTGTTTATAAACCTTGTGTCAAATCCTTAATGGCTTGCAGTATTCTTTTGACGTGACCCACTTTGGTAACTCCTAGCTCCTTCAGATCTCTGCGGGCTAGCGTAAGAAGTTCCCTACCTCTGATGTCGTTCTTCTCGAAGCTGTCGATGTACTCTGAAAGCTGAAGTGTTTCCAGCCACGTTGCAACTTCCTGGGTTCCCCAAGAATCCACTTCCCTCTTGTGGCTGGACTGTTGAGACGATGACCCCTTTGTTCGGAACTTGAGCCAAAATAGGCCCTTTCGCTTATGTTCCATCTGAAAAAAATAAAACAAAGAGATTGATGAGCATAATTTCCAGAAAGAGTCTATATATTGGACTGATGAAATGAAAACCATTGGCGGAGCAGTCCTACCTATATATCGTTCCTAAAACTGGAGTTATAGTATTGATTTTGGTAATGTCATTGTAAATATTAGTATTAATTTGTGGTAATACAAAGATATTATTGTGGTATACCGATTTACCCGCAGAATACATATTTATAGTGGTATTATATATAAGTAAGGCTGCCAGATTAAGAACTTTGTTCTGTAAACAAAAATAAATCTATAAAACATTGTAAGATATTTCCATATACCAGCTAATTCAATATTTTTCACACGCTGTATTTACTGTGAAAAGCACCTTACCGTTTCAGGCATATAAATCATAGACTCAGAAGTTTCAAAGGTAGTGTAAAGACAGATCTGTCTGTCTGCTAGTTTGAAGACGGCTCTGTCTGTCTGTCTCTCTGTGAATGCATCCGGTGTTCAGCATCAAATATTGTAATTGATGCCTAGTCTTTTGAAAAGTACAAGAAGTGTCAAAATACCAGACCCCTGGTTGCTACCCTAGTGTGTGTGGAACTACTATAAAATCTGGCGCCCGAAATTCAAAGTTGAGATAAGAACATATTTCCTGTATAGTACTTCGGCGTATAAGTAATGTACTTCTAGGGCCGTTTTAGCCGTAGAATTTCCGACCCTAAGAAAACGCGTTGCAATGTTTGCAAGTATTTCTCACCTATTTCGCAGCATTTTAACACATAATCAGAATAGACAATTTGTAGTACTATACTCTACTTGCAATATGTTTTCGAAAAATTGAAATCGGACCACTGCATCCAGGCTTGCTCCAATGAAGTACATTAAAAAGTTTAATATGACTACTATGTCGCGGAGAGCCTGCGCTATAACTTTAAAAATTGCGGTGTTATGAATTTCCGGTTTTTACTATTTTTCTCCATTACTAAGAATCCTATCGAGTCGTGCTAGGGCTTATTTTTTTCGCAATTTGATTCTCTACGCATCGAGATTGCTTCATTAATTTTCATGTTACCAGCGAAAAACGGAAAAAGAACACGATTTTTGCACTTAAATAATTATAATAAATTGAGAAATTATAGTTGCGAGTAGGGACAATAACAGTATATAATAACTACGGACCGTCTTTCGTATGATGGCACAGTCGGTTTCCTGATACTATTTTCGCCACAGAATCAGTAATTTTTTGCTCTATTGATTGGTCTGGGTGGGTGAGAAGAGATGCCATTCAAAACTAACATTATTGCCTCAAACTTCGAGATGCATAAAAGAAAATTTTGAATAGACTCCGCCGATACTTGATGAAAATCCATAACTGAAGTTGTGATGGCCGCGATCAACCAATTTATTTTAACGTAAAAATTCGTGATACCGTTGACTGAAGCAACGGACACAAAAGGTGAACGACTGTTTTACTTCGTCCGCTATTAAATTGAAAGGCAGGAATGCGGGATGAGTTCCGACAAAGAGATAAAAACCTCGTAAAATATTTGATATGATACACCCCTCATCAAAATGCCTCATGAATATGTTACGTTGACAGCGACGAACTAACAGTTGATACAGACCGAAAATAAGTACGACAGGACAGTTATTTTTATAACTATTGAGCTCCACGCCGCGATAGATAATTAACGATTATCCGGCAGCCGGGATGAAATATGAACGCGCAAAGAATGCGATTGAAATATACCGCGGAGGAAATTAATGTCCGAAGTTATAATCCATTACTGTGGGAACAACACCGCACCTGTTCGATACCGAAAAGGGGTCATAGTGGGGAGATACTATATAAGAACAAAGTCAAAGGTGAAAAGTCGAGTCAGTCAGTTAAGATTAGAGAGAGGTTCAGTTTAGTAATAGAGTATAGCGCATCAGAGAGAATCAAATTCTATCTAGTGAAGATGCATAGCTATCTTCTTATACGAAAAAAGTGTAGGCTTCGTAAATTATTCATAAAGTAGCCAGTTTATCAGAAATATACAGAAAATAGTGGAAGTGCATACAACAGAAATTATCTCAGTAATAACTCAACGAATAAAATTCAAATTTTACAAAGAAGCTAAATGATCATATTACGAACCAGTGAACGCGTAATAAAAATCGGTAATCCAAAATAAAAATCAAGTAACATAAAACGTGGTGTGTTCTCTAGTCGAGGGTAAGAAAATAAAACTGTTTATTTGGCAAGATATATATGTATATGGTAATAAGGAACCATTCAATTATTTGATTTCATAGTAGAGTCAACTAATAATTCGACAAAAGTAGTAATATTAGCAATTGCCAAGGTAACTGAACAGTTATTCTACTAGGCATCCTATATTTGTTTCATATTCAAGTATATCTTATATATTAAATTCATTCTGACGTTCTATACATTTTCTCCGTAACTTATACCATGGGTATAAGTTGTTATTATTATTCTTTAGAAAATACATATATATTATTAAATTCCTAAGTGTATTATTGTTTCTGAACTATCTGAGATTGGTAACTGTACTGTCAAATTAAGGCCCACGCTTCATTATATACTGAGTGTGATAGCTTCCCAAGCCGCTCTGGGAGGTTGTCCAGTTATTGGTCGATAGACAAATAATGCCCAGTATAGTTGAGGCCTAGCTTTAACAAATAACGAGCAGTCATAACAAAGTAAACTAAAAACACGTCACTACAATTTTCATAAAAAAAAGTATATTCAATGGACAAATGAATCTGAGAAACATATTTCATACAATTTTGTACCAAATCACAACTTCGCATCTCAAAGCTAGTGATGAGTCGAATTGTGATGCAACATAAATCTAGAAATTTCACCCACCTGATCTCCTTGCAGAGGTTGCAGATACACTAGAGAACCAGCCGACGTCTCATACATGACACATTTCCTCAGCTCCAGCTCAGTATTCGCCAAACTGGCGCTGAGCTTGCTCTCCAGATCCTCCCTCAGCTTCAGCTTGTGCCCTCTGTCGTGCAACAAACAACAGCTCTCCTCGTACAGTAGCTTGACAGCCGTTACCAATTTCGTGAATTCTTCACGTAGTCGTGGTCCCTCAAGAATTTTCCCGCTAGGGTGAATGTTTTCGAGACAAGTATCCACCTTGGTCGATAGAGTATATAAATCAACTTCTAAACTGTAACTTATAGCTAATATCTTGATCCACTTCGTCAGCGTTGTCACGCATTCGATGAAGTTGATAAGCAGGTAGTGCTCCTCTTCGGTGAACGAAAGGTCGGGCTCGGCAGTTTCCGGTGGCCTGTCTACGAAGGTCACCGTATGTTCTCCTTCTCCGGGTGATGACCGTGCTGCGTAGGCACTGCTCCGCTGAATGAGTGTTGCCTGATTTTCTCGATGTTGACGCCCAGGAACGATTTCTCGTGCGAAGGCATGCTTTGCCGGCTGAGGCTACTTCGGCCCTTGTCGTGCGATATCGACGACCTGGGCTTGGCGCCTTGAGCCGAAATGCTCTGTCGTTGTTTCTCCCAGGACTTGAGGGAGTTTTCTAACGATCTATTTCTACACAGCATTTGCATTCGATTCTTGTGTAGGATGCGGATTATGCCAGGAGGTTGGATCCACGCTTCGCCGTCTACTTGGATTGGAACCCCTTCGTCTCCTAGAGAACATATGAAAGAATTTATAATTATAGTAATTTCATCCCATGAAACATACATATCACTGAGATTGTCACAGTGTACAGCTCAAGCATAATTAAAGTTCACTCTGGAGTACCACAAGGAAGTCACTGTGGTCCCTTGCTATTCAATTTGTGAACGATATTAGTGAAAGTATAGGTGACTCACACTTCTTACTCTTCGCTGATGATTTGAAAATATACAAAATCATTTAAAAGAATGCAGACTGTTTTATGCTACGGGGTGATTTTAAAAACAATGTACGATGTGCAACCTGAATGGTAAGTGTAATGTTCTTAAGACTGTTGTTGAAATGATAGATCTAATACTTCTTCACTAAGATTATTTATTGGTACACCAATTGAAATAACCATTATATTTTGAATCGGGAGCGATGTACTCTATCGCGGTACCGGGAATAGACTGCCTATTGCAGCGTTGCCAAGTCTCTGATAAGTAGGAAATAATGAATACATTACACTAAGGACCAACTGTTTCTCTATTTACTTCAATAGATTCCACAATGATTCCAGATATCCATATTCCATTAATGAAATGAACTTAACAAGGGTGCATGAGATAAGTAATCTTGGCATTCCGGTTGTTGTTAAACTATCTCAGATTTCATTTACGTTCACATATACATCATAGATATCTCACCTAGAATGTTGATTTGGATACTCTGGCATTGTGCAATCCTGTGATGTTGAAGATTTATCAATCTCGAAGCAGCCATTTGTACTGATCCAAACACCGCAACAACCTCCAAAATCTTGTCATCGAAAGAGGGTGCTAAAAAAATATCACCTTCCTTTGTTCCTCCCCAAAAGTTTATACCCCCCATGAAACTGAAAAATAATAATAATCATTGGAGACTCCAACTTACGTTTGAGTTACATCAAATTTTAAATCGTCAAATATTAGGGTTAAGAAAAATAATTACTTCCAAAGTGGCTACTATATAATACAGTACTCAAAACGAAAAAGGAGCCGCTTCTTCCTTCTGTTATACATTAATTGTGCCACCAAGTACAAAGATAAAACTTTGCGTCCACTCAGTACCTACACATATTGCAGTTTGAGGATTTGTAGCAAAACATTCTTGATAAAATGAACCTCCTTAGTCTTAATGACAATTGAGATCCTAAACTAATGTGAGTAACTAATTTTGAGTCAGCGCCAAACAAACAATTAACGAAGATCATTATAGTACTTTGAAGAATTAATCAAAACGCCGTCGTGCCGCTGCCATCATTTTACGCTTCACCTAATTCAGTTGAGAGTTTGTTTGGCGCCAAAATTTTCCATCAGTTTAGAAGCTCAATTATCATTAAGACTAAGGAGGTTTATTTTATTTTTTGCTTTTCACTTGATTTTATCGTCGGTTTAATTTTTTGTTCAAAAGTTTTCACACACAAACTTGAATGAGCCGATTCCTAGGAATGAACAAATATAAGAGAATAGAAGAGATGAAAGGGAATCATATTATTCAAGAATAACTAAATCAAGAACATCTACCAAATGAGAAGTCTTCATTTCAACATAACACATGCTGACACAAGCACACAAGTTTTATTCATAGGATAGGATGAAACAGAATAACATTTCCTCAGAAGTTTCACAAAATAGTGACCTGGCAACTCGCCGATCGCGGAGGTGGCCAGGAATTACAGCGTTGCCAAGCGTTATTCATAATATTTCTTTACAATGTGAGCAGACCAAAAAAATAATAACGTAGGCACTCGGTATACATACATATTTTTCAAGAATAACTAAATCAAGAACAGCCAACAAATGGAAAGTCTTCGTTCCAATATAACACACACAAGTTCTGTTTTATTCATCGGATGAAACAGAATAACATTTCCTCAGAACTCGGGAAAATGACAAATCAATGGACTTATGACGTCAAAAGAAGCGGCAATAACGCTGTGTTTGAATGTCTCACTGAATTTGAGAGTTTTAGAGCGGCGTTTATTCGAATATTACACAATATGAATAATTAATAATGAAAGAAGGGAATTTTGTGGCATCGTGGACAAATTATTAAATTAATAAATTAAAGAAAAAAAAGCATTCTAAAGTGGGAGTCGAACCCCCGACCTTATGATCTCTAGCCAAACGCTCTACCAACTGAGCCATTCGAGGACATAGGAATCGACATACACTCGTGAATCCTTTCCTTCCATTATTTAATATTCATGTTAGAAAAATTAATCGAAAATCTGTACTCATCACTGGCCGTCGAGATCCATTACCTGACACTCACTTCATCGTAATTTGACAATTTCAGTAGCAGATTCAAGCAGATGATCTCTAACCACTGAAGATTAAGCCAAATATATAATGTGGAAGTGGAAATATTGCGTCCGAAATACATATAATGAAAGAAGGGAATTTTGTGGCATACTGGACAAATGATTGAATTAATAAAGTAAAGAAAAAAAAATCTGCTACTGAAATCGTCAAATAACGATGAAGTTTGATTTTCGATTCATTTTTCTAATATGAATATTAAATTATGGAAGGAAAGGATTCACGAGTGTGTGTCGATTTCTATGTCCTTGAATGGCTCAGTTGGTAGAGCTATTGCTAGAAATCCTAAGGTCGTGGGTTCGATCCCACTTGAGGATGCTTTTTTCTTTAATTTAATAATTTAATAATTTGTCAACTATGCCACAAAATTCCCTTCTTTCATTATTACACAATATATTCTACGAAAAACTATGCATATATAATCTTTTATCATTATACTTCAACTTCAAGCACTTATGAAGCAAATTGGTGAGTTTGAGATCTCGCCTATTCTGTATTTCAGGCAGAGGTCTCCGCAATTCTTCAATGTGCAAAGGAAAACAACAGGAGAACCATAGTAGAAGAGCAGATCCACATTCTCTCAGACAGCCAGGCGGCACTGAAGGCTCTGAGCAGTCAGGAAGTGACGTCCCAAGTGTTATGGACCTGTGCAGAGGAACTGACAATAGTGGCGGAATGAAACTGCGTCAAGCTGATTTGGATGACAGGACATCAGGCATTAGCAGGGAATAGGGAATGAAAAAGCCGACGAACTGGCTAGAAGAGGGTCAGAAAACGAATCAACTTTAGGACACACCCTCGGGGTACCAATCCCAAGTAGCACACAGAGGTCATAATTCGGTTGTACAGACGTCTACTAGACCTTTCGCAAAAGTCCATGACTTATATCTTGTAATATGCTAAGACGTCGCTATGTATGCCAATACGACAAAAAAGCACACTCTTGCGACATCACATCGACGTTATAAAGTAGTGGTAATGACTTGCCAATATAGACTTATATAAGCCAGTCGCAAAAGGGTCGTTCTGTGGTCTTAGTGTAGTCATTATATCATTATGCATGAAGGTCATAATCTTTCTAATATAGTATTACAATATGTATACCATATCAAAAGATTTTATATAATATCAATATAATATATAAGTCAGCCTTCCTTTACATGTTCATGATACTCTGTGACCGTGATAGTTATCGAGACAAAAATGATTTCCATTTATGTGTCTTTAAGAATTGTTCTCTAGTGACCAAGCAAATCCATTTTTAGGATCAAAATCCAATTCTACTCACTTAAAATTCATGCGCCTCGAAAATGAAGAGAGATAAATATTTATTTTCATTTCAGAAAAAATAGATTTCATCAATTTTTCTCATTAATCGTTGAAATATAGACCATATTACGGAAAATACTTGATTAGTAATCTCAATGATTTTCAAAATTGATTAAAACACAGGTCCCATTGTCTTTATTTTAGAATTGTTCCTATGACCAGCAATATTTTAATCAAAATCAATTCTGACATTAAAATTTGATGCGCCTTCGATGAAGAGATAAATATTTATTTTCATTTCAGAAAAATAGATTTCATCAATTTTTCTCATTAATCGTTGAAATATTTAGACCATATTACGAAAATAGCTTGATTAGCACATCTCAATGATTTTAAATTGATAAACACGGTCCATTTTTTATTTTAAATATTTGTTCCAATATGGTACCAGAATGATGTTATCAATCAATCGAAAACATGGATGCGCCTCTAGTGCAAAAGTTGTAATTACTCCGATTACTATCATAGAATAGTTACGAGTGTCTCAAAGCCATTCGCAATATCTTGAACAAGTAGCAAGTTTTGTTGTACTAACGTGAAGCTATAAAACAGAAAAGATATACACCGAGTGCATAAGCATTCCGCTAGTTCCGCCTAATGGAAAACGCTAAAAATAACTGACATTTACAATAGAGGTTATGTTTATGTTGAACAGTTATATTTAAATATTTTTTATTTATCACTGGAAGTGCACATACATATTATTTATGTCTTTCCTTGTTGTGAAAACAACTGAAGGCACTGGATGAACTTCATTCTTTTGCAGTGTCCCGATAGACTGATTCATTATTTCAGATGTTAATTTTGGGGTAGGCACTCGTCCTTCCTCTTAATATTTTTCTATACGCTCCAGTTCTCTTGTAAGGCAGATTGTTTTTTTTTTTGGCATTTTAATCATTCATACGGAACTGAATATTCTACATACATAACACAACACCTATCCAACAAAAATAACATAACCAACAAAAAGAATCTAACCATAGATACATAATGTAATCATTACGACCAAAGTTCATCAGTTGATAAAACTACGTTACATGAGTACAATATGTAGTCCTAGAAACGTTTCAAAAATCTATTCATTAGAACCACATATGTTTCATAATAACCTCACAGCAACTGCTCTTAAGTTCTACTTAACGACACATACAATTTATTTACATACAAACCACAGTACAACTTCATCTCGAGAATTCTTTATTGTACTCTCGTTATATCTACTACACGACGTCATAGCAACGCCTGAAGGTTATAAAACGCACATTAACTTTTTTGTTTTAAAACATACAAATACGTGGTCTTTAAGACGGTATAAGAAGTAATTATGTTAATTTTATGACTCTGTGCTACTTGGGAAGCGCATGGCATGTGCGTCTGTAGGAGACTGGACCCAGGAAAAACACAAACAATACTATTTACTAGTATAACATTCTATTCAGCAGATCTATTAACTTTAAACACGGAACATCTAAAAATCATTTATTAGGCTCATAATTGGACAGGTGCCAGTAAACGAGCGAGCACCTCAATAAAATGGGATGTTCAATGGCATAAAGATTATGCGCCAAGGAACCAGAAAGAGTATCACAATTACTGTGCAACTCCGGAGGTTTGGACCGCAAAAGACAGTTAATTTTCGGGCAAACAATTGGTGAACCGAAACTGCACAGCACACACCCAGTGAAGGACTTGTACAAACTTGTACAATGCACGAAATTACTGGAATGGGTGCTGCAAATGTGAAAAACAGGCAAGAAACAATGAACCAACACATGCGGGAAAAAAACAACACCCCCCAAATATTTACGTCAACTTCAATGAAAGAAAGGGATAGGTGCAAAAAAATCGTTGTCCAGAGCAATCAAAAAACTTTGATAACACCAGCGCTCTGGTGGAAAAAAAAATACCAATATTACCATGCAGAGAAACCAAAGATTACGAAGAAATATATATGTTACCTACTGAGACTACGATCGGAAATTCGTATTATTTGGGAAAAACCGGGCCCTGTGGCTGAAATGTTTGGGTTGTTCTGGCTAGGCTCACAATGGATGTACTAATGGAGAAAGAAAGTGATACTATGTGTGCGATCCCTTAATATATTGTTAATTGCAGGGTAATACCGGCCATTCATATATTTTTTATTTTTAAACGATTTGTTCATTCCTAATCAAAGAGTACTTTATTACCGAACATCTCATCTCACATATGAACCTCCCAGTTCCCTTTAAATTACAGAATATCCGAAATATTTAAGACCTAAAGATGAATTTAATAAAATTCGAAATGTTGGCAAGGAAATAATAGTTTTTCTTCAACCAAACCGATCCGAATCCCAACGAACCTTCTTAATATTATATGAAAATTTGAATATTCTTCTGTGAATCAGAAATAAAATTTTTTTACCTAGGAATGTTCAATATCACGATTCCTTGTAAACTTGGCAGTGGAATTCTTTGACCGTCACACTCCAGCTGTACCCTCTGCGCCAGATTCTTGTAGGTCTTCTGGAGCCACTGTTTGCTCCCCAACACCCCGTACCACATGTAGTTTTTCGCCCGCGACCTGCATTTCTCCGGATGTTCTTCCCTCTTGTGGTGGAAGTCGAGCGATATTTTGGCATCGATGCCGATACCGAAATAGTTGTTCATGACGCATCGCTCATAGAAGCCTTCGGAAAGAGTCTCGTCGGGGTCAATGAGGGGGCTAACTGCGGCGCAGAGGGTGTCGGCGTTGGCCAGCAGGCATTTGCTGATGAAGCCACCTCCTGTGTTGACATCTGTAAGTAAAATGTCAGTTTGAGTCGAAAATGAGAAAAAATATCGAGGAAGCTGGTTCAATTCGAACGTTTGGTACAACTTAATCAATTAATAAACAAAATTTTGACATTGTATTATAGTGTGTAGTTTTTAACGCCTTCTATCTTGATTTTGGGATAGCGGGAATAGGACAAAGTAATGAGTGGCCTGAGATTACCAAATTGCCGACGTTTCGACGTTCATTGACGTCTTTTTCAAGGCTGAAATAGTTATTTATGTACCAAGGACGAAAAACTGTCTATTATAGTCGAGCCTGCAAGCAGGCGAGACAATAGACAGTTTTTCGCCGAAGTGCATATTACATTTTTTCGTCGACCTCTACATACCTTTATGAAAGTAAGCACTCACCTGTTTGCTGGCCTCGGCTACGTCCCACTCTTCGAACTGCAGACTCGATCATAATTTTAATGAATTTAAACAAAATGTATTCTGATTTGAAGTGTAACAACTGTCTATTTTAATTATACTACAAAATTAAATCAATCTCGAAAATAAATATTGAATGTATAGTTTGTGCAATTATGGGTATTAATTCCTGCTGTCGAAGAAGATGCAAGAGACAAGTTTTGATTTTGGGTACTTGTTGATGCAACTTCAGATGCAGGTGCTCCAGCAGCACTATTTCCGAAACTTCTCTCTTGGAGTGCTTTACCTGTTAAAATGCTTTTTGATACGTTTATTTTATTGGAAATGGAATCCTCAATGTATCTCCAAAATGAATATTTTCAGGTCCATGTTTGGGGCTCTGATCGAATAATATTTCTCTGTATGATGTTAAGTGGCCTCACTGGTTATTGTAACATGGAGTACTTATAGGAGAAGGTCAAAATAACTGAAATCACTAGATCAGTTGCCATCCTCAGGACAATGTACAGTAGGTTCCTTATAATAAGATGTATGTTAGAAGGGACATATACTTCGAAATCACCTTACGTGTTTAATAATATAAATGAAAAACTCCTATGTATAGATAACGGGAGAAGAGTTTGTTCTTACATACATTTTATTATGACAAGGAACCTATTGTACATCTCCGTGAGGATTACTTCATAAAAGTCGAAACGTCGGCAACAGATTGAGACGGTGTGCCCCCGGGTCTTGTTAGATTACACAAATTCCTAGATCTTGGTAGGTAGGGGGAGTAGTATGTAGTCAACAATGGAAAGCACCTGGGCATCGTCTGAGGATGGAATATCATTCAGGGAAAGAGTATACCCTCTACACTTCCAAGAAAAGGGTTCCTAGGACAAAGAATCTAACCGAAAGTAAGTAAAATTCCTTTGATGGGTTCTTTCCCTTTTTGGCCACTGAAATTATGGAATTGCACCACAACTTATAACTCGAAGACTGGATGAAGAGAGCAAGGTGAGTATGAATCACTTTATACGTATGAGATACATACGCTTCATAGGTAACGTTGTATGTACTTCCTACGATTCAACTTCAGCACTACGCTGCCATCTCCAAATCACATTTTCCCAACAATTTTCCATCCAAAATTGAAATACACACTCCATTGATTAATCTGAGCATACAAATATCCATCTTAGGGACAGAAAGAACAAATCTGGGAACGTTATAGAGATTAGGGTACCCGACTCAACTTTAACGATATCCTGTATTGTTCCAATAATATTTATCCGCTGAAATGACTTCCTAAATCGTAGAAGACACTTTATTAATGGAGCTGATGAGAATGATAGTAACTCTACAGGTAGAAAAAACGAATCTTGTGACTTATAAGCAGGTAGGAGTTACCGTCATATTCTACGCTCCCCTGAAATCTTTATATAAGGTATCTCTATATATTTCACACCTTAAATGGAAGAATATACTTTCCTGATAAAGCTGATAGGAAGAATATTAACTTTAGAATTAGTAAAACCAAATCTAGACAACATTATGGAAATTAGGGATGACAGTCCGACTTCTACGTTACTCTGTCATCTCCCTAGAAGATTTCTCTACTAATCCAATATAGATAATGAAAGAATACACTTTTCTTATCAAGCTGATATACTTTTCACCCACCTTACAGAGCTTGAGAGCTGAAAATAGAGTTTCAAAAAGGAAATTGTCCGGAAGCGTCATATATAAACAACACGTCAACCACCAACTTCATAGCTCAAATTTGGGAAATGCGGTACTTTTTCATACGGGAAATCTGGTTCTAATGGAAGAACAGATATCTTAATCCATTTTCGTACCAGTTTCAGATTGCAAATCCATTCGGGAAATTCGAATATTGGCAAATTCCAGTCGGATGGTTTGGATTCATGAAAACAAAACATGGTAACCCTAGAAACATCCTTTTTCCTATAAAAGCGAGTCCAAAATCAACGGAGATTCATTCAAGTTCAAGTAGTCGAAGTGGTTACATCTCCCAGTTGAAGTTTTCCTCCTTGGTAAGAAATAATTTTGATCTTCTTCTTCGTTTCCCTTTTTGGTTTTCTGACTCCTTATGGTGTCAATTCCACCAGATCAGGTGTTCTTCTGTTTGACGTGAAGGATTATTGTGAGGGATATAGTTATTTTCTATTAGTAATGGGAAATAGAAGTTACATCTATGGATATTAGGTATTATAATTTCTCAAAATTCCTTCATCACACTATAACACATACATTGAAAGAAAGCCCTTTTGTTAATGAGGGGATTTTCATAAGTCCAATCAGTTAAATTCTTCATATTTTAATTTTACTCTTTTCGAAAAATTTGTTAAGTATATCTAATATTTTATAGTTCAAGTCTCTTAGCAAAATTTGATTTGAAAAGGGGGGAGTTAAACCTATATTGATAAGATTATAATATAAAGTGTCTATGTTTTGTTTATTGTTTTCACATTCAAATAGGATGTGGTTTATATCTCCCACTTTCCCACAGTCGCAAAGGTTTCTGTCGACCACTTTGATTCTATACAGATGAGAAAAAATACAACAATGACCTATTCTTATTCTCATAATAGATGTAAACGTCTTTCGGGGAAGCGATTGGCATGTATAAAACCAAGGTTTTTTTTGGATATTGGGTTGTAAGTCCTTTAATCGGGAACCTTTATATATTGAAGTTTGATCCCAGAATAGTTGAAATTTGGTCCTGGATATTTCTTTATTATATGAGATTAAATCCATATTTTGGATTTTTTCCAATTTATACGGAATAGTTGCATTTTTCGCGAGTTGATCTGCTTTCTCGTTTCCCTCGATATTACTGTGTCCAGGGATCCAGCATAATTTAATGTTGCAGTTATTTTTTAGATGTTCCATCCATAACTCCTTAATTTTGAGGAACCAGATATTCTTGTTTGTTTTTTGTTTGTTATTTTGTAAACCTATAACTGCGCTTTTTGAGTCGGTAAGTATTATATAATTATCCGGTTCATTATTTATTAGAAGTGCAAAAAAAATTGCAGTAAGTTCTGCAGTCAGGATGCTAGAATTAGGGTGGATTACTCCACTTTTTTCACAATTTTTGTGGGGGATGTATATTCCAAATGCTGTTTTGTCCTTTGTTTTAGAGCCATCCGTGTAGATCTTTTTATAAGATGGCCATTTATTATTAACAATTTCCAAAAAGTTTGAATTCAAGTTTATGCCTATTACATCTGATTTTCCTATTCCGATATTAGAATAAGATTCATAAGTACCATGGAAAATTTCTAAAGGGAATTTAAATGTAGGGTTATAGGGGAATGACAGGATTTGGCTAAAGGGGGGGGAGCAGAGATTCTCGTATGGATTTGTAAAGAATACTCGATCTCATATTATTTAGGTTAGAGTTTGAGATACTTTCTTCATATTTGCGCATTTTAATAATAATTGGATTTGATTGAATAGCAAGCTGCTTAAGAATGAATCTAAGAGTATTCGTGTTTTGTTGTAATTCTATTGGGAGTTGGTTTGCCTCAACTAATATAGCATTTGTGGGTGTTGAATTCATCAGACCCAGGCAGATTCTGAGGGATTTAAACTGTAAACTGGATAATTTCCTAATATTATATTTGCTAGTATGCCCATATATAATCAAGCAGTACTCAATTCTTGAAGCAATCATTGAGACATGCATGTTAGTCATTATCTTAGGATCGGCACCCCAGCTGACTTTTGCCAGATATTTTAGAATATTCAGGATCTTCAAACATTTCTTTGATATTTCATTGACGTGACTTTTCCATGTCATTTTCCTATCGAAAATTAATCCTAGCATTTTGTGTTGTTCAACTTGAATAATTAACTGATTTGAGATTTTGATATTTAAGTTTTCCTGATGGTGAGAGTTAGAGAAAATCATGCTTTTAGTTTTTTGAGTTGATATTGTCAGACCATGCATTTCCAGCCAATTTTCCAGAGATGTAATTGCTCTTTCAATTTGATGTTTTGCAATAAGAGGATTTTTGTGATCTTTGTACATAGTAATATCATCGGCATACTGTATATACTTGCAATGAGGAGATATGGCATCCCAAATGGTAACTGTGTAAAGGTTAAATAATAAAGGGCTGAGAACCGCACTCTGTAATATTCCTCTGAAACTTTTCCTAGGACCCCATAATTTGCCTTTTTTGTCTTTGATATATATATCTTTTTCTTTAATTAACTCAAAGATAATCTTAACTACATTTTTATTAATACCTAGATCTATTAAATTTGAAATTAGGATGTCTGGAATTACATACATGATGTCAATGCAATAGGCCTATAATTGTTAGTATCATTTGGATCTTTACCTGGTTTTAAAATCGGTATCAACACGATTTCATTCCAATCTTCAGGAGAGCTAATTCTATTCATTCAAAAAGCATTAAAAAAATTTACTAGCCATTTGAATGCCTGATTAGGAAGCTTTTCGATCATTTTATATGTAATTTCATCTTTTCCAGGAGCTGTGTCCTTGTTTTTAATGACATCTCTAACTTTTTTTTCTTTTTTTTTAAAGATTCTCCTAGACCTAGCTATTTCTTTTTTAATTTCTATGAAATGCCTCTCGTCTGAAATATCTTTGAATTTCCTGAAGGCTTCTTTTCTTTTTTTTTATAGCTTCTAAGCATTCATCATCCCACCAGGGAGGTTTTGTTGAGTACTTGTTGTTTTTCCTAACTATGGCTGGGGCACTTTGTGAAAGGCTCCATTTCATTGCCTGTATGAGATCGTGGTATGAGGTGATCACTATATTGTCTAAAAGTTCATGATATTTTGTCCAATCTGTTTTTTTGTAATTATATAGATTTTGCTCTACCTGATCCTCGAGATCTTGTTGATTCGGTGTGCAGTTATTATTTAATATTTCCGCGACAATTGGGAAGTGATCCGACCCGAAGGAGTCATCTAGAGTTTTACAAACAGAAAAGTCGCTAAGTAAATTGGGGGATGATATTATGAGGTCAATTACACTTTTAGAATACAGTGCTATAAGAGTGGGTTGGAGATCATTGTTTACTACAAAGTATCCCTCATCCACCAGGATATTTAGTTCGATTCCTCCTCTATTATTGATTGAATTTCCCCAATTTTTATGGTGACAATTGAAGTCTCCGCATATTATATATTTCAAGTTATTTGTAAAGTTTTTCCAAAAATGTACGTCCACAATAATATCTGGAGGGATATATATATATAGAGTAAATGTCTATATTATGTACTTTTATTCCCACTATATTTACTCTATCTGGTATTGGAAAATTAAGATTTAATCTATTGAAGTTAATATTTTTTTTAACGAGAATCCCTGATCCTCCCCTGCCATCGTCCCTATCATGAGTATAGAAATTGTATCCTTTAATTATATTATTTGAATTAGGTTTAATCCAGGTTTCTGTAAGACATACTATGTCTGGGTTTGTATCTTCAATAAGGTTATATAAGTTCGCTTTATTTGAATGAAAGCTTCTCATATTCCAATTAATTAATTTCAGGTTCGCCATAAGGAGGCTTCTTCGTCCGAAAATTCAATAGTTTGATCTTTATTACACAATGGAAGGAATTCCTTAATTAATTCAAGAAAGATTTCTGGGAATTTGGAGGAAATTTTACCAATATCCTCTCTAATTTTTTGTCTGATATATTGATCAGGGGGGGGATGACCTAGGGAATAATTATGGGGGGTGGGCACTGAAGGGGTCACCCTGATTTGTCCTTCTGGATAGATAAGACATTCTTTATGTTTATCGTCATAACCTCTTTTGGAGGTCCTGAGTTCTTTTCTAAGTTGAGGAGGGTTTTCTTTGTTGTATTTTACCATTTTGTTATATCCTTGAGGGATTATTTGCCGCAGAGGAGTTCTTTCATTTTGTAGAGGGAATATTATCTTATCATTTTCAGGAAGTTCTGGATAATTAATTATATTGAAACTGTAGTTATTGTGTGATTCTTTAGGGGGAGGGGGTCTTATGGATGGAATAAGTTTTGACGCTTCAAAAAATGAGAGGTTTTTTTCTCCTATCAATTGTTTAATTGATTTTTGTCTATGAAATTCTGGACAAACTCTTTTTGTAAAGGATACATTTGGTTCATTGGTCAGATGATCTTCTCCGCAGAAAAGGCAAGACATACTGTTTGACTTACAGGATTCTCTATCATGATCCCCTGCACATTTTGGGCATCTAATTTTACCTTTGCATAAATTTTTAGTGTGGCCATATCTTAAACAGTTATGGCACTGAATGACGGGAGAATAATAATTTTGTGTAGTGAAAGAGCATGAATACATATACACTTTAGCTGGAGGGATTTTACCACGAAATGTGACTAAAATCACTGGTATGTCCCTAAATTGAATATTTTCATCTTCTGAATTATTAATTTTTTTTTAAATCTTCTGACATGTAGGATTTTTTTGTTATCGAGAGTTTTGAGGTTGTCCAGAATTTCTTCTTCCGACAGGGATATATCTATATCTTTGATTATAGCTTTAGATGTGATGAAATTGTTTGGCATAGATGCCCTAAACTTATTAGATGATAAGAAATGATTATCCTTGAGTAATTTATTGGCCTCCTGAATTTTCTTAAATGTTATCTATAGTCTGTGTTTCCCTCACCTTTCAATATCACTTGGATTGTATTGTGTATTTTTATGGAATATTTTTCCGACAGCTAAGTTGGAAAGGTACCGTATATTTTTATCTTCAGATTCAATATAGATTCTATATGGACCAAAGTCCGTATTCTCGTATCTATTTTCTGTTACATTGTTAATTAAATACATCTTATCCTGTTTATCACTAGTATCCATCTTTTGAGGATGTAGTGTGTTTGATTCATATGTCTTATCTTTATTCCACTCATTTGAGTCCTTATTACCAAGTGATTTGTTTGCCTTTTTTTTTTAACCAGGTCGGATAGTATGTTTACTTTTTTTGAAATTTTGACCTTAAAGTCGTTTTCAGGATTTACTAAAAAACCTTCCGCAACTGCGTCATTAAATTCTGTGGCAAATTCTTCATTTATATTAGTATGAGATATTAATTGTTCACATGTTAAATCATTATATTCTACTTTTTCTGCAAAAAGAATCAGACTGTCAACAGCAGCCCTTGTCGATGGTGACCTATTTATTAGATCTTTGTATTCATTTACTAGCGGTTTATCAAGAGATTTTCCCCCGGGGCCTCCGGGGGATTGGTCCCCCATTTCAAATCTACCTTAAATTGCTAATTTATATCCCTGATTAAAGTGAAAAAACTAAAATGGACACTTAAATCGAAGTATACACAAAAGAGTCTAGAGCACTTTGTTTTATCTATTAGCTCATGAAAATCCCTTGTGAAATACACGACAGGACACCCACTTACTTGAGGATTATTTTCTCTAGGAAAATTAGGATAACTGATCGGATGTTGGAGCATGTCTATCTTCTCACACGTCTGAACAGCCAGTGAAATAATTTTGATAAATCACTGAAATATTTCGTTTCTATTTTTCGCCATCACCTTATGATCATTGACAATTGACAGCTGACGCATATCGACTAGATACCTCTTGTCCAGTCTAGGCTATATGCGTCGGTTCTTTTTTTAACGTGGAACTCTTTCCGATGACGTAGTTTATGCATCTCGTGGTAAACATATATCAAGTATCTTGGGTAATACGGGGAAGCATCTCTATAATTGATCGAAGAAGCAGGAATATTGGTCTACGGATGTTTAAATGTAAGTAAAGAATTTGAGAACCGATATAATTTGGAAGACGTAATGACATTTAGCCTCGTATGAGGTTTGGGGTTATGTTGTAATAGTGTCCCGACTTTACCATTGCGAGAACAAAATCAACCGAATTAAATTCATTCATCTTATCTTGGTGAAGTGACTTAATAGTTTACCTCTAATGATGATTTTATTGCATAACGTAAAGATTTTCTATATATTCTATATATTCTATGATGGCATACGAAATTTGAATACATTTGCTTAAGATAATCAAATGATTTTGGTATAATCGAATTATTTTCTAGGTGATTGAATTTTTGGACACACGTATAGTGTTCTTGTTTATCAACATAATTTCTCTCGATAGGAATGATGAGTTGAGGTAATTTGATTAATGTTACAGGTTATTATTTATACATAATTTTAGGAGGGTATACCTATTGATTTCACTGATGGTTATTATGAATCCGTGCTTTAGATAATGATATTGGTTAATGCGAATTATTTCACATGTTATGGTTTACACATTTTATGTATATATGTGTGTATATATATGTGTATATATATATGTATATTGTATGTGTGTGTATATATGGGTTTTACATATTACTCACTATACTCAGACTCACTACACACATATTACTCACTTCATTATACACTGTACTCGTCTGCTCCGGAAACAACCCCGTTGAGCCAGACCTCATTATACACTTTACTCGTCTGCTCCGGAAGCAACCCCGTTGAGCCAGACTTCATTATACACTTTACTCGTCTGCTCCGGAAGCAACCCCGTTGAGCCAGACTTCATTATACACTTCACTCGTCTGCTCCGGAAGCCATCCCGTTGAGCCAGACTTCATTATACACTTTACTCGTCTGCTCCGGAAGCAACCCCGTTGAGCCAGACCTCATTATACACTTTACTCGTCTGCTCCGGAAGCAACCCCGTTGAGCCAGACCTCATTATACACTTTACTCGTCTGCTCCGGAAGCAATCCCGTTGAGCCAGACCTCATTAAACACTTTACTCGTCTGCTCCGGAAGCTAACCCGTTGAGCCAGACTTCATTATACGCTTTACTCGTCTGTTCCGAAGCAACCCCGTTGAGCCAGACCTCATTATACACTTTACTCGTCTGCTCCGGAAGCAACCCCGTTGAGCCAGACTCATTATACACTTTACTCGTCTGCTCCGGAAGCAACCCCGTTGAGCCAGACTTCATTATACACTTTACTCGTCTGCTCCGGGAGTAACCCGTTGAGCCAGACCTCATTATACACTCTACTCGTCTGCTCCGGAAGCAATCCCGTTGAGCCAGACTTCATTATACACTTTACTCGTCTGCTCCGGAAGCAACCCCGTTGAGCCAGACCTCATTATACACTTTACTCGTCTGCTACGGAAGAAACCCCGTTGAGCCAGACTTCATTATACACTTTACTCCTATGCTACGGAAGCAATCCCGTTGAGCCAGACTTCATTATACACGTTACTCGTCTGCTCGAAGCAACCCGTTGAGCCAGACCTCATTATACACTTTACTCGTCTGCTCCGGAAGCAACTCCGTTGAGCCAGACTTCATTAGACACTTTCCTCGTCTGCTCCGGAAGCAATCCCGTTGAGCCAGACTTCATTATACACGTTACTCGTCTGCTCCGGAAGCAACCCCGTTGAGCCAGACCTCATTCTACACTTCACACATCGGTGACGAAATAAATCCAGTACAGACCGATTTACAGTAAAGGTTATATCGCAACTGAAAGGCAAGAACCGCAAGGAAAGAGTACCTAAATAGAATTTGCGAGTGATTTTGAAAGAAGTTAGGGACGAAATCAATATTTACCGGAATAATTTACTAAAGTATGTTTCTTTCAGCTATTTGATGTTTCAATCAGAAATAAATCCTGAACACCTAGTTTGACGTAAGACTAATATATTTCTCTTCCTAGGTACTGGCGACACAATAAGGGAGTCTCTCTTTCAAGATGGAATCAACGACACCAATCCCCTTACCTCTCGAGAGTCCGGGTCCGTAACTATTTAAATCAAATATGCCTCGAGTCTTAAGTATGCGTTCTGTTGTTCATATCAGTTAGATGAAAGTTCTAAGAACAACGACATAATTATTCGTTTCATATCACTCTCAAATCAGTACAATTAGAATTGATGGAGTCAGCTTTCTTTAGTTGGATTGGTCTGGATCTAACCGCAACTTCGAGTAAAGTCTTGGTTTTATAAACCTTTTATACACAATGGTGAAATAGTGGAACTGAGTATGTTTATCTGGTCCCAATGTTACTTCTTGCCATAAATAAATTTATCCCGGTTTTACCACTTGCCAAAACCTTAAACTTAAAAAGTGATCGGGAAAGTAACGGTTTGTTTTATGGGTGCATCCAAAACGATTCCAAGCTGGTCACTAGGCTTATGTCAGAACAAACCCATGGTTGTAGCAATTTAAACAAACTAGAGGATTATTCTCACACGTTGTCGGGAGGAAATTCTATAGGAATTTGGTTAAGGTCCAAGACTAATTAAGTATTACACAGTCTCTCTCATGAAATGTTGGAAATTTAAGAAAAAAAACTCTTATCAGGAAATTTGAAGAATAAAGTAAGTTAGGAAGAAATTAGATATTGAAATCGTCTCTTAATAAACAGAAATTGGATGATAGACTTGAGGAACGTATCTCTTAGCTAGTAAATGGAATCACGTCATTATAAACTAGAAATCGCCAAGATATAGTTGTTCGAAGTTGTAGAAATTAATAGATCGTAGCACGATGTCACTATACTATAGCTAAATTGAGAAATGTTGAAATGAGTAGGTTTGTAGTGCTACAATGTTACTCTCTGCAAAGTCATGGATCTCGGCTTTACGCATATATAAAACTCTATATATATATATATATATATAAATAGAACGTACTGTAAAGAGTGGCCGAGGATGGTAACGGGTTGTCTAGTATGTATGCACACAAAACAATCTCCGACCGGTCACTAGGTCCAATTGAGTCTAGCAACTCCTTGGTTGGGTACTGGAAATGTAGTCTTCATTCTCTCAATTGGCGATGACAGATCTATGAATATACCCGCGAAATATACCGGCAATATATTTTGGGGATCAAACAATTTTAGAAAGACAGATATATTCCTGTCCCTCGTCCATCTAGTCCAAATTTCATCACTTAACCCTTTCAGTGCGCCTGGCACACATGCGCGACGGAGCGATTCCTCGCGCGGTGCGACTGGCACTCATGTATGCCGCGGGTCTACGTGTAAACAAATGGCCAGATGTCTCTAGCAGCCTTACAGAGAGGTGTGTTATCGTTGGTAGCGTGTTGTGAAGACCAGATAAGACATACAATTTTGTGCCGTTCTGGATTTTGATTTTGTTTGTCGGTACAGCATGGAGTATAGTGGGGCGGGTCTACTGAACTCCTTTTTTCTTATATAATAAGTATTCTTGGCGAAAAATGTCCTTTTATGACTATAGAATTGCAATATTGGAGGGATTGCTGAACATAACGAAAACAAAAACCCCCAGAGTCAGAGAGGTAGAACTCAATATTTCAAAAATTATGTCCAAAAATGAGCAAGGACGGACAAATAGAAAAAGATGTCGGGTTTGTTCCCAGAGTAATGAACGTCAGATGACCCTGTATCACTGCACTAGATGTCCTGGAGAGCCCGGTCTTTGTGTTGAGTGTTTTTCGGTTTTTCATGCCGCATGAAAAATACACAAATTTCATGAATATTTTTTCGTGAAAGTTGCTCTCGTTTGTTCCGCTTACAATTGTATTTTTTTTGTTTTGTTTGTTTATAGTTTCGTTTATTTTAAATTTCTGATTTTATTTTCTGTTTTATCGAAAATAAATAATTATGTTTTGATTATTTTGTTATTTTTACACAAAAAAACAAACAAATGTTTACGACACACATGCGTGTCTGGGCGCACTGGGCAACAAATTGTGTGCTGGGTGCTGCTGGCACGCATGTATGTCGAGGAAACAAAACCCTAAAATCGTGTTACTATTAGTTAAACATTAGCAAATACTAAAATATTAAAAATAAAAAAACAATTTTTATTGAAAAAACAAGTGCAGCTCCGGACGAGTTACTCACTATGTCGCTCCGCAGCGAAAGGGTTAAGAAACACTTTACATTATTGTATCAAATTAGATTCGAAACCAGAGACGATTTCCTAATAAGCTGAATTCTTATAACAGTCAATATTGTCTTGTGAAGCATGTAAAGCCTTTAATCGTTGAATTGTTTTCATACAAGTTGAACTTGTAACTCTTGGCTTTAATATATGCATTTATTTAACCTTTGTCTTTTATTTCTCTCCAACTGTACAAAACTTTGTATCCTAAAGAAAAAAAAAATATATACACAACGTGGGGAAATTGAGGGTCTATCCTTTCAAGGATCTATATAAGGCCGTGTGCCGACAAAAAAAAATTGCTATACTAGGCCGTGTGCCGAAAAACAAACAAGCTGGCTTCTGAGAGTAGATGGATTGTAGATCGTGCTATCTGAGAAGGAACGCGGACTGTCTAGACGATCACACAAAAAAAAAAAAAAAAGAAGGTTGAAAAAAAAATTAAAGTCAACCAGAAAATTTACCAATCAGACTGGACCGGGGTGGGTTCGGTTACAAGATCTATAGTGTTTTCAGTCATTTTGACCTTTTCCCAATCAACTCCAAGTTACAACAATACTTTCAGTTCTGGGCACATTCAGATTCCGCTCATTCATACATCCCCAGTAAGCCCATTTTGGGTACTTAATTACCTAAACTGGACGTTTTGGTTACGTACTCAAAACGTCCTGTTTAGGTATTGGAGGACTCAAAACTGGGGGTATACGAATGCGCGGAATTTGGACGTGTCAGTATGTACATGGACGGCGATCGTACCTAATCTGGATATCCTCAGTACATACGGTACGTCTTGGCCGGACGTTCTCCATATGTTTTGGGGACATACTTGTGCTCGGCGACTGTTGAGGATTTCCATCCTCCGTGCTGTTTTAATGACAGAATATCTGCGCCGGTATTGACCAAAAGTGTTGCAGATGTGCGCCGATAACAATGCCCGGTGTACTTTAGTTCGTTTGGCAATTTTAAGTATTTTGCGATCAAGCTAGGTATCTTCGCAAATGTATGCACACCAATCACTTGCACTGAACACTTTCCTAATTTATAATTGACGAAAAATATATTATGATTACAATGCTTCGGTCTTAAGTTGTCGTATTGACGAAATATTTCTAAAGGATTCACTCCGTCACAAAGTTTGTCTGTAACTGTAAAAACTCGCCTTTTACCATTTTTTGAGTCTGGAATGGTTATTACAAGCATGTCGCCTTGATCAACAATATCTTTGGTCGTTATTTAACGTAGTTCGTCTCTTCGACAAGCCCCAGCAATTCTAATAATTAAACAGAGCTGTAATAATATAACAATAAAAACATCAGCGAAATGAATTGAAACATTTTACCTTGTGCAAAAGATAAGTTTTATCTGGGGCATCACAAAGAAATCTGTTTATTTCATCTCGACTAAATACTCTAGATTTTTTCGCTTTGTTTTTTCAAAAATGCAATAAGTTTCGGAAATTTGGATATGTTAACGTTTTCCTTAATGTGGATTTTAGCATAGAGTATATTGACCATAGCGTTGATGACTTATAATAATTGCCAGCTTTACTAGAAAAATAGGCGAGAAGAATATTTTCTGAGAGATTCTCGACATTATGTTCTTGACGCCAGTTCTTGAATGTGTTGTATTGTTTTTCGTATAAAATTCCTGATTTCTGGGGGAGTAAATCCAACGTGGCCGTAGTTGCCAATTCCCGCAGCTCCGGAGGAGTGTTACTGATATCCATATCGCTATCACTATCCATTCTTGAGTATTATGAACACTGTTATTGTCACAGGCGCCTATGTTTTTATTAAATCGCGGATTTACGAAAATGACTCAATCGCTGCTCTCGCACCGTGCCGTATCATAGTGACCACAGCGGGCGAAAAGAGTTTGCGGACGAAAAATGTCTGCCGTTGAAAAATACTCGCCTTCAAAAATTGTCGATTTTTCATTCGCAAATTAGTACGTAAAATGTCATTTTTTGTAGAGGTCGACGAAAAAATACATTATTTAATTCCCTCGTGTTATACTTATACTAAATTGTAGGGAAGAAATAGGGTTAACAGACAAACAACACATAAAACAACTATTTTTATTTAACACTAAATAGAGATATACCTTTCAATTATTCAGAAGAAATTGTTTTCTGGTTGAAGGCGAGTTCGTTGAAGAACAACATTTTTTGTCATGTAGCGGATTTAGTATTTCAAATCTAAAAATTCTTATCTGGACAAAAATCGTTAAAACACAGAAGATGTATGGAAAGTACAGAGGTGGAAACAAATAAAATCTCTTTTCTTAAAATCAAGAAAAAAACGGATGATTTATCTCATCTATTAGTACGGTCTCATCGACGAGACTCCAACGGAATTGGAAGAGCATTTTAGTCTGGTTCATTATGAAAATCTTCATATTTATTTAAAATATGATTGTAGCAAACACTAAATCTTTCAGTGTCTGTTCTCATACTCACTGTGTCATTCAGGAATATTTGAACCATTTCACTGATATTTCTCTTGTAATGATTACTCTCTCCGTCCAAAATTTGGGTTTCCTCGAAATTGAATTCATGTCCCTCGCAGAAATGATGTAATGCTAGTGACGTTTTGTTTGATTTGTCTTTATTTTTTCCCGGCGGTCATATTTATGTTGAATTTGCAATGGGCAACCCTGCTCCAGTTCTGGCTAATTTAGTAATGAATGAGGTAGTCAACAAATAACTCTCTTCCATTTCCTTTAATGTTGCCCTTTTGAAAATCTATGTGGATGACATGGTCATGGCGATTCCGAATAACAAAATTATCGAAAGTGTTCAACGATTATCATCCCAATCTCCAGTTCACTTCAGAGATAGAAGTCGAAACTTGTATCCCGTTTCTTGATACACTAAGTAATACGACAACCAGATGGGAGACGGAAAACAAACTGGTATTCAAAACCGAATACTTTGGGTAGATTCCTTGATTATTACTCGAATCATCCTTTACAACATGAAATCAACACAGTCAAAAATCTTCTTTCCAGATCATATAACCTAAGTAGTACAGAATTTCACAAACAGAACGATACCAAAGTCAGAAAACTGTTGAAAGTTAATAATTACCCAATTTCCCTTGTTATCAGAATTATCAATGAATATAACCCAGATTTGGTAAATCAAGCTAAGGGAGACAACATCACCGTCATTCCCATATAAAAGAGGATTATCGGAAAAAATAGTGAATTGCTTGAAAACGTACAACCCTCATGAAATAAAAATAGCCTTTTACCCTATAAATCAAATGAAAAGCATCTTCACGAAACTAAAAGATAAAACACTAATTTCAGATTGCTCCAAAGTGATATATGAAATAAATTGTCTCAACTGTGAAAAATGTTACATTGGGATGACCAAACAATATCTGAAGTCTCGAATCAAATCAAACGAATCGGCACTAGCATTACATCATTTCTCCGAGAGACATGAATTCAATATCGAAGAAACCCAAATTGTGGACAGCGAGAGAGTAATCATTACAAGAGAAATATATCAGTGAAATGGTTCGAATATTACTGAATGCCACAATGAGTATGAGAACACACACTGAAAGACTGATTGTTTGCTACAATCATATTTTAAATAAAACCAGACTAAATTCCATGAAGTCTCGTCGATGAGACCGTACTAAAGAATGAGATAAAGCATCCGTTCTTTCTTGTTTTTTTATTGTTTTTTCTTTTTTCTTAATTCTTCTAAGGTTTACAAGAAAAGAGATTTTATCTCCTCCGAACTTTTCATACAACTTCTGTGTTTTGAGGGCAAACACTACCTTGATGAAACGGGAATCGGTTTTAAGCCTTCTGTTTATTTTTTTTTTTGACAAATGATTCTACTCTTTTTTGTCAATTCGGGAAACTCGTTATGATGATTTTTAAGAAAAACATGATGAATGGGAAACATCAAGAGATTCCCGAATTCTTATTGGACCAACGAGTCTATACAAAAAATATATCTTTCATGAAATCAGTGGTTTTTGCAAAAAAAAAAAACGATTCTACGATAGCGAAATTTGTATCCGATTGGCGCTATATTAAATTGAGACCGCACAGAAGCAGTGTTGCCAATATTCAAACAGTTTACTATCTGCACTCCCACTCTTGGTAAATATATGCCTACAAACTCTAGCTGGGCAGGGTGAGGAAGAAATTCGACTGTTTCCTGTGACACGCTATTGTTTGCTCTTAACGATTTTGGTCCAGATGAGAATTTTTACATTTGAAATACTAAAGCCGCCACATGACAAATAATGTGGGTCTTCAACGAACTCGCTTCCCACCAAACAACAATTTTGCCAGAATAATTAAAAAGTTAGATCTTTATTTGGTGTTGAATAGTTGTTTTATGACACTTATCGTATCTTCGTTATATTTTAAGTGTGTTGACTATTTTGTGTTGTTTGTCTGTTTACCCTATTTATTCCCTACAATTCAGTAATAACCATGTGTATAACACGAGGGAATTAGAAATAATGTATTTTTTCTAATTTTGACATTTAAAGTGACACTTTTCAAAACTCGTTGACGTTATCAAATATTTCACTTTTCATCACCAGTTGTGGAAAGTAAAATTTTTCGCAACTGGTGATGAAAAGTAAATTTCACCATCAGTTGCAAAAAATACAGGAATAAAATTTGTTATCATTTTGAGGCTGAACTACTTGAAATACTTCTTCATTGTTATTATATTCCCTGTACATATTATGAAGATGAAATTTTATTTGCATTCAATACATATGTATGGTAAATACTAATTATAAATATTAATAACATAATTTGAACAATTGGTGATATTGACCCCAGCTATGTAGCATTAATTTCGGGTTTTTTCCATGGAAGTCTCTCCAAGGATGAGAACACGCTTTTAACCCACTAAAAAGTAAAATATAATTTCAATATTCAATGACTATGCCAAAAAGCGTGGGGTGCTTTGTCTGTCGATATCAATTAAAATAGTCCAAGATCCCAGAGCCGGCAAATCTACGTCATTTTAGCAAAGCTGAAATTTTGTGTATGAGTAGTGTGATGTGTAGTTGAGAACGTATGCATACTTGCTAGCTTGAAAGAGGGACCCTTTTACGGGTAGCAGGTATAAAAGTTAAAAAAAAACTTTCTTATTTACGTTAAAGTATGGTAATGCATTTGACAACTGATATCGTCCAGTTGGCCAAGTGGTCTAAGGTGCAAGATCTAAGCTCTGATATAAAAAACTGGCGAGGGTTCAAATCCCCTCGCCTGACGATTTTTTTAAAATTATTCCCATTGAAATTGAGAAATGAATTGTTTTTTTTTAATTAGAATATTTATCCCAAAACTGAATCATTTCTCAATTTCAAAGTGAAAAATAAAAAAAAATCATCAGGCGTGGGGATTCGAACCCTCGCAAATATTTGAGATCCATTAATTGCCAAACGCATTACGATACTTTAACGTAAGTAAGTAAGGTTTTCATTTACTTTTGAATCTAATACATGTAAAAGGGTCCCGCTTTCAAGCTAGCAAGTATGCATACTTTCTCAACTACATATCATACTATTCATAGTTAAAATTTCAGATTTGCTAAAATGAGGTAGGTTTGCCGGCTCTGGGATCTTACTCTTGAAGTATTATGTTTCTCAAAGGTACGTTACCAAAAAGCACCACCTGCTTTTCGGCATAGTCGTTGAATATTAAAATAGTTTTTTAATTTTTAGGACCATAAAAGCGTGTTCTTCAGTTTTTTCAAATATATATTTTTAATATTTTCAACTTGAATTAAAAAGGATCACATATCAAAATTAGAGAAAATATTGTATGAAACACGTTGGAAAACCCTATTTTTCGTAACTCGCTTCGCTCGTTCCGCAGAAATTCGCTCATTACGAAAAATATTGCTTTTCCTAACTGGTTGCACAAATAACTATTTACGCCTTGAAAAAGACGCCAATAAATGTTGAAACGTCGGCAATTTAGTAATCTCAGGCCACTCAATACAGTGTCCTATTCCCGCTATCCCAAAACCCAAATTATATTAAACCTTGATAAATTGATTGAATGAAAACTTACTTGGCCACGACGGCAACCTCACCAAGGGATTGATGATGGGCAACTTCCTATTGTCCTTCTCCTCCTTCCGATCGCCGTCCTTCTTCTCCGTAGCTTCGCTGTAGAAGTTATTAGTAGCCGCTGCAGCTGCCAGCGCAGCGGCCTCAGCTGGATTCAACATGCTGTAGCAGGAAATCCTTCGCGTGGCCGCCGGCGATCTAGTCAGAAAATGCTCGTTGTTGATCCCGAGCAGGTTCGAGCTCGAGCTATTGTTGCTTGTCTTGTCGCTGCCAGAGAGGCGATCGGCCTTTGAACATAGGAGGTCTAGATCGGGGTCTATATCTCCATCAATTTCTATTCGGATATGCTCTAAACGCTCTGACCGGATCTGCTCGGTTAGAACGGGAGAGGGAGGTTCTACTATCACGCTTACTTGGGGAAATTTACACTGGAATTAAGGGGGAGATTCAGACATTATGCGATGTGTCACATTGGGGTATTTTGCTCATCAAGTTTGCCATTAGAAAAATCGAATTAAACGGTTTTCTTCACATAAAAGATTCAATATGAATTGAACCAGAAAATGGTAGATCTCAGGTGAAAAACAACTACTTTCCTGGCAAATACAACGCAGAACGTTGAATGATATTCACCTGAAAATCCATGCATACCTCCATATAAATGGACATTGAATGCAAATGTTTCTTTCTGAAAAGCTCGATTATGTTTAATTTATGTCGTGTTCACCTAACAATCCGCATACCGGTTTCAGGCTTTTTTGGCCCTCATCAGTACGGAGTAGTCAACCAGCCAAAGGTCCGAAGAGCTCTGGCTGAAGCGAGACACAACATAACCAAAACCATCATCGAGTCTATAACACCTATAGGTACGCCGGAAAAGAAAACTTTTAACTGGCGGTACCTAGTGACAGAAAGAAACACTCCGAAAATCTCTCACCTCGATAGGTTTCCAAATAAAATATTCCTTCTCAGTAGGAGTGGCAAGCCCGACTAGCATATAGTGAAAGATAAACGCCATGTGAAGTGGAATAAATAGAAAAATCGAATTAAACGGTTATCTTCACATAAAAGATTCAATATGAATTGAACCAGAAAATGGAAGATCTCAGGTGAAAAACAACTACTTTCCTGGCAAATACCACGCAGAACGTTGAACGATATTCACCTGAAAATCCATGCATACCTCCATATAAATGGACATTGAATGCAAATGTTTCTTTCTGATAAGCTCGATTATGTTTAATTTATGTCGTGTTCACCTAACAATCCGCATACCGGTTTCAGGCTTTTTTGGCCCTCATCAGTACGGAGTAGTCAACCAGCCAAAGGTCCGAAGAGCTCTGGCTGAAGCGAGACACAACATAACCAAAACCATCATCGAGTCTACAACACCTATAGGATGCCGGAAAAGAAAACTTTAACTGGCGGTACCTAGTGACAGAAAGAAACATCCGAAAATCTCCCACCTCGATAGGTTTCTAAATAAAGATTCCTTCTCAGTAGGAGTGGCAAGCCCGACTAGCATATAGTGAAAGATAAACGCCATGTGAAGTGGAATAAATAGAAAAATCGAATTAAACGGTTTTCTTCACATAAAAGATTCAATATGAATTGAACCAGAAAATGGTAGATCTCAGGTGAAAAACAACTACTTTCCTGGCAAATACCTCGCAGAACGTTGAATGATATTCACCTGAAAATCCATGCATACCTCCATATAAATGGACATTGAATGTTTCTTTCTGTCACTAGGTACCGCCAGTTAAAAGTTTTCTTTCCCGGCGTACCTATAGGTGTTATAGACTCGATGATGGTTTTGGTTATGTTGTGTCTCGCTTCAGCCAGAGCTCTTCGGACCTTTGGCTGGTTGACTACTCCGTACTGATGAGGGCCAAAAAAGCCTGAAACCGGTATGCGGATTGTTAGGTGAACACGACATAAATTAAACATAATCGAGCTTATCAGAAAGAATTTTAAATAGTTGTTTTTCACCAGTTAAATCATTCAACGTTTGGTGGATTTGCCAGGAAAGTAGTTTTTTTCACCGAGATCTACCATTTTCTGGTTCAATTCATATTGAATCTTTTATGTGAAGAAAACCGTTCAATTCGATTTTTCTATTTATTCCACTTCACATGGCGTTTATCTTTCACAAGTTTGCCATTGTTAATAACAATGGCAAGTCGTTGTAGTCAATTTTTCAGTAAAAGCTCGAAATGATTCAGACTAAAATGTTTTTTTTGTCGAAAGGTTCGGAGAAATGTGTAATATTCTGAAAAGTTCTCCAGACTAGCGGGTCGGCATATCGAAATCAAAATCAAAAATTGTTTTGACGTTTTTTGCCTTTATTCCAGAAATAAGCCACTTTATGGTTAAGTAAAAAACATTTTCGAGAAGAGTGGCTATTTTCTCGTGAGAAAGGTCACGACAGTCATTTTCTCAAATGCCGTAGTTTCACGTGAAAAAAATTTTGTAGAAAAGTTCTCATTGTATCATATTTATTTATATTTTATTGATAATAAAAGTATCTTAGGTGAGAAACAATCTTTTTCATAGTATTCCATTGTATAAGTGAGTACAAAAAGTAAGCATAAGTAGTATAAAAAACTATTCTTCAATCGGACTCAACTAATTATTGTTGGAGTTGCGATATTTTAAACATCCTGTATTTTGATTTTTAGTTATGTTAGATACATAATTTGTTTAGGATTATTATTATTGATTGACAATTTGTTAAATATAAAACGTCAGAAAAAAGTATAATTTTATTCCTGTATTTCTCCAAAATCTCCACATCTAACATAAATGGCGACCGTGACAGGACTTACTGTGGAGAATCTATCTAAGGTGAAGAAAGAACGGGATATGCTGAGAAAATTATTCACCAAGTCATGCCATGAATTAGAAATTGAATTGAATGCCCAGCCGTTGAGAAAGGACAATATTGTTACCCGATTAGCCCAAATTGAAGATAAGGGGTCCAGATTATTCATCCTTGATGAGAATATACGTATGCTGACATTGGAAAATGATGATGACGAAGAATTGGAAAAGGAGTATGAAGCAGTAGAGAAGTTTCGTGAGTATTTGATAATGTATAGGTCGAAATGTGAGTTTGCCTTAGTAAATGAGAAGAATCGAGGTGGAACAAGTTTTGACGTAGCTGGGACAGAGACATCAAACGCCAAGAGACATTTCAAATTGCCAAAATTTGAGTTGAAAAAATTTAATGGAGACGTTCGAAACTGGATAGGATTTTGGGGTCAATTCCGCAAAATTCACGAAGATAATGAAATTGACACAGAGGACAAATTCCAATATCTGTTACAGTCTATGGAGATAGGTAGCGCAGCGAAAGCTTTAGTTGATAGTTTTCCACCGTCTGCATCAAACTATGAAAAGGCTGTGGAACAACTTAAAATCAGATTCGCAAGAGATGAATTCCTCATTGAAGTTTACGTTAGGGAGCTATTGAATCTAGTCTTGAATCAAGCCACAAATAAAACAGGTATGTCATTATCTTCTTTATTTGATAAACTACAAACACAATTGAGAGCTTTAGAATCATTGGGTGTAACTACTGATAAATATGCTGCCATGTTGTACCCGTTAGCTGAATCTGCTTTACCTGAAGAAACCTTAAGAGCCTGGGAGAGACATCGTAATAACATTCACACCAAAGATCTGAAAACAAGTGATAAAGACAAAAATATTAATTATTTGAATATTTTACTAGATTTTCTCCGAACTGAAGTGGAAAGCGAGCGTATAAGCCTAGCCAGAACAAGTTTTGCTGCTGAGAAGGAATCCAAGAGTTACAGCAGAAGTAAACCATCCATGGAGAAAAATAAACACGAAGGAGGTGAGCCAAATCCATTTACCGCTGCGACAATTTTTTCTGCTGGATAAACATGGTAAGAAACATCAAAATTGTATATTTTGTGAGGGCAAGTCACACTCGAGCCAAGACTGCATCAAGGCACGAGCACTTTCTATAACAGAAAGAAAGGAAATTGTTACAAAAAGAATGCTTGCTTCGGTTGTCTGAAACCCTATCATAGTATAAAGAGATGCAAAGCTTCATAAAATGTATTATATGTGGTAGAAGGCATTTTCCAATACTGTGTGGTGACTTATCAATATCACAGCCTAAAGAAAAAGAGAACAAAACTCCAGAACTTCCCAAATTTCAACAACATAGTAATCCGGAGAATATAATGATCAGTAATAATACTACAGGTACTCTACTACAAACTGTGGCTGTCAAACTTGTTAGTGATTCAGGTACAAAAATTGTCAGAGCATTACTCGATTCTGCATCTCAACGTTCATATATCCTTTCTGATTGCGCTTAAAATATGAAACTGAAAAGTGTCAGAGAGGAAATTATTGTACAGAGTGTTTTTGGTGGGAAACAATCAGCTCCTGAATATCATGCTTTATATAATATCACTATTGAGGATTTGAATAGCACTTTTCGATTGAAACTATTGGCTTTAGAACAAAATAAAATATGCAGTTTCGTTCCTAGGTTAGAAAACGCTCATATTATCAGTTTGTTGAAAGAGAAAAACATATTGGTATCTGATGCTGAGATAGAAATAAATGAAATCAGTTTACTTTTGGGGGCCGATATTTTTGGTAATCTTTTAACTGGCAGAGTAGAACAGATTGATGACCTAGTTGCAATAGAAACTTATTTTGGGTGGACAGTAATGGGATCATTCCATCAGAAATCTACGGTCCAAACACTTTGTTGCTTAAATGACATAACAATATCTGATTTGTGGAGCTTAGATGTTTTGGGGATCGAAGATCCAATTTCCATCAAAAAGAGGGGTATTTTAGAAGCAGAAGCAATTGAATATTTCAATGAAACAGTAAAATATAACAATGAAAATAGGTATGAAATAAAATTGCCTTGGATTGAAGAACACCCTTTACTATTGAACAATAAAGAAACAGCAGGAAGTAGACTTCTATCTACAACAAAAAGGTTGATTTATTTAGGAAAATACCAACAGTATAATGAAGTTTTCAACGAATGGGAAAAGTTAGGAATAATTGAACAAATCACAAAAACCAATAACAATAGTAGAGAACATTACATACCACATCATCCGGTGATAAAAGAAAATAGTTTAACAACCAAAATTAGGCCTGTTTTCGATGCATCAGCAAAGGATAAAAATGGTAATTCTCTCAATAGTTGTTTGATGAAAGGACCCAACTTGATCGAACTCATTCCTATTATCCTCCTCTAAGTTTAGAATCAGTTTAATCGAGTAATTTCAGATATAAAAGGCTTTTCTACAAATAAGTATAGCTGCAGAAGATAGGGATATACCCAGGTTCCTCTGGTGGGAAGATTTGTCGTCAAAAAAGCAAAAATTTATAGACACACCAGAGTAGTTTTGGAATATCTTCCAGTCCATTTTACTAGCAGCTACACTTGCATATCATCTGAAAGGGCACCTGAAAACATGAGAGAAACTGCACAAAAATTGAAAAACTCTTTCTATGTAGACAACTGTGTAACTAGTGTAAATGATACGGAAGAGCTTTCACAATTCATTGGGGAATCAAAACATTTGATGTCATCTGCAGGATTTGATTTGAGAGGATGGGTTCATAACGGTTCTAAAACTTTTACTGAGAACAATGAAGAATTAACCATCAAAGGAAATATAACTCCAGTTCTAGGGTTGCAATGGAATTTTGAAAACGATACATTGTGTTGCGATGTTCATGTACTGAATGAAATAGTAAAAATTCCAACAACAAAGAGGGGTTTATTATCAGCATCCCAACGTATCTTCGATCCAATTGGTTTTACTTGCCCTGTAACACTAGTACCAAAATTATTATTACAGGAAACTTGGAAGTTGAAAATACATTGGGATACTAAATTGCCAGAAGAAATCATTGGAAATTTTGAAAAGTGGTTGAAACAAATCCATTCATTACAGTTATGTAGTATACCTCGTGCATTATTTAAATTCAACATATCACAACGGAATACTACTTTACATATTTTGTTGACGCCAGTAAATTGGCTTATGCTGCTTGTATCTTTATTCGAATTGAAGAGAATGGAATAGTATCTAGTCATCTATTACAAGCCAAATCCAGAATAAGTCCCATAAAGAATGTCACATTGCCTCGATTGGAACTATTGGCGGCAGTAATAGGATGTAGACTATATCAATTTATAAAACAAGTAGATTATTTTCGTTCTTTGGATACGTATTTTTGGAGTGATTCTAAAGTTGTATTGACATGGATCAAAACAAAATCAAGTTGGACAACTTTTGTGATGAATCGAGTGAATGAAATACTACTGACACAACGTTAATGATTGGCATCATGTACCAGGGATATGAATGCTGCCGACCTCCCTTCAGCGTGGATGTAGTTGTAAACGTTTATTGGAATCAAAATGGTGGGAGGGTCCCGATTGGCTTAACAAAATATAGAATTTTGGCCTTTGTCATCTCAGGAATTCTCGGAAGAAAAGGCATTCGAAGAGTCAAGGAACAATACAATTTCAAATTTAGTTAATCAAAGAGACATGACTTCTGTTAAATTCAATTATTTCTCGAAATATTCAAGAATACTCAGAATGATTGCATGGATGATTCGATTTTCTGAAAAATGTCGTGGAAGGAAAGTTCATGATGATGAGTTGTCTTGTGAGGAAGTTGGCAGGGCAGAAGTTTGTTTGATGAAAATCATACAGAGCGAAAGTTTTGGTAATACATCACCAGAAGGAATTTCTAACCTTAATGTTTTTAAAGATGAGAGTGGTTTGATAAGGGTAAAAACTAAACTGATTTTGGCCGAAGATGAGCATTCTTTCAAATTCCCCATTATATTGCCCCATAAACATATCATAGTAAGAAAAATCATTGATGAAGAGATTCAAAACGAAAGCTTTGGAGGATTCTGGATAATCAAAGCAAGAAAAATGGTTAAAGAAGTTACTTCAAAATGTGTGATTTGCAAGAGATTCAAAACGAAAGCTTTGGAAACGCCATTTGCCCCACTTCCTAAAGATAGGTTAAAAAATTCAGCGACATTTGAAATAACTGGCACAGATTTTGCGGGTCCTTTATATTTGAAAAATAAAGAAAAGGCTTGGATAGTCATTTTCACCTGTGCGGTTTATAGAGCATGTCATTTCGAGTTGGTGAGGTCTCTTTCAACCGATGCCTTTCTTCAAGCTCTCAGGAGATTTGTCGCTAGGAGAGGAAGAGTGTCAGTCATATATTCCGACAATGGAACCAATTATATTGGAACAAACAATCAATTGAAAAATTTGGATTGGAACGAAATTTTGAAATATTCATCGGTTCAACGATAATCTGGAAATTTAACGTCCCAACAGCTCCATGGTGGGGAGGATGGTGGTAGCTGAATAGTAAGAATGGTCAAAGAACTTTTAAGAAGGAATCTAGGAAAAAAGACAGTTGATTACGAGGAACTAATGACAATACTTTGTGACTGCGAGGCTGTCATAAATTCACGACCCCTTACATATGTGTCGGATAATTCTGAAGATCTAATCCCCATAACACCCTCGTCTTTCATACAAAGCATTCAATGCTCTGAAGTGCCAGACTTAGATGAAATGAGCCGAACAAGTATGATCAAAAGGTTGAGATATCTACAAAAATTAGAGAAAACATCAGAGAGAGATTCAGAAGTGAATATCTAGCAAATCTGGTTCACTTTGGTCGAAGAAGAAACGACAAGTTAGCTATCGGTGATATAGTTCTCGTGGGATCTGATAACACGAAAAGAATAAGTTGGCCAATAGGAAGAATACTCGAAATTTACCCTGGAAAAGACAACATTGCAAGAGTGGCCGGATAAAACTATCAACAGGTGAAATATTGCGTCCGTTCCAAAGAATATACCCACTGGAAATTTCGAATAACAATGAGGAATCAGATATTTTCTAGGCAGACTCACAAAGACAAATGCATTTCAAATGAAAACGGAACTTCTAGTGAATACCAGCCCAACAAACAACTTCCAGAAGAGGAGAATCGAAGAACCGATCGTCACAAAATGAAGAAAAGGTTGAGAAAATTACACGGTGTCAACCAGGTCCGGACGTTTGGTCAAGATTCCTGATCGTTATGGATACAGATAATTTTGCAAGTGCATTGCAAAAGGTGGGAGAATGTTGGAGTTGCGATATTTTAAACATCCTGTATTTTGATTTTTAGTTATGTTAGATACATAATTTGTTTAGGATTATTATTATTGATTGACAATTTGTTAAATATAAAACGTCAGAAAAAAGTATAATTTTATTCCTGTATTTCTCCAAAATCTCCACATCTAACAAATTATCATTGTCATCATTTTCATTTTCTCTTGTTATAGCAGTATTGTTGTTGTTGCTCTCAGCTTCATCTTCGTCGTTGTCTTCGATTTCGTTTTCATCTATAACTCTGGGGAAATTTTTGCAAGTAACTTACCTTTATAACAAGTTTCTCCAGATTTGAACGTAATTTTCTGAGACAGATATGTTTTTTTTTCAGTTTTTGGGAAGGATAAGAGCACGCCCAGGAGGCTTCGCGAGATATATTTTCCAATTGACCTCAATACCATTGCATTGGTTCGAAAATATTTTCTTTTCAGACTGAAAAACTTTTGATTAAGTTACCGTATGATTCTCCAAGGTGGCTCACCCCTATAACTTTTTTATTATTAAAGATAGAAAAACGAAATTTGGGGGTTGTATATTATAGTTCCCTTGACATTTTTTGACATATTTACTTGCTTTGCCGTACTTCCGGTTTGACTAGAAATGACCCCAACTTTCGATTTTTAAATGGGACATTCTATATATTTTTACTTATTTCGATCGAAAATTACATTCTAAATTCAACAACACCTCACTTGTCAATATTTGACAAATAAAGTAATTTTTATTCCAATTTTTATTTTTGGATCTAGAATGCCATGGATCGTGTAAATGGCTTCATTCTTGATCAAGTAACATGAGAAGAATACGATTTTGAGGCTTATGACTTCACAGGCTGACCAATAAAGTATATTCTCTCTTCTCTCTCTCTCAGTCGTTTTAAGAATCATTAAAAAGTCGCAAATCAGTCCATTGAGGTTATAAATTTTCAAAATGACCTCCTTGATCACGGCAAAGTTCAACTTTTTCAATTGTTTCGCGCACCACATTGATTAGCTGTTCCGCAGTGATGTTACTTCATACTCCAGCACTTCACGAGTAGCTGATGCTGTTTTATACACCTGATTTTTCATGGTTCCCCAGAGAAAAAAATCTAGCGGAGTAAGATCTGGTGATCTAGAATATGAAAAAGAAATAATACATTATGAAAAATATGACAACTTGAGAATGTACCTCGCAGGCCACTGAATAGGTCCATAAGTGCCAATTCCTATTTTCTGGGAAGGTGTCATTCAGATGTTCTCTTACGACTTGAAAATTGTGAGGTGGCGCTCCGTCTTGTTGAAATTAGATATCAACTTGGTCAGCCAGTGGCAAATCTTTAATGAAATCATCAATTTTGTTTCCGCAGTAAGTAAAATCATTGGCCCCAACACTTTTCCTCCGATAATACCCATCCAGCAATTGAAACCAAATCGAGCTGCATCAGTTGCAGTAAATTAGCCACATGTACATTTTCTCGTTTCTAGTATAATTTTCCATATCAAATTATTGTAACGTAAATAAACTTAACTTGGTTTAACTAATTTATTTAACACTTAATCTACAACTTAATTTATATTACTACGCCACTGAATAGCTCGATCGTATGGGCTCGTTCAGACTGTCCTTGCCATCTGGAGGGCTACCTATTTATCTCCGTCACAGGATTCCCGATCTTTCGAATTCCGGCAGTTGGCGACGGCATGTTCCAATTGTTTCCAATATTGACCGTTGTTTTCCGCGGAAGAGCGACTGGATGGTTCTCGAATATCTCCGGGGATGATCTCATCGCTGTCGATGGCAACGTGTGAGGCGACAGGTCCGGCCTAGGTTCGTTACATTATGAACTACGCAACAAGTACATTTTTAAAAGTGACAGCATATTTATTAGCCTATTTGTTTAGGTACTCCTAGCAACAGCTTCAATAATTTGTCACGGATAACTAGAATAACAGGACTTGGTGCATAAGTATACCGAATACGTATTATTTGTTATTAGGTATGATCGCTTCTTGCAATTATTCAGAAAAATAGTGAAAATAAAGTGAAAGTGTGTATCAAATTATTCGTAAGATAATCTTTCACAAAAAGCCGATGAGCCCCCCCTTTCCATTTGAAAAAATCAAGTTACTGGAAAAATTCATTTTGCGACTTTTAAATAATTCTTAAAACGACAGTGAAGACATAAGCCATATTTTTCCCATGTTACTTTATCAGGAATGAAGCGATTTACACGATCCATGGCATTCTAGATCGAAAAATAAAAATTGGAATAAAAATGACTTTATTTGTCAAATATTAACAAGTGAGGTGTAGTTGGATTTACAATGTCATTCTCGATCGAAATAATTAAAAATATATAGGATGTCCAATTTGAAAATCGAATGTTGGGGTCATCTCCGGTTGAACAGAAAGTACGGCAAAGCAAGTAAATATGTCAAAAAATGTAAATTGAACTATAATACACAACCCCCAAATTTTGTTTTTCTATCTTCAATAATTAAAAAGTTAAAGGGGTGAGCCACCTTAGAGAATCACCCGGTATATCATATATATGCAAAATACCCCCATGTGAGATAGTTGGCTCATTCACAGAAAAGCATACATTCACTCAGCATTAAAAAATATACAGACATAAAAATGCAAGCAGATTGTTTGAATTGATTTTTATCTTCAAAGAACGCCTATGCATAATTTCAAAAAAAAAACATATGTTGTATCAATATCATTTTTCACAGAAGTAGCGCTGTCAAAAATTAAAGTATTATTCCTGGTATTTTTCACATTGCAATTGGTGAATACTTTCCATCTTTCTTTTTCAATAAACACTTGATTTCATTCCGTAGAGTTTTGATGGTAAAAAATTATTATTTTGAAAATAATTGGGAAAATTTCTTCCTTTAATATATCGATATGTTTTAACTACTACACATTTTCAAAACTACTTATAGGCCAGTAGAGATAGACATGATTTTCCCAAAATTTCATAATAATTACAAAAGTTTCAAAACTTCAGTAGAATGAAGAGGACTTTCATATGATATGTAGTCTGATTTTGCAACCCTTTTTTCTGAACGGAAGATGTTGAAAATCAGGATTTGATAAATTTTCACATTATTAGCGCAGAAAAATTTGAAGAAGTTCTGCAAACTTTCGAAGTTTTGATAAATAGCAATTTACATCCTCTGATAAATTAGCAACCACTCAAACAAAACGGAAATGTCTGTTTCGGAATTCCGCCCAATTAATACACTTCCTATCTATGAGAAAATATTAGAATTAGCAGTAAAGGATCAGCTACTACAATTTGTAGAAGATAATAATATACTAGTAAAGGAACAATCAGGATTCAGGCAGGCACATTCGTGTGAAACTGCATTGCATTATTTATTGTCTAAATGGAAAACTGAGATAATCAATAATAAAAAGATCATTATTGTTATATTTTTAGACTTAAAGAGAGCCTTTGAAACTGTAAATGTCTCTCTGCTTCTGAGAAAACTCGAGAAATTTGGCATTAAGGAAAATGCGCTGAAATGGTTTGAAAGCTATCTTTCTGGTAGGTCTCAAATAGTTAAATATAATAATACATTTTCTGGCAGCAACGACATACATTATGGAGTCCCTCAAGGAAGTGCTCTAGGACCAATATTATTCATTTTGTTCATCAATGACATAGTACACCATGTTCAAAATTGCAAAATAAAATTGTTTGCGGATGATACTATGATCTACTGCGAAGGAGATGTAGAGGATATTCAGAGTACTATATCATTAATAAATCAAGATTTGAGAAATTTGTCCATATGGCTGAATGACAATGGTTTGAAATTAAATATAAATAAAACCAAATACATGGTAATTTCAAATAAATATAACTTGAACAAATTGAAAAAATGTAACATCCAGCCACCATTTATTGATTGATAATAATGTAATTGAAGAAGCTAAACATTTCAAGTACCTGGGCTTCATGATAGATAATGAACTGAATCTTAAATCACATTGTGAGTATATTAAGAAGAAAATGGCAAGAAAAATTAATTCCTATATAGATTGAATAATAAGGTATCATCTTTTACTAAGTTAACTATATATAAAACCATAATATCTCCTCATCTTGATTTCTGTGGAACATTCATATACCTGATGAATAATGAACAAATTGATACATTACAAAAAGTACAAAATCGTGTTATGAGAGCCATTCTATTATGTAGAAAACGAACATCAATAGCTTACATGTTGGAATCCTTGAATTTATTGAATGTTCGACAGAGAGCTGCTTATAATATGCTAAAGTTTGTGTATAAACTCAAGTCAGGATGCTTACCAACCTATCTAACTGAAGAAATAACTTATCTCCAAGAAATACATAATCACAATACCAGATCACATGCTTCCAATGATTTCTATATTAATATTGCTAATGCTGCTACAAACACAGTGTTCATCAAAGGCTTACAGCTTTACAACTCATTACCAAGAGAATTGAAAGAATACTCGTCATTTAGAGAATTCAAAAGCCAGTGTGTAAAATATATAAAAGGTTTATAACCCATCATTGTAATATCTCTTCTTGTATTATTTCGATTTTATACTGCTAATTTAACTTGCTCGTGCATTGTATTTTATGTGTTCTGTACTTTATTTATGCTATTTTATTTATACTATACTATTTTATTTATACATTTATACTACTATTTTATTTATACTATTTATAATTGAGAGCTGATGCTAATAGAGATTATTATTTATCGAAAAAAAATTGTTAGTCCTAATTTTTCGATGAACATTCCAAAAGTTCTGCAAACTCGAAAACATAACTAAAATTATGTTCTTGACAAGAGTTTTAATTTGCAACCTCTTGCGTCAAACAAAAAACATATTTTTTCATTAAATTGATTTTTTTAATTAAAATAAGTATCGGAATTATTACAAAAGTTTCCAATAATGGTTGCAAGTGGAGATGTCCTGACGTACAATGTTTTCATTAATTTGCAATCTCGTCTATAACACGAAAATGAGGGTAAAATCAAAAGAAAAATATTTTCGTATTTGTACCCTACCAAAAAAAGCAAAAGTTTTGCGAATCGGACAGACAACTCATTTTACCAATTGGTGGCAGTATAATAATTTGCAAACTATGTTACAATGCGGAACATTAGGAATTAAAAAATATTTATTTTTGCAACACCTGTGTTATCTGAATAATAAAGATTTTCATATACCTAATAACTGACATTCATTGTGTTACCAAGTTAACTACCGACCAAGAAGAAGCTCGTCAACGGTAGGTGAAACCATTCAATGTTAAAGCCAACTTTTTCGATATGAATTCGAAACATCATATTACAATTAGGAATAGTACGTTTGATGGAAGATCGAGAAACTCTCGACACGTTTTCATAATTTTCTTTATTCATTAAAAAATGGAGGAAATATTGAGATTTAAAAAACACTCGTACAGTTGTACATTAGTACGATCAACCTACAACTGTGTTACGTCATAGTGTTTTGTTTACAGATTAATGAATGCACAGCAGCTTAGTAACGATTTATTACTAAAATAACAAAAAGACTGTCAATTGTATTTTTATGACAGACAACTATATAACTAATCATAAACAATGCACATTCATCTAATAGTCCTGGAGCTACAACTGAAATAGAATTGCCTGCCAACATGTTTATCCCTCTTTATTTTCAAAAATGTTATAAATCAAGAGAATGATTTTTACGTTTCGATTACATTTTAGTCCTCCATTCGGATTCAATAGAATTTTTCATGCGAAACCACAATTGGAGTAAGAAAGTCGAGTGGAAAGGTAAATTATAATTTCATTTAATTCAAGAAATACATACCCACTTGTAAACATTAAATTTGAGATGTAATATCAATGTCCCAAATTTTTATTTTCCAGCAACGTTTCGGTTTGATGATGAAAATTATGTACTTGCGAGATATACAATCGATAACGTTTTGATATCCTTACTTCCATAGAGCATCGATTATTCATTTTAAAATCTCGTCGATTGCTATAAAGTCATGTTGTGACAAGTGAAAATTTTAAATGAAGAATGTTTGCATTTCGTTCCTAATGCGATGAAAAATTATGGTCTTTTAGTAGAATTTTGTACTCTTTCGATTGTTGCATTCGAAAATATCAGATTAAATGTATGTCGCTGATTAGTCGAAAATAGTGATTGCTTCAGAGATTAATAATCAGTTTCAAATTTTTTAATGGGTACCTACGTAACCGTATTATTTTTGGGATGCAATTTCAATCATCCAGTACAAAATATAATAGATATACGCGATGGATAATCAAGTATTCAACTGGACCACTGTAGACATATGTCGGTCTAATATATATCTTGAACCTGTATGCACAATGTTTGCAATTTATGGCCAAATTATAAAAAAAACAAATCAATTACACAAAAAAATGTTTCGTTGAACACTGACGGTTGCCAATCTCAGTCGTAATTTTAATTGCAATTTGCAGAACTTTTGCAATTATTTCAGAAGTTGTAAAAATGCAAAGAAAAAAATATATTGGTGGATTAATAGATTCCGTTTTTCGTATGAGGTTGCAAAGGTACATACCCATTGAGACCGATATTATCTTTATTTGCAACCACAATAAAAAACGTTAGTAATTATCTCAATGCTTGTGTGTATTGAAAATGGGAGCGTCGATAAAAAAGTTCGATAAATAAATGATGCGTTTTTCAGAAATGGTTGCAAATGTACGTGAATATTTTAAATTTTTTTTCCGTTCACCTAACAAATGACAAAAAACAAGGTTTGCAGAACTTTTGCAATTTTCGGTGCAATAATAAAGCATGAAAACGTTTTTTGCAATTAATACAATGTTCCGTTCATCACAGACTTCTGCAAAATTTTATAGTTTTTCATTAAGGCACTAACATAGCATTGAAGTTTGAAAATTTTTGGAATTAATGTTGATTGATTGTCTATATCTATCTACTGGCCTGTTATACTTTCGTTATTGGATTTAATAGGATGGTATGTTAATAGAAGGTATCAACTACTCTGATCTTTTCCCTTGGTCACCTGCTATATTATTTGTTGTTTCTTGTAAACTTCTCACATTTATTATTGTTTTATCATTATCGAAGATTATTTTTCAGTTGAATCCAAATCGGCTAGGGTTCTTTTTACATATGTGTCCGAGAATTGATACTTGTTGAACCCCATACTAAATAGTTATTTGTAAGCTACAGTTCTTTGCTATACACACATTTTTTCTCCTGGTTGATAGTAACTGAGTAAAATAGGTTTAACAGCTTGTTTTTTATATTCAGAATGAAACGAAACACTTGACAATGGTTATATACCTAGCATTTTTGTCATTGAATACAATGTGACGGTTCGTTATTACAATTTAACGTTCAAATAAAAACATTTACATTATAAACATAATATTTAATAAAGTGAACACAACAACAAAGGTAAACAAAAGAAAAGACTGAGCGAAAACAGAAAAACTGCTTTGTTTGAAAACTTTAACAGGATTGATTCGTATGAAAATCAGATGTGAAATCTCTGCGACTGAAAGATAAACTTCAGTCACTATCTCCCATCGTTCAAGATAACTTCTTGGGAGATATTCACGTTAAAAAAAAGGAACATTCTAAATTGAATATTGAATAGGAAGATTTTTCTGAAAATAAAAAAATCTACGCCAAGTTATTTCTTTATCTAACAGAAAACAACAACTTCCCTGGCTAAAGCCACGCTGAACTACATCTAATAGATATTGTAAAAGGACCCTAACTCAAAAGATAAAATCTGAAAGTGAAATTTTGCATTTTTATCCAGACAGTTCTTTGATTTTCTGTTCCAGTCTCAATTAAGAACTCGCAGGTTGATCATAACTACTCAATTGTTCAGAACATTTTATTTATGCCTGCATATTTCAATTTTGCGACCTAAACTGGGTAGGTACATATGACAGTTCACGATTATGACGTATTGTTTTCTGATTTACTACTGATTGACAACTTTTCAGACCAATTTAATAACTGCACCCTGTACGCTCAAACACGAACATCTGTCATATGATCACCGTATTAAAAGCAGCCATACTAAAGGCAGGAGAGATTAACAGTTTTCATATGCAAATTCTATTCAATACATACTTTTTCAGTTCTATTAGTTTATATACAGTATGGAACAGACAAATGGAATGAATTCAGTATCTCAATAAACAATTCCGAGACATCAATTTTAGATTCTGAAATGCCATCCCAAATTTTCAAACTGGAAGTAGGGCCTTGTGATACCTCATCCGAAAGATATTTCTACTCTCTATTCAAAAATGCTATGGTTTTAAAATTGCCTGCATATTTTAATTTTGCGACCTAACTGGGTACATATGACAGTTCACGATTATGACATATTGTTTTCTGATTTACTACTGATTGGGAACTTTCCTAACGTTTACTCTCTTTGGGAACTTTCCACTTATAATCTCCCTAGAGCATGAATTATTGCCGGAAATTTTTTGAGTACATGAATTTTCTTTAAAAATTCATGTACGAGACAAATTTCCCGCAATTAATTCAATTCGGTAAGAAAATTTTATACCGGAATTATATTTGAATAGAAAACATTAGGTAAATATTTGTTTTGACGTTATCCACAAATGAATAGAAGGCTGTGTGTAATGGCAGTTTCGGGGAAATGTTAATATTGACTAAAAATGAAAGTGGATACGTTCGTATTGCGGGAGATATTTTTTTATTTTACCCGTGCCCTAGTTAAATAAAATATATAATATCAGATACATTTTTATATAAAATTGATTGTTTTCATACAATTTTCTGACTGGGTTTCAGGGAAATGTCAATATTGATTAAAAATGAAAGTGGATGTTCGTATTGAGGGATATTTTATTTTTCCCGTGCCATTGTAAAATACAATTTATAATATCAGATACATTATTATATAAAATTTATTGGTTTCATATAATTTTCGTACTAGGTTTAAGGGAAATGTCAATATTGACTTCAAACAAAGGTGATATACAGCAAAAAATATATAACCATACCTATACATATATACTTAAATATTTTTCATATTCTTTTAGGTTTAATTCTAAGAAAAATTAATATCAGCGGTAATAATTTGTTTTTCAAATAATTCAGGAAATCGGGATATTTTATTCTTTATTCTAAATAGAATGTTGTTGGCGTATGTTGCCGGTTGAAAAAATATTTTGTAAAGTTAGCCATGGATTTGACATTCACTACTGTTAATCAATATTTTATTTGTGGCATTATAAGTTCCACATAACATTGTATACAATCATAAGTTAGTAAAAAAGTGATAATAAAATGAACTTTCAATCGTATGAATTGTGTTCCTTTTGCAAAGAATCACAGCACATTAAAACATAAAAATGTAAAATATCTAACATACCTAGTGGAAAAATCTGGATTAAATCCTGAGCAAGAAAACTTATTTAAAGAGATTGGCAACATACTGCGTGATATTGTGCCTTCTTTTGGACAAAAATCTAATACTCAGAAATAAACTGGTGTCTCAGTATTATTTTTATTGTTAAAAAAAAAACACCGGTTCTGTTTTATTCACCACTTAGGAAAGAGGAGGTAGAAGTGGAATTTTTGAAGAATTTAAAATTAATTAATGATATTATAGAATGTACACCTTAATAGATTGTTGTAATATTTCCAACTTATAAAGTAAGTAAATAAAAAATATTGTCAATATTATTTTTGTCTAATTATATGATAGCTGTCATGTGCCGGGAAATTTCCACTTATTAATTTTACGTCTACATGCTAATGTGGATGAAAAATTTTCAGAAAATTTGCTGGTTACCATAGTTACAATGTCGAAATAAAGCATCTGATTGGTTGAAAATGACTAGTATAAAATTTTCACCAATTTAATAACAGCAATTGGAAGGAGGGGGACTTGTGATACCTCAATTGAAAGATATTTCTATTCTCTATTAAAAAATGCTATATTTTTAAAATTCATTGCAAACATTAAAAAAAAAATCAAGACATTGTCCTTCTACAGAATCAACTTAAGAGAAGACATAAAAACTTGTCATTATACTTCATAGATGGCAGTGTTAGTTTTATTGCAAACTCCATAAAAACTTGCTGTGTGATTGTGATAGCATAACAGTGTTGTGAGTGTTGTGAGAGTTTTTCTAACTGCAATTTAACAACATTATTTATTTAACAGAAATGCATAAAATAAAAATTCTACAAATGGCAACTAGCATTCGAAAATAGTTGAATTTAGGGATGACCATTCCATATTACAATCCAAAATTGTCGTGTGTCGAGAATTTTTATGAATATTTACACTAATTAATGATTAAATCCAATTGGCTATTCCACACTGTATATTCACAAAAAATGCCAATATAACTAAATTGCTTTCCTTTGAGTTCACAGAAAAAAAAATAAAGCAATGTTTTATTCGTCTCATGTAATATAATTACTATGAGTAGGCGTCAATGCACTCGGTACGTCTGAAAATACCGCTAGTTGACTCGTGTTTGCCAGCTCTAAGTGTACCTATCCAATTTCCTATGTTGAGACAGAGTGTTAAATAAACTGAATGTTCATACTCTAGACATCATACTTTCAATTTGAGCAAACACACTTCCATTCAACTTGAAAACTGTTATTCCTCAAGGAGTGCTACAGAGACGGCTTCAAAATGTTTGGTGTCCCAAATAAAAAACTTTCTCATGTTTTGAGATCATATTCATATACCAAATTCATATTCACCTAGATGGTGACCATGACACACAACCCATGATCGTCTGGAGATAATTACAAAGAAAATTGTAATCTACTTGAGGTTAGTAAGCAACACAATGACATACCAGATATGCCCCTGCGATGTTACAACGTTATATACATATGCATTTCGAGTCGCCGAAAAAACATCGATGTTATTTTGCTCCACAAATGTTCCACGTACGACCAAAGTCGCTGCGCTATTTTCGATGTAATTAAGATGTGTATATTGCGATTATGGAGGCATATGTACATGTAAAATAATTCAAGTAGACTGACCTAATACGCATTCAAAATATCATTTATTTTTCAATTCGATTAGAACCAAACAATAACTGAGCTGTGACATTCGTATCATCAATCGAAAATAGCAACGTGCAAAACTTGGAGTTGATATGAAACTTTCCTATAATGAAACAAGTTCACACTCCTACGCAGTATTATTTTCTTTCCCATAATCGATTCCTCAAAATAAATCATATTGCTTATTTGGTGAATACCTAACTAGAATTTATATTTTATTTCGAACACTTGGTTGGTTGAAAAGCAGTAGAATATTTGGAGAAATATTATCTATTGAATTCTCTTGTAGTATTCACCAGAGTAGAGCGAATGTTATCATCAAAACTGGTGCGTATTTTTATCTCTTATTTTCAGTTAGTAAAACAAAGAATTTGAGTACACTTGATGTACTCATTTACAATGGAATTTTTGAATGATTTTCTACCAGATCATAGTACCAACGTACTTAACACTAAACAAGGTTGTTTTTGTCATAGTCAAATGAAATCTGTGTTCATCGCTGGCCACTACAATACGGCGTTTGATATCCAGGAGATGTATATATAGGTGTAAATAAAAGTCATATTTTGGCCAACCTACAAAAAAAATCTACTTTCTTACGTCACAGACAGAACAGGTAGTTCAGGTAAATAAATAAGATGACACCGAGAAATCTGAAAAATCTGGAGTACACAAATCAACTTTTGGTTCCTGTGCAACTTTTAACATGGGCCAAACAGACAGAATATCAAAAAGGCGAACGGTTTTGTCAATGGTAAAACAAATTAAACTTTGTTATATAACATATAGAAAAGAAAGGTAACTCGACCTTCTAGAATGTTTGACAATCGATGAATATAAACAGTGATTATATTTGCATAATCACCAGATTGATTTTGATGATTACCCTTTGTTGAATCTATTTTATTGAAGATTGAAGAGGTAATGGATATACTCGACTTAGTACTCGTTCTATTGGAATATCTTTAATAACATTTTTATACCTACTACTACCTGCCTTGCTAATTCAACAATAAACATTGTGATTGTTGAGTTAGTATCATCTCTACCTGTAGAAGCTATTTTATAGCGAAACACGTGTCGTGGTTTTGTAAACCCAATTCAGTGAAAATCATTTAGTGAAGTGATTGTCTTTTGTTTACTCCATAATAAAGATGTTAAGTCACAGATGTTGTTTGTTAGATTAGGAAAAACTTCGAAATCCCAATTTTTTTTCATTTGCAGAGTTTCAATTCTTTGACACCTCAAGAATTCTATCCAATGTGTTCTAGGATTCCATCCCAAATATGAAAGGAAAAAGACTCATATGAACCTTGAATGCTGATCCTAAAGGGCGATATTTTTTTTTAAGAAAAATTCTTCATATGTACATAGGTCCGCAACCGCTTCATTTCTGAGATACAGGATGTTGAAATTTAACAAAAAAATCAGTTTTTTCCCAATATCTCTGAAACCGCTCTGGCTTTTTTTTTTTTTCAATTTTGCTAGATGCAAAGTACGCATAAATAAATAATAGTTTGAAAAAACTAAACAACATGCTTTTATAAAAAACCAGACTAAAAAAATAAAAAACAAGAAAAAACATTATTTTATTAAAAAAAAAGCGTGAGGTGCATGGTATCGCCTCGGCCAACAATTACCTGTGATCTGAGACATTTCTTACTTTACTGCCCTAGATGTGTAATTTACTATATAATTATTGATACCATGCACCCCACGCTTTTTTTAAATAAAATACATTGTTTTCTTATTTTCTATTTTTTTAGTCTGGTTTTCTATGAAAGCGTGTTTTTTAGTTTTTTATACTATTATTTATTTTCAACTTTTTAGTTTAGTTTTCTATTAACGCGTGTTTTTATTTTTCAAACTATTATTATTATTAATAATTTTTTTTAACTATTATTTTCCAATATTGAATAGAATCGGACCATAATCACAAAACTCGCGGCCATTTTGGAGCCGCCATCTTGAATCCTCCAATCTTGACAAAATAATCATAATTTCCGACCCCAAAAACCCCCACATACCAATTATGAATAGAATCAGACCATAATCATAAAAATTCGGCCACCATTTTAAAGCCACCATCTTGAATTTTTTAATTTTCACAAAAGAATCATAATATTCGACCCCAAAAACCCCCACATACCAATTTTGAATAGAATCAGACCATAATCACAAAAATCGTCCACCATTTTGGAGCCGCTATCTTGAATTTTTCAATTTTGACAAAAGAATCATAATCTCCGACCACGAAAACCCTCAGCTACCAATTTTGATGCGGATCGTACCATAATCACAAAACTCGTACGCCATATTGGAGCCGCCATTTTTTTTTTCATACAAAAATTTCTAAATGCGTTGTCACCGGAATTATGTACACCTGCCAAATTTCAAATCATTCGTACGGCTGGAAGTGGGTCAAAATCGCACCCAAAGGAGTCGGTTACAAACAAACATACAAGTGAAGCTAATATAAAGCGTGGACAATAAATTTTTTTCATGATAAAGGAATTCCCAATTTTCATCAGTGGCGTCCCTGTTAACATGCCCTGCCATATTTTTGATCAAACTGATGATCCGCCACTGACCTTTTCCCAAATAAATATTATTTTTGTAATTGCCCTCTATCTTTCCATAAAAATGGTCTCCTGCCTTTTTTTCGTCCCGCGAACGGTTTTTGAGTTAGAAAATAAAATGCATTCATTTGCTTGTCCCTATGCGAAATCAGCCGTTGAAGAGTAGTAGGATTATCTTGTGGGCTAGAAACATCTAGTATGCTAAGAACACATTTCGTTGTTTTCAACATAAACAATTTTAACACTTCTTCAGCTAGATACGTGATATTATTTACGTTATAGAAACTTGTTTATAAAAAAAACATGGTAAATTTTACAAATACCGAATTAGCAGACATGCATTACTTGTATGGGCTTGCTGACAGGAACGCATATGAAGCCAGGCAAGTGTATCAAGAGCGCTTCCCAAATAGAATGGTTCCTGATGCTCGAACGATTCCAAGCACCCACAGAAGGTTATGTAAAACAGGAAGTTTTGAGCCAAATCAACACTTGAAAGGAGCACATCGGACTGCAAGAACTCCAGAAATTGAGGTAGCTGTTTTAAATTCAGTTGACGAAAATCCTGAAATAAGTACGAAGCAAGTTGCCAATAATTTGAATATCGCCCATATTCTAGTATGGAGGATTCTTCATGATTATTTATTATATCCCTATCACATTCAAGGGGTCAAGCTCTACTTCCTCGAGACTTTCCATTACGAGTGAATTTCTGCCAGTGGTTTCTCCAAAAAGTTACCGAATATCCTTTATTTGACAGGGAAATTTTATTCACGGACGAAGCTAGTTTTACTGAAAACAGGATCAGAATCATTTTTGGGCCGAGAAAAATCCGCAAGCAATCGTGGAATCTCATCAATAGGAGCAGTTCTTATTAAATGTCTGGGCTGGAATTATTGGAGATTACCTAATTGGACCTTTTTTCACCACGCAGATTAAATGGACATAATTATCGCCGATTTCTTGAAGATAATTTGCCAATTCTGTTGGAAAATGTTCCTATTTTAATGCGAAATCGCATGTGGTTTATGAATGATGGTGCACCTGCTCATTTTAGTGCTATGGCACGCGAATATTTAAACCAAAACTTTTATAATAGCTGGATAGGTCGTGGGAAAACAGAGTCATGGCCTAGATCCCCAGACTTAAACAGTCTTGATTATTTTCTTTGGGGACATCTTGAGACTTTGGTGTACAGTCAACTAATTTTAACTGAGGAAGAATTGCGAAACCGCGTAATGGTTTCCTGTGAAGCAATAAGGAATACTCCAGGAATTTTCCAAAAGAGTACGCGAGTAAATGACAAGTAGGGCTGAAGCGTGCATACTTGCAGGTGGCGGACATTTTGAACAATTAATTTGATTTTGGTATTTTTTGTTCATAATAATTATGTTTTCAAAAATGAAAAATGTTTTTTTATGCGTACTCATTACAAAAACTAAATAATAGTTATCATAAAATCATAAAAATCTTGCCTAGATCCTTTGGTTACCACAATTGTGAAATTAGGACTGAGAAAAAATCGAATAGGGACAAGCAAATGAATGTATTTTATTTTCTAAATCGAATACCATCCGCCGAAGACCATTTTTATGAGAAGATAGAGGACAATTACAAAAATAATATTTATTTGGAAAAAAGACAGTGGCATGGCATGTTAACAGGGACGCCACTGATGAACCCTAAGAAATCCTTTATCATGGAAAAAAATATTTTTATGCGTACTTTGCATGTCCAAAATTGAAAAAAAAGCCAAAGCGGTTTCAGAAGAACTGATTATTTTTTTCACATTTCAACATCCTGAATCTCAGAAATTAAGCGGTTGCGGATCTATGTTCATATGAAGAATTTTTCTTAAAATCATCCAAGGATTATCGCCCTTCAGGATCCGCATTCAATTATAAAACACCCTGTACAAATATATGAAGCCGTCTCTGGCAACTCACGTCAAACCAATAAACACCAGTTAGCACTTACGGTTTCCTCTTTTTCCTTTTGGTCCCTTTCGTCCTTTTCCTTCTCCTCCTCGAGCATTTTGATGGTGCTCGCCGACACATTAGACAACTCTTTCTCGAGCTTATTCAGGCTGGTTTTGCTGCCCTTGTGGCTTGCAGGTGCCGATGATTCCGCCTCTTCAAGCAACGTGCTCTGTCTGGATACATTCGCCTCCGTTTTTGACATCTTTGTTGTCGTCCTCCTTTTGAAGGATTTTCTTGCGATGTCGTTACCTGCGAGAAGATAAGCCGATGAAATTGAGGCATGACGTTATAATTTCAGAGTGCTCCAGTAAAAAAAAACGGGTGGTTTCTCAGCATGATTAGAAAGAAATGCGGGAATTTCAAGTTTAGTATCGTTTGGATGGGATAATTAATGAGAAATTAAAAACTATTTTTCCAGAATTTGGAATTATTCCCCGCCCTCTATCTTACTGAAGATGAAGTAATAAAAGAAAAATAGTTCACCTGAAGAACTCAATCAGTTTCATAAAACGAGTCACGCTGAATTCTCACAATGGAGTACATTTTTTGTCATGTACTCCAGGGTTTATCCTTGGACCTATTTTGTATCTCCCACATACGAATTCCGTCTCAAGATTCGATTCACATAAAGGTACAAGTGAAATCTCATTCTGAATAACACCTAAATTGTTTTGTTTGTTTTCAACCGCTTCCTTATAGTCAAATAATCTAAGGGTTTGGCAAGGAAAAAACTGCGGAACTTTTTTTCTCAACGGATCTTTATGTTTTTTGGGGTGCTAAATCCGAATCTGAAGTTTGCTACCACGGCAGCCATCGGCTTCATACTCAAAATCGCGGAAAACCGCCCAAAATAGCGGTTATTGTCGGTTTTTTACCTATAACACGACAACAAAGCGTTTTTACAGAGTTATGATCTTTTGAAAAATGGCGATATGTAGCAAAGTTGGCTAAAAACGCAAAACCACCTGGAAAATGTCTGCTGGTGCCCTATTATTCTTATTTTACTCCTATAATGAAATATTATATGTTTTTATATGTACAGCACACATTACCGAACGTCAGTGAGGCACCTACTCACCTATTAGTTCACTTTACAAGTACTCTCTTTCTCAAATCTCAACGAAAAATCAAATTTAGTTATCGTGGTAGGAATTACTGTACAAATGACCACTTTTCACTTTTACTGAACTGCCGAACGTCAGTGAGCATTTTTTGACCCCACTCTGTCAAGTACAGTTGATACAGGGAGTTGGTTGTAATGAACGACAATTGATCTTTAGCTTACCCTTATGCACTGCCGCCAAACGCTCAAAATGGCACGTCCGTAGTCATCATTGCGCTCTCTTGCGTTTTTATCGACCTATTGTGTTTTCTCAATAACGAGGAACACTAAAGTTACGATACTGAGGTAGTTTCTTCATCTCTTTCTTTTTCTAATCTGATGGCAAGTGCTTACCACAAATAAAACACTGAGTTTTAAATGAAAATGTAGGAACATTCGAACGTAGAGAAGTGCATTACTCTGCCGCTCATTTTTCTTTTTCTTGAGAAAAGCAGCAACCGATTTTTCATGAGGATACGACTTCCTACATTTTTCATGAAGCTTAATGGTAACTTTGCTAACTTAAATAATACTGACCTGCTATCGCCACGTTTCGTACTGGCATCAATGAAAGATTGTAAACCCTTCTGCTGCACTGTAGAGTAGATGTCGTTGTTCCATCATCTAACGCTTCCTCACACACAATAGTCACAATACACTTGCGAGACATGTTTTTTGCGTATATTTAAACAAGAAAGACTCGAATTCAAATGCTCGCCGTCACATTAGGCCACAAACACAAACTGAATGTTTTCGGATAGCAGATGTTCCGAAGGAAGGGGTGTGAGGGGTGTAAGTAAGTGGGGAGTAGGGAGCAGGTTAACAACAGACTTGGAGGGAGTGGTCGATTGTGTTGTAATTTCTTCCACAATTTATGCAACCTGAATTCAATTTTTCATTGAGATTTAAGAAAGGGAGTACTTGTAAAATACCAATAGGTGAGTGTATAATACATATTATTATACATGTATATTATATTATTATAAATATTAAATTATTATTCACGTATTGTTATATACCTGTAAATACATATAATAATTGATTATAGGGGTAAAAGAAGGATAATAGGGCACCAGCAGACATTTTCGAGGTGGTTTTCGTGTCTTTAGCCAACTTCGCTACTTATCGCCATTTTTCAAAAGATCATAACTCAGCGAAAAATTGTTCAGCTACAATTTACTTCGAATGACTTTCTTTAAAAAACACTTCGTTGTCGTGTTATAGGCGAAAAACCGACAATTACCGCTATTTTGGGCGGTTTTTCGCGATTTTGAGTATGAAGCCGATGGCTGCCCTGGTAGCAAACTTCAGATTCAGATTCAGCACCCCAAAAAACATAAATATCCATTGTGAAAAAAAGTTCCGCAGTTTTTTCCTGAAAACGGCATTTTGAAACCTTATATTATTGGACTATAGTTGTTTGACAAACCCTCAGAAGTTAATGAAAACTTGAGAGTGAGAGAGTAAGAGTTGAGATCACGGAGGCCTAACCTTTCATAGTGGGATCCGAAATCACTCTGGGGGCCCTGAAACATTTTTTGCCGGCTACGTGAATCGAACTCGCGCCGGGTGGAAACACAGAACTCATAGAACTAGAAGGCTAAAATAAGTGGAAGAAATTGATATGATTCATCACCACATGTATAGATGGTACACACGTAATCATGCGCATATCATCAACAACATTGCCAGCTCATGTACTTGTACGAGAATTTAATATCTATAATGGCATTATGATGTAATGTATTACATTATATTCCCATTAAAAGATCCGACTATCGATTACTCAGGATCCTTAAGTTCTTCTGTCATATGTATTCAGGAGATAATATACAAGTTAAGTGAAGCACTTAACAACCAATGGAATCGTAATAAGAATTATGATTTCCTACAAACTCATTTGGCAACGCTGTTTACATCAACACCTGTTATTTAGTCCGACGACATTTTTATTCAGAGCCGGTCTTGCGTCTGTTGTTAATTTGTGTTATTGATAGGATATTTGATCTACTGAATTCTAGAAATCCTTTGGGCAAATTCTACAAGGAAGACAACAAATATTTCTGGAATCCTTTTTTTGAAAATTCCTTAGGATACTTGAAAAGTCTCAAACATACTGATGGTGAACCACTGCATTTTTCAAACAACACGACTCCAATTTTGGATTTCTTCATCACAATAAATTCAATTATTGGAATGTGTGAAGAGTACATTGACAAACATCAACATGTTGAAATACATGTTAACATTCCAGGTACTAATGTATTTTACAATAACAATGATTAACTTTTTAGGAAAAGAAATGGCTGAATAATAACCCAACATCATTTCAGTTTTATTATACTGAGGCTGATGTTGCAACACGATAAAGAAAATGTTCATGGAAATTGTTTTACTTAGGAGAATACTTAGCAGAATAAAATCCAACCTGAAATAACACTGACTGAAATGCTTTTAATAAAAAAATATAATTTATATATTAATGATAGGATTTCAAGGAAGATTGAATTCCTTCCTACATTATACAACTTGACAGAAAATGTGCAGGTTTTGTAGTGAAGAGCATGAAAAAGTAATAGAGTGTTAGGTGTGCCTTTTCGTACTGGAAGAAGAGAGAAAAGCTAGTGTAGATCTTGATTACTTCAAATTATTACATAGAAAATACAGAACTGCCTCTTTTTATGGATTAATCAAGACTTCTGCAGATGTTGTGAAGTGTTGTATGTTTACAGAGAGAAAATCAAGCAAATAATAGCAGAAGAAAAAAATATGGATGTTTTTGTAGAACTATTTCGGGAACTCTTTTCGAAGATAAAAACATTGTTTTCTAAATTAGATAAGCATGTTTTTGATATAGCTATATACGAAATGTACCACAAAATGAAATTGATAAAATTTATTATACAAATTTACGATAAAATATGTTACCATAGTGTTGCTTGGTTGCAAGAAGAAAATGTAAGGAAAGAACTGAATAGGAAGAATCTATCAAAAATTATACTTTTTTTTTCACATCAATGATATTATACCATTAAATTATGTTAAATATTTTTTTATTTATAGCGTGTACCAAAAAGTACCAGTAACTTGAAAAATCAACTTTATTAGTATACCTCTGATATTCTAAATCTGAGTTGTCAATTGGATGACAATTAAATATTCCCAATGGTTTTTTATGAGTGCACGCGCGTGTGTAATGAATTTAGGAGTCTTGTCTAACCGACAAGACGAATCTCCAAGCTAAGGGCAGAGTTTCAATAGATTGCAGTATGGAAACAGCTCTACCAGGTGCAACACCTTGCCAGGGACGCGACTCCGAGTTCCAATATCGAAAGTTATGACAAGAAAGGATACGACCTTAGAGGCATTCAGGCATAATCCCACGGATACTAGTTTCGCACTACCGCCCTCTCAAGCAAAGTTTCTTGATGACTTTTCTAAATAAACGATTTTCTTCAGTAAAGAAAAACTTAACATTTCTTCTCGATAGCCCATTAGAGATTTCTTGATAGGCACCAACTTTTATCAAGGATAAATTTCATACTTCTTTGGAAGATACGCTATATTCATAGCATTCACATTTGAATTCCCCAATATTTTTACTTTGAGACAAAATATTTTTCAGGCACTAAATACTTTAATTTCAAAACTGCAAGTGAATTGTGATTGTTATTTAGTCTCCATCATACCTACCCATTCTCGTGAAATGATAATCAAAGAATAAAACCAAATTATCTTTGAAATGGAATATTTTATCATGTGAAATACTGCATACAAATTAGTTCATGTCAAATGAATAATTCAGAGAATGGAGAAGTAAACTTCACAATAGCCACTAAAAATTATTCTTTTAAATAAGCCTTTCTTCCCGAAACCTTACGGATATTGGATTCAGAAATTCCTCATAATTTCAGTTGCACTCCACTATTCAATTCGATCTCGAGTACAACCATCTTCAGAATGTTATAAATTACACTGAAACCCCCCCTGTCATGGCAGCGGTTTTACTACGCATGCCCATGTGTGTACCATGCCGTACAGTAGGGCTCGTTCCAGCGAAAAGGTATTGGCCTTCTAGTTCTATGAGTTCTGTGGGTGGAAACCGTGGACATAAGACTAACGCTAGTACCACTGAGCCACAAGCCCCATTATCAAATGGATATGATTACAAGCTCAGAAAATGGTCTTTGAATATTAAATGCTTCTTTATGTACCGGGTTATTCACTATAAATTACCCAGCTCCTATCATCATTATTATTGCCTATAGAAAAAAGTTAAAAGTAAAAGTTTTGTGGTTATGACTGAATTTTCATGAAATGCTGTCAAAAATACCGTACAGATTTTGGAATGATCTCTTTTCCTGATTTCAAAAATATACCATATATTACCCCTATCTTATACCGTTTTTGAGTTATTAAACGTCGAATAACTTAGACTAGTTGTTACTGTAAATACCTATCCTATAAAAGTTAACATTTTTAAAGTAAGCTATAAAAATGAGAACTATATTATGCTTGTTTAGGGACATTTCTTCAATGGAATAATCAAAATGGTTTAGAGTGAGGAAGAAAAAGTTCAAATATAAAGTTGTTATATACAAAACATCGAAAATAAACGTGCAGCCAGAGCATATAGGGTGTTGTATCCAAATCGTCCAACACAGTCAGAAAATACATTCAAAAATATTTACTGAAAGGTGAATCATACCTTCAGTTCCAGTAGAAAAAAGCGTGTAATTCAAGAAAACCAGGAAAAATAACTAGGATATACTGCCTCATTTCGAAGGTAACACTTTTTTGAAACATATTATTTTTTAGAAAATTCTGAATGTAGTTTAAAATATGTAGCAGATCAATTAGTTTTTCCAAAATCCAACGTAGTTTGAAAAAGCACAACTACAAACCATATAAATTTTACCTTTACAAGTTTTAACAGAGACTGGAAAAGGCTGGAATTTTGCCAATGGATAATTCAAAATTTGAATGAAGATCCCCATTATTAGGAGTTTTCAATAGGAAAAATCGAAGGTCGTCGGAAAAAAAGTAGAACAGAAAAAGATTGCTAAAACAAATAAAGAAAACAGGAAGAAAAAACGCAATTTTTTTAAATAAAATTATTGGCCCTAAATTTTATGATTATATATTAATAGGAGTTACCTATAAAGAAATACTAATTCCTAGAAAATATTCTTTTATGGAATTTTTCAGAAGCCAGTATGATTTGGATGTAAGATGGGGCAATCCCGCATAGAATCCCACCCATTCAAGAACATTTGAATAATGTAATCCCCTATAGATTCATTTTTCTGGGGCTCTCTAAAATACATTGTTAATAATAATAATAGTATTCAACTCATTAAAGACACAATTCGACTTGAAATAGAGAAAATCTTTTATGAGTTATCGTGTTATTTAAATTCCCTAAATAAATCTTTATCATCTATTTTTGTATACATATTTGAACTTTTTCTTCCTCACTGTAAACAATTTTGATTATTCCATCGAAGACATGTCACTAAACAACCATAATATAGTTGTCGTTTTCATAGCTTACTTTAAAAATGTCAACTTTCATAGGATAGGTATTTTCAAAAACGGTATAAGATAGGAGTAACATATGGCATATTTTTTAAATCAGGAAAAAAATATCATTTTAAAAATTCAATGATATATAGGGTATCCCATTCAAAAAAATTATCTCCCGAAATCAGCACGCTACTGTATTTTTGATAGTTCAAGAAACTTGCCGTTTAACGTCACAGTGCTGTTTGACGTCACAATCAACCCGATTACGCCTATTGGCTGCTCGGTAGTTAACGTCACAAAGAGCGCCACTATTAGTACCTTCAAAATTTCCTGATTTTCAAAAACGAATGGAAACTGCTCTAATTGAAATTTCACTAAAAAAATGTTTTCTGGGTACATTTATATGTGCGTTATGTATTTCAAAGCATATTTAAAGCGATAATAATTTCTCGTGTTCTCGCCCGTTAGGGCAATTATTATTTTTTTATTTTTTTAATGTTACATTCAAAATTGACTTTCCTACGAAAAATTGGTCTTAAATATTCGAATTCATCAATTTCAGTTATTATGATTTTATTCTTTATTCTCAAATTGGGTTAATTTTTTTTGTTACAAAATCACATTAACAGTTTTTTCTGAACTTCATTCAATCTACTCTCTATCTACCCTTTTTTCAATTAATTTAATATATTTTTCGATATTTTTTATGAAATTCTTGTAGTTTTAGCCGTAGATTATATTCATGCAATGTCATCTGCAGAAGGAAAATGTCTACCAATTAAATTTCTGTTGTTTACATGCAATAAAAAACTATAATTATTAGTAACTCTCGGACCGTTTCTTATTATCACCCAATAGACCTACCGAACAATGTTATTAATGGAAATCCCTTCTAAATCCTGGTTTATTTCCAATACTCACTAGGTATGTAACAATTTTTTTTTTTTTACAATTTCTAAATAATCTACCACGATATAACAATTTTGTGCTCACTACTATGCGATAGTTCACCGCATTTGGAGGTTATCCAAGTCAAGTTATAGATATTTTGAATATCATAAAGTAATACTACTTCTGTGTACTTTTAGGTACGGAAGTAATGTGCTTGCTCGTTAGTTTATCAAGGTCACAGGTTCATGAGATCTTGAGAACATAAAAAAGTGAGGGAGTCAAGTAGTTTAACAAATTAAAAATAGTACCCATATAACCCTGGCTAGTTTTAACCTGTCGGGAAACATCAGATTCAACGCAGAACTATTTAACGAAATTCTCAAATAATATAATAATCAGAAAAGAAATGAGGTTCACAATTTTACCTGAATATGGGATCCCACTTTTACCCTAACACGTATAATTGTCAAAAAAATATTGTGTATTGCTTATACAGTACAAGTAACGATGTTTACTCTTAGTACTTGAACTGCATTACATCAATATTAGTTCACATTTAAGACCAATTGCTTCTGTAACCGAAACCAATTCGTGAAAATTAAATCACAAATAATCCTCTGCGAGGTACCTTGTCCTGATAGAATGCCGTCTATGATAGACAACTCGGAAAGACACAAAAGTATCTCTGTCTCCTGTTCATAAGGCTGATTGATCAGTTTACAACACCGTCCAGGCGTTCCCGAACTCGCAGTTTAAGTCGCTATTTGCTTTTTATCACCGGCTCAACACCGTCCCACGGAACTTGGTTAATACTTTTACTGTCCACTTTAAGACGATCAAATGGAAAACGGAAAACATCTAAAATATTTATCGAATGAAAACCTCATGTCCCGGAATTAGAGATTGAAATATCGTGGAATAAAATAACACTTATCTCTGCTGCAGTTTATGTGATGCCGTTGGAAATGTATAAAATTTACACGTACTCTTTTGGTACTACTCTTGGGAGACCTCAGAAACTGAAAGTTTTCAGTTTGTGCTTGTCAGGATCATTACCTACTTCTGCCAACATGGGCGCTGTCATAGTTTCATCTATCCCCTCCAGACTGATGCACACAGCGAATAAGGATGAGTCAATTAATTCATTTATTTCTATTAAAAGATTTAATCCTAAATTTTTTAATTTTAATTAATTTTTTTAAGAACATAAACAAGGTGAATTAGAAACATTTTTGAATGGCTAGGGTACCGAATATAAATTATTTTCGGAACCTCCAAACGCCTTGCAAAATGAATCAATCAATTGCATTAGTATTGATATTATTCGTTTCTCAATAAAATGTTCAGGTTTATGGAAAAAATAACCAATTTGTTAAATAATTATAAGGTGTCTTACAAAATATACCTAACTCTACATAATGTTATAAAAGTAAAAATGATGGAAAAAGTGTTTTCAAATGGATTTTAGATTGTAATTCAACATATGTTTTCGAATAATTCGGTAGTTCATTTTTCTAAAAGTCCTGAAACGATTAAGGAGATGAAAAATTGGCATTGGAGTCATTCAAGAGACTGAAAGAGAGATTGATGATTCTCATAGATTTATTTCATTTCTCATATGAATTTTCGCTTGCTAATTCGTTTCTGTGGCTACAAGGATCAAAATAAAAATCTTGCATCAAATTAAAAAAAAAAAACAAATAAACACAAAAAATTTCACTTTTCAAATCCAAGTGGGCATAGCTGGGAGCATAGCTTATTTGTTAATAATAGAATGGAACGGATGATGAAAAAATACACTGTTCGTACCTTCTACAAACTGGGCCAAGCTGCAATAACGGGGAGGAGGGGGCTCCGTATCAAACTTGTTATCTAAATAGATTTGTTGAGGGATGAAGGCACGGTTTTCGAATCCGAATTGGGTATCGTCATCCACTTTCGTAGTATCCACCACCTTCGTAGTTTCCACTTTTGGTCTCGAACTACGTCTTCTGCGCTCCAGGGAATCCCTCTTCAGACTCATTTTCCTCTCTACACACATGACAAGATTTTTTTATATGTATCCATGCGTAGCGACTGAGTGAGTGATGGTTAGATTTATGATACTGAAAGATGGATGGAGTTGTGCCAATTTGTGGATAGTATAGCAATTTGCTGAGTCCCATCCCTATATTTTCGTGTTTTTTTACTAATCGAAAAGACCTAGGTCACGAAGCTGAACATTTTCGTGAAATCAGGAAAAGTACAGCAGATATTGATAAAACTTCTCTCAACAAAATTTTCAATGGGATCAAAGTAGTCTAAATACAAAATTCCAGTGCGGAGTGTTTGCTATACACGTTATAAAAAAACTCACATGATAATTTTCATACGACATATTCTTGCTTAGATATCACCGAACATAAATATTTATGGCACGAAAGGATTGATATTTTCATATTCTCCACACTTTCCAAAATATTGAAATGTATCCATGCGTATATAGTTGAAACGTTTTCGGATGGCGAAGTAGGCAATAAATCATTGGTGAGACCTGACATATATACGTCTAAGCCCTTCTCACTTGTTTAAAATATACTTAATACGTCTAATGTTACGGAGAAACTACTTCACTAGAGAAGGATGGCCAATTAGATGTACTTCCTATCAAAAACAGATGGTTCAACAGAGGGGGACTCGAAATTAGCCTGAAAATTGCCCCATTTTGAATATGTTGATCCTTCTGGAGTGTTGTGTTGCTTCTTCTGTTGTAACGAAATTTGAAAATTGCTCATCGTGAAGAGCAAAGTAGGAAATTTCTGTTAAATGTTTTGGAGTATTTCCAAAATAAAAAAGAGACTTCCCCTGAAAACATTTCTTTTATTAATTGTGCAGCTGAGGCATAACAATTAAGCCCTAGGACAATTTCTAGAATACGGCCCGAAGGCCCACGTGAAACAACTGTAACTATTTTTTATTGTTACAACATTTTTACTACAGTTATCGGAGTTTAATAATCCTTTAATCGTTGAAAAGGGAAACATTCTCAATTGAATAGAAATATTTTTCAATTCACTGAAAAATATTTCTATTCAATATTCAATTGAGAAAGTTTGCCATTTCAACATGAATACCCCACAAGAGGTTATCTTGAACGATGGAAGATAGTGACTAAAGTTAATCTTTCAGTTGCAGATTATTCCACATCTGATTTTATGAACATCTTGTTCATATTTTCAAACAAATCAACCTTCAATCCCATTTCCTAATATCGATTTACTTCTTTAACAACGAATTCTATCAATTCTATCATACTCAGTTTCCACACTAGTTTAATGGGTTATTAAATCCTCCTTAATTATTCTCTTTGCAATAAAAAATCCGACCCTGGCAGTTTACATTCAGAGAGAATTAAATACGGACATACATTTATCCTGGCGAAAGTCGGCGCAGGCTGTCAATGGGACCCGGTTGATTCTATTGGTTCGTTGTTATGACCATAGGCGTGTATGTTATTTGGTTTCATTTGCTATTATCAGTTTATCGCACCAGAGCACAAATGAAACCAACATACACGCCGCTGTCTGCAGTATAGTGGGCGTTTACCATATGAAATCGGTGTTGTGCGCATCCAACCTTCTCGCCTGATTAAAATAATTCTACTGTACCTGCACTACACTAATTTTTCCACCGCACATGCATTCTCAAACGCGTACTCTTAGTGTAATTTGGACTGGCTGGCAGCTGTCACTCATTGTTATTACCACAAGCAGATGAAGTTGAAATGAAACAAATATATACATTTCGTCTTACCAATGTTTATTGCCTACACCGCCTTCCGAAATCGCCTGCACTTTAATGAGTCCAATCGTATACAAAAACACATCGCATAAAACGATGTATATCATATTCTCAAAAATATCGGAATATGGAATGAAAATAATCAATACAGTCATCTTATATCCATGATATGACAAATACGTCGTTTCCTTTCAATTTTCCACAGCTTCCACACCATCCAAAAGTTTCGCCTGAAAGCGAAACATTTTTTCATGGAAAAGAATCATGAACTTTTTCCACATTCATCGTATCCTTTACTGTTTCGCTACTCTTCCCAAAAACTTCCTTCTAGGACAATTCTAAATCAACTCGATTTTGGGTTATTCGATGAACATACCACATAAATGATCCATGGTGGAGTCCCCGCATCCATTACCCTTTCCAAAAGGCCTTTGAAACCGAAACACTAATGCATATTCTCCCCTACAATCAAAACTTCTACTTTTCTACTCCCCTACAATCGGAACTTCTATTTTGCCGCCCTAGGCGGTCGCCTAGTCTTGCCTAATGCTAGAAACCGCCCTGCATACAACACACCCAAATCCTAACGTCTTTTCTGATTAGGACCCTTAAAAGGCTTCTAGATAGGTGTATAGGACACGAAATAATCCAATGAACGACCACCAAGTACTCGTCAATAACCAGTGGGAAGTTAGCAGCCACTTTCCAGGAACCATTTTATCCCCATAAGCCAAAAGACCAGTGGCGGCGGTTATAAATAAAACACATTGAATATTCCACTGAACCATTGGTGATGGGTTTTTCAGAGCTATCGCATGGCGCATGATATGGGATGTTCATATAGTTGCCTTGAAAGCTGGTCGAACCAGTTCGAAAATTAAAAAATTAAGTTGTGTAAAGGAAAAAATGGCCGACTTCATATAATGCACGGTGACGGTGTTTTATGCATTGAAAGGGTGCACTATACAAACAACCATTTGGGATGCATCCACACTGAATGAACGACTTCGATTTGGGAGGGGCCCAAGGGGTGGTTTCACTCTCCTAAAAATAAAAATAAAGTCTGTAAAAGAAAAAAAAAAAGCCGCGTTCACATTTTGCATGAAATGAGTACATTGTATAAACGACATTCGATTTCGAAGGCAGCCAAGGTGTGTTTTCACCCACCTAGAAACAAAAAAAGTTTTAGAAAAAAATTTACCCTGTGTGAATGACTTCGGTTTCGAAGGCGTCCAAGGGATGGTTCCATCCTCCTGGAAACTAAAAAAATCATGTTTTTAAATTTTCTAGTGAACACCTTCCCAATCGAAGTCCTGTATACTCTTCTAATGCCCAAAACACTGCTGAATATGAACGCGGCTATTTTTAGCCATAGGAGAAAAATCATTTTTTTTAACACCCTTCGGACGCCTCCCAAATCGAAGTCAGTAAAGGTACAGCAAGAGTTCCAACCCAAAATCACCCTTTTTCCCATGGTAATCTCCATAACAAAATCTAAGGACAAACGTGGTCATTTTTTGACCATTCAACAGGTTTGCAACTTGGCTAAAAAAGTTGTATATATAGATAGGTATGTCGGCAATGTAGATCTCATACTTAACCACGGTCTGTCGGCCACTGTATGTCTGACTGAGGTCTGTCTGGCGGGCTGAGGTGACATCACTTATGAGACTATCATCTGGCCTCAACGTTTCGAATCATCATCAGGTTAACAACCTTTCGAATAAGTTCTCGACGTTTCGAATCATCATCAGTTAGACCTCTGTGAAACTATCATCAGATTCTCGAAGGTTCGAGTCATCATCAGAATATCATCAGTTCGAAATTATCATTAGATCCTCGACGTTCAGAATCAACATCAGGTTCTTGACGTTTTGAATAATCTTCAGTGAGACATTTATTACACTATCACTCAACAAATCGAAGCATCTTCAGTAAGACTTTTATTAGACCCTGTCATGTTCCCAACGTTTGAGACAATTTTAATTTTTTTTTTTCTATCATCAGCTTCTCAACGAATTGTATCATCTTCAGTTAACTTTTATCATATCATCATGAGGTTCTTTACGTTTTAAATAATCATAAGATTCTCGAAATTTCAAGTCATCATCAGAATTTCAAAGTTGTGACTCAACATCAGTGTGTTTACATAATACCATTCAGAAAACAAAATTTCATTACAATACAATCTCTTATATATTCAACCCTAACATAAATCGGATCTTTATGGAACTCTCTGTATTACATTATTTCTGATAGCACAACTTTGCAACTAATCGATACATTTTTCTAACGTTTCAAGAGTGACATCCTATATATTTCTCTCTCGTCAGGGTCTATATTTTTAATGGAACACCATGTATATTAATACTGCTAATATCATATTTTCACAGCTAGACGTAATGTTTTCATCGATCAGTAGTATTTCGAACATTTCGTTTTCTTTTAATTTTTATCGTGATGTACTCCCTGTACTCCATGGAACTCCCTGTACTCCCTGGAACTCCATGTAATCCCTGGAACTCCCCGTACTCCCTGGAACGCCCTGTACTCCCTGGAACTCCCTATACTCCCTGGAACTCCCTGTACTCCCTGGTACCCTCACCCTGTTACTGAACCTCTAAGACATCGTGTATTACATTATTTTTAATAGCACAACTCTGCATCTAATCTATATATTTTCGACAGCTTTATGGATTTTCTACACAGAAAATCGATTTTTCAAATTTTTAGGAGGGTAGAACCACCCTTTGGACGACTCCTGAATCGAAGTCGTTTATACAGCGTACTCATCTAATGCACAAAACACTCTGCTAGATATGAACGCTGCAATTTTTTGCCATTTTAAAAAATAGATTTTTTAATGTTAACAGGAGGGTGTAAACACCCCAGGGACGCCTCCTGAATCGAAGTTGTTTGTACAGTGTACACTCTCTGGAAAGTATGAATGCGGCTATTTTTTTCCTTCACAGAAAAATCGATTTTTTTTTAAGTTCCCAGGAGGGAACCTCTTCCAAATCGAATTCGTTCATACAGTATACTCTTTTGATACATAAAACACTCTCTGAGAAATGTGAACGCGGCTATTTCTTTCTTTCACAGAAAAATCGATTCTTTATTTCCGGGGGTTGAACTACCCCTTTGGACGCCTCCCAAGTCGTTTGTATTGTGTTTTATTTTGATGCATAAAACACCGTCTGCATAATATGAAGGCGGTTATTTTTTCCCTTTACATAATTTGATATACATATATATTTTATAGCTCTGATTCTCATAGTTCAACATAATATTCAATGTATTTTATTTATAACCGCCGTCGTTTGGAGACAAAGAAAAAACAGTGGCCTTCTCAGATATCGGGATATTCTGGACTTTTCAGGATTTAATTTCAAACTCATAATAAATCTCTCTAATCAATATAAAAAAATCAAGGTTTTATAAAACAATAATTCCTTTTTTTTATGAATGATCAATAGTTTTTGAGGATGTTCGAAAGAACAAATTTGATGATGAATATTTAAGGAAGAAAGTTATATTTTATTATTTCAATCACCAATTACTAGGTGTCGCGAATGCAAATTTGATACTGAATTCATATATGAGAAATGAAAGAGATCCAAGCTTTCAGACCTATGGTAAATCACGTATTCTCCAATGGAATTGTTTTATTCGCGTTGAAATTGAACTATTTTCTTTCATTCTGAAAATATAAGAAAGAAATCTGTACAATTGTAGAAGTGGGAAAAATCGGTTTGCCTTGATGAGTTATTGCGTACACCAAATTAAATAATCGCATCTAGGAAAAATATATTTCTTGGACCCAGCGACAACAGTCCGCCTAGTGAAATTTTCATATATTTCCAATTTAATATCAATTCTGGTCCTGAAACATTAGCTATTGGGTGAGACTTGGGCGAGTCCGTACAAAATAATGGAATCATTGTCATGTTAGGTAGATGAAAGTATGGGAAAAATGTAAACCAAATATTGTTCATTCATAAAAAGTTTTGGACAATCCATTGTAGATTGTAGGGGGTTGATGGACTATTCACCCTCTCATTACCCCGACCCATAAGATATTTTGTATATTATCCTTTTGCTGTTTCATAGTTGTGTTTCGGTTAACATAAACTTCCCATCAGCAGGATTGTGAGAGGAGATACTTACTATTTGTAGTAGTTGTAAGCTGTTCCTAATCTGACATAATTCGTCTCTGAAGAAAGTAGAAACTATTTTATAAATTTTTTTCATTTGCCTCAATTGGAAATGTTACCACACATGTGTTATTCAGAAAAATGCATTGATTTTTTATCTCAAATTGAAAAAATCAATAAAACATGTGTGATTTGACAGTAGGAACCCATATTATAGTAACAACACATCTAACATCTTTTATTGACAACATAGTTCTGCAGTAAATTATATTAATTGCCAAATATAATTACAACAATATCCTCACATGTTTTAATGATTGTTTCCTTGTTGGTTTCTGTCTGCCTCTAAGGACCTCGGCACACTTGAACTTTTAGTCTTACTTTGAGCTCTATTTTAATTTTTATCCCGTTATATTTAATTCAATCCGTACTTCTTTATGTACATATATTTTTAACTTTTCGTTCGAACGCGCATTCGTCATCAATTACGTAAACTTTCTATAATCTATCCGAGTCTAAAGAACTGACTTGATCGTAGGATGATTTGAAAGTAACCTTGGTAACACTGACTTTCACCATTGAGATAATTGGCTTCGATAACTTAATCGCATTACTTTGTTCAACTCCTACATTTTTCGACTGGACGAAATGTCCTGACCACTTATAATTTATTTAAACCAACTCTTGGAAATATCTCAAAACCGATTAGTCTAAAATACTAATTCTGAATTCACTTCATGACTTTTTTCTGAAATAGCTTTGAACTGACTTGATAACTTCTCGAACATACATTTTATTTATACAGCAATATACCGGGTGACCCGGAACCAATTTACCCCCCTGTATCTTCGTTGTTATTTCATATTGATGTTTCAAATTCGGTACTTCGATTGGATGTTATAAATAGTATCAAACCAAATATGACACTTCCGGTTTGACCGGAAGCGCATCAAATTTCTATATTTCAAATGGAAAGAATATATTTTTTTTTAAATTACGATTTGGTATAGAATTACCTTTTTAATGATATATCACAATCATACTTCCAATTCACAATCTGCTGATATAATGAGATTTTATAAAAAACTACTTTTTGTATTCCCCTCGTAACGGAACATTTTCATGAAAGTATGCTATGGAAACTGAACAATATCATGTAAGTAACAATAATTCATGGCCAAACTTTTTACATAATGAGTTTTATGCAGACTCACTATTTTACAATTTTAGTTTTTCTTCATTTTTCAACATCAAAACTCTCATTTCTTTTAGATGCTAACATAGGAATTTTTAAAGCTGGTTAGAAACTCCAATACATATTGAAATACAAAACATGAAAAAACCTCCATATTTTTGTTTCATATTTATTTTTTATGAAGATAATTTCCATGCTATACCTACATTTGTATTGCACCTTTCAACTTCATGTTAGTTGGCTATGCAATTAAATTTGTTGAATTGTTCTGTCATTGTGTTTACGCCAAATTGTTGACATTTCGAATGTTCTGCATTTTCTAAGATATTCATTTGTGAAATGAACAACTACTACCGATTTACTCAAACTGGAAAAGTTGATATGCTGTTGATTTTGGAGAAGCAAGGAAAAATTCCTGTTTAGCCTTGCGTCTGTACCAGGAAAGATAGCCTAACCGTCCGCAACCTAGTAGTAGAAACTATTTTGCAATATTGGAGTCACAGTTCAGGAAAGAACGGAATAATCATGATGGGGAACATGTTATTGTAAGCCGAAATACGGAGATCACTGTTCTAGCAGCGGTTGAAATTGATCCAAATACATCATTAAGGCAGATCGAATATGAGGTCGGGGTACCTAGAGAAACAGCAAGAAAATTTTTGGAAAATACCGGTATCAAATTCATCAATATTTTTATGAAAATGATGCGCAGAAGAGGATTGTGTATTCATATAATTTATTTATTCAATCAAGTACTCTACAGAATTCGATACAGATTCCAAATGGTACAACTAATCTAAACGGTACAACTAAACTAATACATTTAACGACAAACAAACAATAAACAGAAATTTATGTGTCTATAAAAAGACAATAGTGAACTTAGGTACATGTATATAAAAATATAAGTAAAGGATACGGTAAAAATAAATTACTTGAATTGAATACCATTGCAAGTTTTCAGGTAGGAGTGACGGAGAATTTCAGTTGTTTCTTAAATACTAAAAAGGGTTAAATTAAGGGTTGAAACAGAAAATCCAAATTTCCATTCCAATATTCTATACAATGATGGGCACAAGAAAATCCGCATGTAATCAGAGAAGGAAAATACCAGGAAAGATTCGGATTCAATGTTTGGCTAGGAATTTTTAGAACTAAAATAGTGGGACCAATTAATTTTGATTGAGCTTTAACAGGTGAACGGTACCTACAAATTTCAAATGATCAAATCCAAAATGTTATTGAAGACATTCCCTTAGAGATACGACGCGTTATGTATTTCCAACAAGATAGAGCACCTCCACATAATTCGAACGTAGTCCGAGGACATCTTACTAGAACTTTCAAAGACAATTAATTGGATTGGTACTCATGGTCCAGTTCGCTGGCCACCAAGGTCACCAGACCTCACGCCAATGGATTTTTTTGTTTGGGCTCACTTGAAGAATGAAGTTTATGCTCATAATGGACCTCAAAATCGAGAGGAACTCGAAGACATGGTAAAGAGAGCCACCAACGAAATTACTCCGGCTCAACTAGTGAATATTATGCGGGCATGCTCCGAAAAAATACAAAAATGCATTGACGTTAACGAGCGATATTTTGAAAGATTAGATCAATTGAGTCTGTCATAGGTGTTGAATTTCTTTTGAATTGAGTTAGAAAACTGTACATGTTCCAAATGTCTACTATTTTGTAGGAAAATTATCGAAATAAATAATTTTTTGCGTCCGATTTTGCAGTTTCAAAAATATTTCCAGACCTATAGAAGAAATTCAATGTCATAGCCAATTGAGATGAAGTTGAAAGGTTCAATACAAACGTAAGTATAGCATAGAAATTATCTTCATAAAAAATAAATATAAAACAGAAATATGGAGGTTTTTTCATGTTTTGTATTTCAATATGTATTGGAGTTTCCAACCAACTTTGAAAATTCCAACATTTAAAAGAAATGAGTGTATTGATGATGAAAAATGAAGAATAACTAAAATTGTGAAAATAGTTAGTCTGCATAAAACTTATTGTGTAAAAAGTTAGGCCATGAATTATTGTTACTTACATGTAATTGTTCAATCTTCCATAGCATACTCTCATGAAAATGTTCCGTTACAAGGGGAATACAAAAAGTTATTTTTTATAAAATCTCAATTATATCAGCAGATTGTGAATTGGAAGTATGATTGTGATATATCATTAAAAAGGTAATTCTATACCGAATCGTAATTTCCAAAAAAAAAACTTTCCATTTGAAATATAAAAATTGGATGTGCTTCCGGTCAAACCGGAAGTGTCATATTTGGTTTGATACTTGCTAAATTGTACACTCATAACATCAAATCGAAGTACCGAATTTGAAACATCCATATGAAATAACAACGAAGATACAGGGGGGTAAATTGGTTCCGGGTCACCCGGAATATCTCATTGAAAATGTACAGGGGTTAGTTTTTCAGCAAGAAATTATCCATAACTTTTGATGGATATAAAATGTTTGGGTAGACCCATATAACTCTATCCCATTGATTTGATCGGTCTGATTTGTTATTGAATCAGCAGACCCGTTGTCACTAGATCTCCAAAAACCATATTAGTCAGAACCCCATCCAAACTACAAGCCACTACTCAACAAAAAAACAACAATCGTCACTCAGGGCATGGCGTTATTGGGGAGCGGTAAAGGTCCGTCTGATCCAGAAGTTTCGGCTTGGACTCTGATCAAGAAATAATTTCTGGAATCTCTAGCTTGTGAGTGGTATCAATCAATAATGACATTAATGAAAGAGTAATGGTAACGGAAAAACAAACACTGAACGTGAAAGAGAACTTCCCGATCCATCCGGGTTCCACTTGAGAGTCCAAGCCACAAACTTGAGGGAGAGCACGGAGTGAAGGTGCATCATCTTCCTTACCTATATCGCTCTGAAACAACGTCGTGTCGTCAGTGTAAGTATTTTCAACGCTATCCTGACCGTATCCGTACATCTCACCTAACATGGAGCTAATATCGTCCATCAAAGACTCACCATGGATGATGTCCGAATTCGGATAGGTGTCAGTTTCTGGCGAGTCAATGTGGCAAATGTGACCATTCATGTCCTCACCGTTGCTGTCTTTTCGAGGCACGAATGATTTTTGGTCCAGGATTTCGGAAGTTATGCTCACTTCCTCGTTCGATATCGCCGATAAGATACTACTACAATCTTTGTCGTCGTCTGCGACTTTCTCGTCGTCTTTTGTTGCACTTTCGCGTCGTTGGTGATGGTGGTATCTCTCTTTGTCGTGTTCTCTTTCCAGTTCGATGGGCTTCTGTTGGATTCCTAGCTTTTTGAGGGTCGTAGCGGTTTCTTGGAGGACCTTTTCGATGGATGCTTCCACACTGAAATGAAATATTTTCCTATACAGATTTCCACTAAAAAGTGGAGAGACAATGTAAACATAGCTCGAACCAATAATGATTTAAAATTTTATCTGTGAAGTTGATCATTCGATCTTTTTAGAATTGATGAACTTATCATACAATGATAGACAAAAAAATGTATTCCTTTGTTGGGGTGAGTTTAGTTTGGGAGCCCCGATAAACGAAAATGTCGGGGTTAGTTCCTATCGAACAAAATGATTTGGGAAAATTAGTGGTTGTGATAAAAAAGAACTTTCCACTTCAAATGCTGTTGATTTAATGATCGGAGATATATATTTGGAGAGTTTATGAATAATTGACGCCATAAAATGAAATAATCATTGTCCAACTGAGAATCAATATATTTTTGTTTTGGCTTTTGCGACATGATTTGAATGATGGTTTTGTCTCGAAGATACTGTTTACAGATGACCCAGCAAGCATGAATGAGCAGTAAATAGACGAGCCGATGCTGTTAACTGCGGTAAGATGTCGGCAGCGGCACACCGATTTCGGTAAATAATTGGAATGATATCAGTTTTGCCCCTTTGGCTGAACATACACATATTTATAATGGATGTTTTGAATTTAGCCAGAAATTACCCGTTAAAGATTTGCGATAATAGCGCCGATGTCGTTTTGATACAGTATGTGGCATTACGCGCCGCACCGATGCGACCTCTGTAATGAAACTGTAACATTGGCATTACTGAATACCACATTTGCAGTTGGCCCTACTGCTGATTTCGTGTAGGATGTCAAATCGGGTATTTTCTATTTTGTCTGGTCATTGTGATATATGGTCATGAAAAATAATCACAGTGGCGAGAATTTTTCCAGATTTGTGGGTTGTCATTATATCTATATTTCCAGGCCAGTTTGAAATGCAATATCTGGGAAATATGGATGAGTATCTTGGAAACCATTTGAGATACAATAAAAATGGTTGAAACGGAGAAAAAGTTGTCTGTTTAGGTAAATAGGAACAATCTGGCTCTAAAGTTTCAGAAATCCTCTACAATAAGTGGCTTCAGAGAGTGAAAACAATGAATTGAATCAGTCGATTCTGAATGTTTGGCGAATTTATTGTGATCAATAATGACCTATCTTCATTGAAGTTTCAGTGTTTTCGAAGATATAATGCTAGATTGTTCTTAGGCGCTTATATGGACCATTTTGTTTTCATTGAAACCGTCTTTATGCTCATTGCTTTCCAAGATACCCTAAACTTCCATGTACACTGCATTTTGAATTGGACGCCCCTGTATATTTGCATAGATCATTGATGAAATCCCAAAAGAGGAATGACGCGGTTGATTAGTAGGATATCCGCATTCGCACCATAATCTGTACCATGAAATATCAGTTTTATCTCAACTCTGTCTATCCGCTGAAGTCCCGCTATGTAATAAAGCGGTTGGTAGTCTGGAGGCCTACTGATGGCCGTCACGACACGGGCTAGCCGGGCCGACGACGTATCATGATTATGATCCGCTTGTGTTGCCTGTCGGCTGTTTTTAAAGTGCCTCTAGAGGCCCACGCGTAACATGTTTGCTGGGGGAGTCTAGGTTTACGAATAATGGTATGTTCAATAGGAATAATACAAGGCATTGGGCTCAAGAAAATCCTAGGTTGCTGAGAGAAGGTCATTTTCAAGAAAGATTTGGATTCAACGTCTGGGTAGGAATCATAGGGACAAGAATCATTGGACCAATTGTTTCGACGGGCCTTTGATGGGCCAAAAATATCTACAATTCTTAGAGAACGATATTCAAAATGATATCAACGATTTACCTGAGAACATCAGAGAAAATATGTTTTTTCAGCAGGATGGTACAGGACTACATAATGCTAATATTGTTCGGCAATACCTATGGGCAGAGATGGATTGGCACAAATGGTCCAAACGGATGGCCAGCCAGATCGCCCGATTTAACCCCTAGTGATTTTTATTTATGGGTTCACATTAAATCCAAAGTAGACACGAGGAGACCAACTTCTTTGGAGGACTTGAGAGATAGAGTTGAGCGTGCCTTTCAGGAAATTCCTGCTCACGAACTGATAAATGTGATGAGGTGTACAATAAATAGAACTAGTCTATGTGCTAGGGAAAACGGGCAACACTTCGAACATATCATTGTTCATTAATGAATAAAATGACTTTTCGATGGTTGTGAAACTCTTCTATTGAAAACAGGATAATAATATTGTGAGTAAAAATTTGTACGTTGAATGTTTCACTGTTTCAGTCGTTAGATTTATTCAAACAGTTTGATTATATTGAAGTTATCTTTTCTGTAATGGGCCTATGCTCATTACATATTGTCAAGTCGATTATTTTTGGTAATTCATTGTTACCATTCTGAAGTGAAGTTTGAAAGAATGAATAGATGTCATGTTACCTTCCAATTTTTCCAGATTGATTTCAGTTTGTTAGATGGCTGTCTACGTTTTGAACAAAAAGAAAATGGTACATAATGTATATCGTTGAATTGGTAATTAAATTCTCTATCGAATGGCAAGATGGCCCTCGGTAGCTACCATTTGAAAAAAACCATTTTTTCGTTAAAAATGCGTTCAGGAAATTTCAATTCCTGCTGTAGGATTTGTTATTGATCTTGTCGATGAAATTACTATGAGTTACTGATGTAAATTAGTATAGATTTCAACCTGATCAAGGCCTCCTGGGCAAAAAAAAAAATAAAAGATAATTTTTTTTCAATTTTAAAATAAAAATTTGAGCTGTAGAATCCGAAAAACATGAAACAACCGGAAAACGGCCATTTTGTTTTCATATGTCTGTCTAGCCGAAATTGTGTCTCATATCTATGTACAAAATTTCATTCAAATCGGTTGTTAAATGAAGGAGATATAGGCATGGCCCTAGTCCCATTGTCACCTGGTATATATCGTTCTAAGCGTGAATTATGGTCTTGAGATCATACAAAAATCACATAGGAAAAAGCACTTTCCCGAATTTTCAAATTTTCCGGGCAACTTTTTCAATTTTCCCCTTTAAACCTTCCACGGACTATTACGAACAATGTTTAAAAAATAGCCAAATCGGTCCAGCCGTTTTCAAGTGATGCGCTTACCAAAGAATTGAGACATTAATTTTTATTATATAGATAATAAAAACCATGTTTTGGGTTATACAAAATGGGATATTGTTCGAAAATAATTGAAGACACTTTTCCCTATTCCATCTAAAAATAAATTCGAAAAAAGATCGAACGCTCCGAACACCCGTCTAGTAACTTCTAGTAAATTCGGCGAACAATAAATCCTTTTGAGTAAATCCAATTTACCAACAAGCTTCGGAAAACATTTTGCGCGTTCTGTTCGGCTCGGGAAAACGTCTTCACTACGCGAATTCGGTTCGTTCGCCTTGTTTGTTCTCTTCATTCGCGGTAAAATGTTCAAGTCAAGTGCACCAATAGGAAGCAAGGTCCAAGAAAAACACAGAGTCACTGTACCAGATTTTAATCGAAGCCATTTTCGTTGGCGCAATCGAGTAAAATTATGTAGGAATATAAAATCGAATATAATCGTACCAGGAATATAAAATCTCACCTCATTTGCTGCTGAATTTGGCTCGCCCTCCTACTATCAGCGAAGTCAGCAGGGACGGGTAGCGGCAAGAGTTCGTCCGATTCGATGGCAGAGTCTCTCCTTACGTCCGGCAAAGGAGAAATATTCGCCAGTCTCGCCGTCAAGATGGAGCTAGTCGGAGATGGACACGAACTGACGTCCGTACTACCGCCGGATTCAATCGTCGGCATGACTTTCAGGGAGTCCATCTTGCTTCTCGGATCATCAATCTTATCTAAATCGGTACTTAAAGATATTTTAACGGTGGGTATTGCTGAGGATGATTGTCTGTTTTGTTCGTCGACTATTTGTTCGGTGTGCTCGACTAGGTTTCGTATGGCTCGCTTCAGGCTATTCGCTCGATTTATCAGAGCGTCTTTTTCGCGTTCCATAAACCTGAAAATTGATTCCAGGAATGTATTTCCTACGGCATTTGGCGGGGAGTTCGATAAACTTGGGGAATACTTTTATTGGAGTGAATTTTCTCATGACAATCTCTGTATGAATCATGAGGATTTGACAATTTGAATTAGTTACCCAAGTAGCACAGAGTCATAAAATTAACATAATTACTTCTTATACCGTCTTAAAGACCACGTATTTGTAATTTTCAGGACCAAAAAGTTAATGTGCGTTTTATAACCTTCAGGCGTTACTATGACGTCGTGTAGTAGATATAACGAGAGTACAATAAATAATTCTCGAGATGACGTTGTACTGTGGTTTGTATGTGAATAAATTGTATGTGTCGTTAAGTAGAACTTAAGAGCAGTTGCTGTGAGGTTATTATGACAATGAACATATGTGGTTCTGATGAATAGATTTTTGAAACGTTTCTACGACTACATATTGTATCCATGTAATGTAGTTTTATCAACTGATGAACTTTGGTCGTAATGATTACATTATGTATCTATGGTTAGATAATTTTTGTTGGTTATGTTATTTTTGTTGTATGAGTATATTGTGTTATGTATGTAGAATATTCAGTTCCGTATGAATGATTAAAATGCCAAAACAAAAATCCAATCTGCCTTACAAGAGAACTGGAGCGTATAGAAAAATATAAAGAGGAAGGATGAGTGCCTACCCCAAAATTAACATCTGATATAATTAATCAGTCTATCGGGACACTGCAAAAAAATGAAGTTCATCCAGTTCCTTCAATTGTTTTCACAACAAGGAAAGACATAAATAATATGTATGTGCACTTCGAGTGATAAATAAAAAATATTTAAATATTCAACATCAACATAACCTCTATTGTAAATGTCAGTTGTTTTTAGCGTTTTCCATTAGGCGGAACTAGCGGAATGCTTATGCACTCAGTGTATATATTCTTCTGTTTTGATAGCGTTACGACGTTAGTACAACAAAAAAAAGTTACTTGTGGTCTTAGCGTCTACATAACAACTTTTTTATGGAAGATACTGCGATGTCTTTGAGACACTCGTAAACTATTCTATGATAGTACATACCGGAGTAATTACAACTTTTCGACACTAGAAGGACGGCATCCATATTTTTCGATTGATTGATAACAGCATTCTGGTAGCCATATTGGAACAAAAATATTTAAAATAATAAATATGGGACCCTGGGTGTTATATCAAAGTGCAAACCAAGCTAAACTTGACAACTTATATGGTGAAATTGAGTGTTACAGAAACCTCCTGTTTATATGCATAACGGAAACATGGGAATCATCTATGTCAATAAATTCTTTACATATGAATGGCTACCATTTGGCTACTTCATATAGTCGAACTTCTATGAAAGGGGGTGGACTAGCCATTTGGGCCAAAAATTCTGTTAACACAAAAATAATAGATTTATCTGGGTTTTCTATTGAACAACATATTGAACTATGTGCAATAAAATGCAAAATTCGTGACACAACCATAATCATTGTAAACTGTTACCGCTCACCTAGTGGCGACATAAACATTTTTATAGACAATATTGCAGCAGTTTGTGAAAATCTTATGAAGTTCAAGACCAAAATTATTCTATGTGGGGATTTTAATACAGATTCATATCATTCATCTAAAAACTATTTAGAATTATCTACTAGTCTAGAATGCTATGATCTAAAGCCTATAGTATATTGGCAACGAGGGTAACAGGTACAAGTGTTTCTATAATAGACCATATATTTGTAAATTTCGATACAAGCGAATTACCGGTAGTAATCGATAATGAAATCTCTGACCATCGAACTATTTTAACAAATTTAAATTTGAATTCCACCAGTATTTCCACAAAAAAATACCTCTGAAAAGAATTTTTAGCAAGAATGCTATAGGGGAATTTAGACAAACTCTGGCGACTCTCTGCTGGGATTTTCTTTATCAGATGGAATCTACAAAAGAAGCTTTCATTCTTTTCAACAACACGTTCTCTCACTATTTCAATAGTATCTTTCCTCCCAAAAAATGTTCTTCAGGGACATACAATAGGAAGCTATGGCTAAATGATGAAATTCGTGAATCCAGTCGGAATCTTAAAGAATTTTTTAGGCTAGCAAAATCTTTTCCTGAACTACAAGAACATTACCGTGATAAAAAGAAAATACATAACAACTTGATTAAAGCAACTAAGAAAACATTCTACCAAAATAAAATATCCGAATCAGATAATCCTATTGGAATGGCCTGGAGGGTTATTTCCGAACTATCAAATAAAACCAAGTCACAGAATGATATCACTATCACTAAGGATGACTGTGAAATTGACGATCCACAAGTTATTGTCTCATTGTTTAATGACTTTTTTATAGAAGCTCCTCTTGACATTGTGAATAAAATTCAGGACAAAAATTATAAGATTCCTAAGGAAAAACTACTGAGAGATTCAATGTTTTTGACCCCTTTCACTAGTATTGAAATGTATGAGTTGTTACAGGCAAAACTCAAAAATAAAAAATCTTTTGGATCTGATGTATCCTGGCTTTTTAATAAAAGCAGTACTTGATGTAATAGTTGAACCGCTAACATACATTGTCAACCTTTCTTTTAAAGAAGGTGTTTTTCCCGAAATCTTAAAATTGGGTAAAATTATCCCAGTTTATAAAAAAGGTGACCGAAATCTCTTATGTAATTATAGGCCTATTACTATACCTATCTCTTTCTCTAAGGTATTTGAATACAGTTTTTTAGATCGCCTTCTGAAATACGTTGAATCCCTCCACATTTTTTCCGAAAATCAACATTGTTTTAGAGCCACCAAGTCCACAAGCAGTGCAAGTCATCAATTTTATGAACAGTTATTGAAATATCTAGAAGCAGGCGAGTGTCCGATTGGGATCTTTTGCGATCTCAGTCGGGCATTCGATTGTGTCCATCACAATATTCTTGTAAGAAAATTGTCTGAATATGGAATTAGAGGTAACCCTCTGCATTGGATAGAAAGCTTTCTCAGTAATAGGAAACAGTATGTAACCCTAAAATTCATTGACAAAGGCATGATAAAAGAAGCTACATCAGAATGTTCTGATATAATAATGGGTGTTCCACAGGGCTCAATATTGGGCCCTGTGCTCTTCATTTTATATGTCAACGAAATAGATAAGGTTTTCAAAAGAGGACATTTTGTTACCTATGCTGATGATACATCATTAATAATATCAAAGAAATGTGAAGATGACCTGCGAAATGAATGTAATTTAGCTTTGAGTAATTTATTTGATTGGTATAGTTCAAATTCACTATATTTCAATACTGAGAAAACCAATATTGTGAGGTTCAAAACTCATCAAAGTAAATGCGAAGATCTCAACTACATCAAAATCGACAATGAATCAGTAAATAGCACGGTGTCAGTTAAATTTCTAGGTATCACGCTAGATCAACATCTGACTTGGAAGGGACACTGTGAAAACATCGTATCTAAGATGTCCTCTCTTTCATTCTTATTTTTTAATCTTAGATCAATTTTAAGTCTAGAACAACTGACTGCCCTATATTACTGTCAGGTAGAGTCACGACTGCGTTACGGAGTCTGCCTCTGGGGAAGTTCGACAACATCAGATGATGTATTTCTCTCACAAAAACGAATTATTCGTAGAATGACTGGAAAATCAAATAACTACTCCTGTAGAGAATTATTCAAAGAGCTTTTCATATTAACAGTACCCAGCCTTTACATATTTGAGTTGGCTCTATACATTTACAAAAATCAAAACAAATTCCTTACCAATATGAACTTTCATGGCATAACTACACGTCAAAAAGATGATTTCCATGTTCCGTATGCAAGGCTGAAGCTTACAAGTAATTCACCATACTACATGGGTCTGAAAATTTTTAATGCACTCCCCATTTCCATAAAAAGTTGTAACAATGAAAAATTGTTCAAATTTACAATAAAAAATTTCTACTTGAAGGTGCATTCTACTCAATACATGAGTTTTTTAGTAGCATATCTTGATGATGATGTCATTTGTTTTAGGTTAGGTTTTAATGTGTTCTCTTGTAAAAGTCATTAGTTTTAGTTTAGATCTAAATGTTTCTGACCATTCCTATATAGATGTACTCTCTATCAAAAAGGAAAATAAAAGTATTATTATAAAAGTATTATTATCAATTTAAAAATCATTGGAGATGTGCTAATCAAGTATCTTTCGTAATATGGTCTACATATTTGATTAAATATATTTTTTCTGAATTGAAAATAAATATTTATCTCTCTTCATTTTCGAGACGCATGAATTTTAAGTGAGTAGAATTGGATTTTGATCCTGAAAATGGATTTGCTTGGTCACTAGAGTTTCAGAACAATTCTTAAAGACACATAAATGAAAATCATTTTTATCTCGATAACTATCATGGTCACATAGTATCATGAACATGTAAAGGAAGATATTATATTGATATTATATAAAATCTTTTGTTATGGTATACATATTGTAATACTATATTAGAAAGATTATGAACATAATGATATAATGACTACACTAAGACCACAGAACGACCCTTTCGCGACTGGCTTGTATACCTAAGTCTATATTGGCAAGTCATTACCACTACTTCAAAACGTCGATGTGATGTCGCAAGAGTGTGCCTTTTTGTCGTATTGGCATACATAGCGACGTCTCAGCATATTACAAGACATAAGTCATGGACTTTTGCTAAAGGTCTAGTAGACGTCTGCACAACCGAATTATGACCTCTGTATGTTACTTGGGTACCCAGTAAACATGAAATGTTTATGAAACATTTCAAAATTAGCATACTTGTATTTATTTGAAATATTTGTATGCAACATTCCAGGGATGTTTAAAGACAACTGGAATATTTCTGATACGTTTCCAGATATCTTTAATTCATAACTTTCGAAATATTTCAAAAATTGCATCCAATATAATAATTGAAACATTCCAGAATTACTTCGATTGAGAAAATGTGCAACATTATTTTAATATTTTAAACCAAAAACATTTCAAAAATTTTAAATTGGTACTTTTTGAAATATTCCAAAATTATCTCAAATGTAAATAATTAAAACATGTGAACATTTGAAAAGTTTATTTTTTTTTTAATTCCGAGAATATTTCCAAACAATTGAGAAATTTCAAAAATTTCTTCTATTTTGGTAACTTGCTGTAGTAGAACCTTTTGGGCCGTTGACCGGGTTTTCGTAGATAATTATATTAACTGATATGGTTCCTCCTTAGCTCTTGTGTCATTGCTTTCATACTTTCTATACTCCAAGTTCTAATGATTTTATCAGGCGCAGACTCGAAAGCCGGGAGCCAAAGTAGAATCGGTTTCTGTTCTGTATTAGACTCTTGTGTTACAGCAAAGCAATATTTACCATTTTTTTTGGTCACTTCTTAATAATTTTTCTGGTCACTTGTTAGTGTTTTAATTTCAATAGGTAGTAAAGATTATGATGACATTTTAAGTGTTGTGTAGATGTGGTTTGTAGGGTACTAGTTGATTTCGTTTTAATTGGGTTGAAAAATGCCACTTCAGGGGGATTAAATCCGAGGTTTGTACTGCAGGTTGTCTGTCTGTCTGTTAAATTATTTTTTACAGATAATGAAAACTTAATGTGCAGCGAGGGTGAAGAAAGTGAAGAGGATCTCGACGAAAATAGCGAGACAACTACATTGTTTGTTAAACCGAAGGATAGTGAAATATTGGATGTTTTCTCCAGACATCCATTTCAACCTAAGAAAATGGACACCGGCGATCCTTTACCCTTTGATTATTGCAAAGCATTTTGTCGTAATGGTGATCCAGAATCAAATAAAAATAGAAAATGGTTGAGGTTGAAACTATACTAGCGGACCCGACAGACGTTGTCCTGTCCAAATTTCTGTGTTCCCTAAAATGTTTTTCCCAAAAACTCTCGTCTGCGTAGAATTTTTTTTTTCTATGTTTTCCTTTATGTTGTTCCATCTAGATTATGCTTTTGACTCCTTCCGCTTCCTGTTGTCCCGTTATCTCGTTTTCCCGTTATCCCATTTTCTTGTTACCCCTTTTTTCCTTATCCCGTTATCTCGTTTTCCCGTTATCCCCTTATCCTGTCATCCCGTTATCCCGTTTTTTCGTTATCCCCTTATTCCCGTTATCCCGTTTTCCTGTTATCCCATTTTTCTTTATCCCGTTATCCTGTTTTCCCCTTATCCCCTTATCCTGTCATCCCGTTATCCCGTTTTTTCGATATCCCGTTATTCCCGTTATCCCGTTTTCCTGTTATCCCGTTTTTTATTTATCCCGTTATTCCGTTTTCCCGTTATTCCCTTATCCTGTCATCCCGTTTTTTCATTATCCCGTTATCCAGTTATCCAATTATCCCGTTATCCCGTTTTTCTTAATCCCGTTTTCCCCTTATCCCCTTATCCTGTCATCCCGTTTTTTCGTTATCCCGTTTTCCTGTTATCCCGTTTTTTATTCATCCCGTTATTCCGTTTCCCCGTTATTCCCTTATCCTGTCATCCCGTTAGCCCATTTTTTCGTTATCCCGTTATTCAGTTATCCAATTATCCAGTTATCCCGTTTTTCTGTTATCCCATTTTTTCTTTATCACGTTATCCCCTTATCCTGTCATCCCGTTTTTTCGTTATCCCGTTATCCCGTTTTCCTGTTATCCCGTTTTTTCTATAAAATGAAATAAAATAAAAAATAGGGGTTGATCGTAGAAGGGTGAAAATTATTCTATTCCAAGTCATGACAAAATAAAAATAAAAATCTTGCCAAAAAAATAGGGGTTGATCGTAGAAGGGTGAAAATTCAGGGTTGTATGTATTTTTGAATGCTGTATCATAAAAAAATAGAAACAAAAAATGTTTTCTGAAAAATAAAAAAAAATCAAGGGGTGGACCACCCTTACCATTTAGGGGGATGATTTGTGAATCTAAACCATCCAGGGCGCCACCAAAACGCATACAAAAAAAATCATTCAAATCGGTCCAGCCGTTTAGGAGGAGTTCAGTGCCACACACGTACAGTAGAATTATATATATATATATATATATATATATATATATATATATATATATATATATATATATATATATATATATATTTGCCTTCTATTTGGTAGTTATTTTAAATCAACATTTGTCAACGGATATAGAGAATCGAAACACGTATACCAGCGAATAGTGGAGCACCGAAATTCTCGAAGTAATTATAATGATGTTAAGAGTTACATGACGATGAAATCAGGTTCAACAATTGAATTGAACTTTATTAATCGAAATGTTCAAGCGAAACATCGACAGGAGTTGATTTGTTTGTAAATAAGAACCGGATGTTCATAAAATCAGATGTGGAATCATCTGCGACTGAAAGATAAACTTAAGTCACTATCTTCCATCGTTCAAGATAACCTCTTGCGGGGTATTCATGTTGAAAAGGGAAACATTCTCAATTATATATTCAATTGAGAATGTTTCCCTTATCGACAGGAGGTGATGGACCGAAGAGCGGCACTGGTCAGAATAACTGAAATAATTAAAAGGATGGGAAAGCAAATGTTACCATTCGTGGTCTTAGAAACGAATCGGCTCATAGTTTAGAAAATGTCACTGAAAATCATGAGAACTTCTTGTACATTGTTCTTTTAGTAGCCAAATATGATGCCATCTTGGATAAGCATGTCGAAGAAGCTGTCAGAAAAAGCAAACTTGAAAAAAGTGCTGACGGAAGTAAAGGCTGGGGGAGTTTAATAACTTTTTTAAGCAATAAAACTGTCAAATTATCTCCGAAATGCTTAAAATTGTATCAGAAGAAGTTCGCCAAGAAAAAATATATTCCATAACAATGGATACCACAATGGATATTTCTTCTCATGACCAATGTGCAAATTTTTCCAGATATGTCAAGCCCAACAAAGTTGTTGAAAGGGCCATTGCTTTGAAACACGCAACTTCTACTACTGGGAAAAACCTCTATGGTGTGTTAAAACTTTAGGAGCCTCTTTTCTTATGGCATGCGAATCTGATATAATGATTGATATTACTTCCGAGGTTATTATTGTGCCAGAACAGTAAAGCGTTTAAAAGTCCATACAGTAGGTAGTTGTAATAGTTCCCGTATTTTCGATTTTTTGAATTTGTGTTTCGTATTTGTATCTAGTTATTTGTTTATTTATTAAAACATTATTTTGTTTGTCATTTTGTTAAATATCCATATCTTACGTTATCACGTTTGTTTATATATAAGAAAACTCTGTTTTCTTTATTTTGTAATATAACCAATGTTGATTATTGTGTATCAGTATCTAAAAAGCCTCAATAAAACTCTTAGTTTATGAAGAGTCTTGCAATTAATCAAATAAATAAATTTAAATAAATGACATTTGGGGGGGGGCTTGTAAGGGAATTATTTCCCGGGCCCTAAAATCACCCCAGCACGCGCCTGATTATACTCGACCTCAAACTCATATTAATTCACCTTGAAGTCCGCCTGTGCTTCCTAAAATTAAAGTTGCTGAGATCCTTCTCTACTTTTTCAGTTTTCATTTTATCAAAGGAAACTTCACTGTCTGTATCCTCTGCCGGTCGGCTCGAGACATTGCTCTCTTCGTCTGCGTGCGCAATGTTGTGCGCGTCGATCTGTTCACTTGTCAGCGTTTTCAGAAGCATTTCCAGTTTCTGCTGCAGAATATCACATTTTTTGGCCAGTTGATCATCACCTTCAACAGAAAAACATGTTGGCATTTGCATATTCTCAAATGGTTACAACAGCGAGAAAGGGGAGAGCTGAAAGAAATGAACGTTTTTCGGGGAATATATTTTTATTTTTTATTTTACAAAGACAGGCCCATTCAGCACGTATTTTTTCAGATACCCAATTAGAGAATTGCACAACAAAAGCAGAGATATACATATACATGTGGATTGTGGTAGAAGAGAGATGTCATAACCTCAACTAGGAGGTATTTCATATAAAATCGCATTTCATTGAGATATAACAAACAAACATAAAAAAGAGAAAGTGAAAACTAGAGAGGATTCAAGGAGGGAACTTCTACTGACGAATTAATTGAGAAAGTTAGTTTCTATGAAGAATGTTTTTCAAATTATTCCTGGAGGGATTAAGATTTGAGGCAAAGGGATCATCCTTCAAAGTTCAATTGAATTATTTGTTACAATATTTAGGGGTGAATTTGGCAAGAAGTTAGTAGAAGTTCTTCCTGAAAAGAAAAAAAATCCTGTTTCTTACCATGTAGGGAGAGTCTATGGAGTTGTTAACCAGTTTGTATATAAACAATGTATCAAAGAATAATTGTCTTCTTATAGATAAGTTTTCCATTTTATTAAAAATTAGGTTATTTTCATATGTGAAGAAGTGGCGTCTTCTACAAAATCTAAAAGTCTTTATGTTTATAAATTTTTTTCTGGATGTTTTCAATTGTTTTTGAGTGTTTATCATAAAAAGGGTTCCATATAATCGAGCCGGCATACTCTAGCGATGATCTAACTACAGAGTTGAAAATCATTTTAAATTATTCTTTCTGTGTGAAGTTTCTTGTGACCTTTCTGAACAGTCTTTTCAATATGATTTTCGAAGGAGAGCTTTGTGTCGAGAAAAACATCCAAGCCTTTCACTATATTGGCTCCCGCCAAGGTACGATAAAAAACTAGCAAATCTTTCTTGGGGGGGAACTTGTTCTTGGTGAAGAGAATTTTATTACATTTAGTAAGGTTGAGATGGAGTTTATTGGTAGTACAGTAGTTGGAGAACTCATTGAGATAGTTTTGGAATATTGCCTAGTCGCCAATGGTGGTGATGGTTTTGTAGATTTTCAGATCGTCTGCATAGAGAGCAATTTTTGTGATTTTGAAGCAGAATTCGATGTCGTTGATGAATATATTAAAAATAAGTGGACCCAGGTGGGACCCTTGTGGTACCCCTGAGGTGATTAGTCTTGCTTCTGATCTGCAGTTATTGATAACCACGTATTGGGATTGGTCACTTATGTAAGAGCTCAAGAGGTTACCATGTACACCAAAATTTCGAAGCCTCACTACACGAGTGGGGTGATGCACCCTCTCTCCATTGCTTCTAGTGTCTCTTGTAGAAACGGGACAAGATTGTTTATTAAAACCGTGTTGTTGTTCACTAAATGGGTTTTTGGTTTGAAAAAAAAGTTGTTTAGTCAGAAAGGTTTCGAAAATTTTACCCAGGTGGTTAAGAAGCGATATGGGCCTATATTTTTGTTGCCAGACTTGTCCACCGGGCAATCTTCCACTTGAAATTGACCTTCTTCAAGCATGTGTTAAATATAATGATGGGGCGTTCTAAGAGTGTCTCGCTACATGATTTGAGGAAGAGAGGGGGTATTCAGTCAGTGCCTGGCTTCTTGTTCACGTCCAGGTTAGTAATGGTTTCATGGATTTCTTTTTTATCCATATAATGTATGTCAAAACAGCTAGTGACATTGACAGGAGTAACATCAGAGCCTGTGGCATTAGACTCGAAGACACTGTGGAAATGATCAGAAAAAAATCTACTGATAGAAACGCCATCTGAGGCAGTGTTATCTTGAAAATGAAAAGATGGACTGGAGCATTTTCATTGTTGGATAAAAATGACTGAAAAATCTTAGGGCCCGTTTTAATATTATTTTCGAGATTTTGAATGTGATTTTTGTAGTCTTCCTTGATATGCTGTTTGATCACCCTACGTGTTTCCGAAAAAGCCTCATAGTCCTCTGGGTTATTGAATTTTTTCCATTTTTTTATAGCAATAATAACAATTTTATTTCTAAAGAAACTACAAGTTTATGGAAGGGAAAATATAGATACTAAACAAGAAAGTAAAACACTATATACTCCAGAGAATATAGAAGATGGATATAAATGATAGAATTAGAAGAAAAAAAAATAATGAAGAAGGTATTTCTTTAAATGAATTTTGAATCGTAATTTGCCGTATGTTTTCAAATGGTGTGGTAGATCATTGTAAAATTTTATTCCATTGTAATTAATAGATTTTTGTCCAAAATGTGTCTTTATTTTAGTAATCGCTAGATTATTGGAAAATCTGGTTGGGTAACTGTGTTGTTCACTATTAGTTTTGAATACCAAATTAGAATGCTTTATATTATTTTTAACGAAATGAATGACGGTGCACAGTCTCGTTTTGTATAATGAATTGATATATAAAAGTTTTCTTGGTTTATATAAATTAACTGTTGGTTCTCGATAGTCAAGTTTGAATATACACTTGATGATTTTGTTTTGAAGTGTTTTCAATGGCTTGAGCAAAGAATGACAAGCTGAACCCCAAACAGAAATTAAATATTGGAATTTGGAGTAAATCAAGGTAGAATGAATGGTTTTGAGATATTCAATTGGTAAAAAATTTCTTATTTTGAAAAAAATTCCAATTATAGGGGAAATTCGTTTTCTTAATATATCAATATGTTTGGACCACGATGAATTCCCATCTATATATAGTCCTGAGAATTTCAGACTGGAAAAGTACTTTATACTTTTATTATTGAATTTAATATGATTCTGATAGTTTTTATGGTGAGATTAGAAAACCAGAGTGGATATTCAGATTTCACCATTTCCTTGACGTGCGTTGCAATTATTTGATTTAACACATCCTAGAGCTTTGTTACCATGAATCGGCATCAGAACCAGATGAAATTCCCTTCCAATCACAGAGTCGAAGTTCATTATTGATAGATTCATAATTTGCATTGACAAACTTGAGCCTCTTGTATGAGTCACAAGTCTTCACTTTCGATGCGTTCAACTCGACGGATAACTCTAGGGCAGGGTGATGTAGTTCTTCCCGTACAAAAGGTAAACAGCACTTATTTACATAGATATGAAATAACGTAGAAAAATGTTTGTGGCATTCAGACGAGAAAATGAGAAATAGAACTAAAAATAAAAATGTGGATCGGCCAGGAATCGAACCTGGGACCTTTCGATTTCTAGTCGAACGCTCTACCGAGTGAGCTACCAGTCCTTGTTTGAAAATCGGCGATTCACACCTTCAAATTCAGTTCCGTGTTAGTGACGAAGATGATGGGGGTTAATGTGATGAATACAATCACGCATGCACACCTAATGAAATAAGATACCCTACTAGTATTTCGTGGTTGATTATTAACGAAATAAAGCTACATTGGATCGATATACAGTAATTCCACCCCACCAAAGGAGTTATTAACTGAACCACGCTTTGCGGGCGGCATTTACGAGGGGTAATTAACTTAGAGAATGTTATATTATTCATTACCTTGCATTAGAGAACTTTCCACCAGCTGCGACGCAAAATCCTTGACGGTTTCGCACAACCTCTTCGCCGAATTCAAAATAACGGAAGTCTCGTCCGACTGAAGGATATTCTGTAGATGCGTCACCAAGGAATCCTCGTACTGGCTGATTTGCGTATGTAATTGACCTTCTGGCAGTCCGGGAGTGAGGGAGAGTTTCGGCATCGCTATCGTCCGTTCGAATGCCATGATGCTCCACCTGTCCAACATTTTTGTACTTGCTTTTTCGTATTTTTCTAATAGTTGGGGCAAGTGGGTGTCGTCATCGCAGGACGAACCCCATCCTAATACTCTAGCTAAGTCGTTTCCGGTCCCTAGGGGTAATACTGCTACTTGGCACTGTTTCTGCAAAGAAAAGAGAGCTGATGGGATGGTGGTATTCAAAGTTGAGTGTGATATCCATGAAATCAATGAACTGAAAAATGTAATTATAGATTGTAGATTGCAGGGGGTCGATATGACTGTTCAACCTCTCCGCAACAAAATATCTCAATTAGAATTAATTCTCAACCAGTCTAAGATTGATATATGCTGTTTCACAGAACACTGGCTGAAAAGCCACGAGATTGAGGAATTAGTCATACAAAATTACTCGTTAATAAATAATTATTGTAGAAACAATTTCAAACGTGGAGGTGTATGTATATTTCCAAAAAATCATGTAGACATGAAATCATGGACATTTTCATATAATATAGAGCATACTTTTGAAGCATCAGTAGCGGTATTAGAACTGCCAATTGATGATAAATTATTTGTTGTCAGTATCTACCGTTCCCCTCAAGGTAATATATATTTTCTTAAAACTACTATATGAGTTAATAAATGAAATCTACATAACAAATTGCTACTATATCGTATGTGGTGATATAAACATCAATTTATTAATGGATAATAACACAACCCAACAAATTTTAAATATTTTTCATGAATTCAATATGACTAATCTAGTGACAGAGCCCACTCGTACCACAACAACTTCAAGTACTCTTATTGATATCATATTTACAAATTTGACAGCAAAACATACAATTGTACAAGATACTCACCTATCTGATCACACATTTCAGATTAGTTCTCTGCAGTTAGATATAGAAAAAGAAAAAAGTGAAACTGGAGAAATTATTATCCAAAGAGATTTCTCTGAAAGTAATCTCCTTACGTTCATCCATTTCCTAAAAAATGAACAGTGGGCGGAAATGTACAAGGCCCAACAATTCAATTATAAATTTGACGCTTTCTATAACACTTTCCTCTATTATTTCTTCAATGCATTCCCATATAAACAGAAAAAAATCAGAGCAAACAAGAAAAACTCTTGGTATACTCAAGAATTGAAGCTGATGCATAGTACCTTATGTGGATTGTTGAAAAATTATAAATCATCAGGAAATGAAATAATAAAAACTAGATATATAAGTTTAAAAAAAAATTATAATGAAAAAGTAAAGCAAACCAAAAAAACATATAATGACAACAGATTAATTCATCCTGAAAACATTTCGAAAGAATCATGGAAAATCATTGGGGAAATGAGAGAAAAAAATCACAAAAACAATGAAATTCCAAATGAAATCATCCTACATAATGGACATACCATACATAGTACTGATGAAATTGTTAATGCTTTAGTGACCATTTCATGAATATTGATTGTGCTAGCCCAAACTATGTAAATTTGAAGTTCACAGATTACAAGGTAGAAACTTATTTCTATATCCCACGACACCTGAGGAAATAGAGTAGAGTAGAGTAGAGTAGAGTAATTTATTTGACCACTTTATATACAAAATACATTTATGGCAAGTCATATATACTATAAATACTATGTCAAACACTTAAAATGAGCAACAACGTCTCTAGATAAAAGTAATCAATTTTATAAATAAAACTGGCATAACAAAATTTCTTTAAATGATCACAGTGTCACATGATTGGGAATAAAATAAAATATGAATATAAAAAAGTCAACAAACATGAGAACAGGCTTTATCACAGAATCATTTTTCAAGAACTATGAATTGACCAGCTACAGCAGCATATTCTTCGATTGTGTAGAAACAGTGGTTGAGAAGATATCTCTTGATATTATTTTTGAAATTTCTGAAATCCAAAGATTTAACTGAAGGATGGAGACAGTTGTATAAATTCAAATTTAGCGAGTTTTTTTGACTAACTGCTAACCTATGTCTTGTATTATTCAATAAACATGCGGATCTTGTTGAATAATCATGATTGTGGGAGTGTTTCGGAAACATCTCAATATTCTTCTGAATCTCCAACAACACAACATAAATATATAATGTAGGAAGTGGCATTATTTCAAATTGAATAAAAAGAGGACGACAATGTTCCCTATATCCTACGTTTGCCATGATTCTCATGGCTTTTTTCTGACATCTGAAAATTGTGATTGAGTTTGTGGAATGCCCCCAAATCAAAACTCCATATGAAATAACTGAGTGGAATAGTGAATGATATGCTATTTTCAGTGTCATCAAACCTACAGCATTCCTCAACTGTCTAAGAACAAATAAAACACTAGGCAGCTTACGGGTAGTCGCTTCAATATGGCTGGACCAACTAAGTCTAGCATCAATAAGAATACCTAGAAAATTAACACTAGAATAGTAACACTGATTCAGAAAACATCTTCCAAACCTGCAGCAGGTATTGATGAGGTCGGTGGTCGCATTTTACAAGCAGTTTCAGCGATTGTGAACATACAGCTATCCTATCTTATAAACATATCATTCATTGAAGGAGAATACCCAAACAGTATAAAACTATCAAAGTCAATACCAGTATCTAAGAATAAGGGACCTAGAAATGAAATTGCAAACTATAGAAATATATGTTTGCAGAGTCAGTTTTCAAAGTTATTTGAAACATGCTTTAATGAAAGGGCAGTAAATTTTTTAGAAACATTTAGTCTCATTTCTTCTAACCAACATGGCTTCAGAAAGAAAAAGTCGACAACATCGGCGATTAGTGAGCTGTCCTCATTTATATATGATTCACTAAACAAAAATACATCACCGATAACTATATTTTTTGACCTCAGTAGGGCTTTCGATACCATTGATCACACACTCTTACTTGAAAAACTTTACAGACTAGGAATACGAGGGAATGCCAACAGATGGATTGAATCATATTTAAATGAGAGAAAACAAATAGTAGTAATCAAATTCCTTGAATCGGATGAAGCTCATGTGAGAGTTGGAGAACCTCAGGGATCTATTCTAGGACCCTTACTCTTTATATTATTCATGAATGATATAGAGAAAACCTGTAAGACTCTCAATCTTGTAGTAGCATATGCAGATGACACAAATTTTTGTGTCAATGGAGAATCTCAGGACTCTGTCTCTAAAGCAAATTCGAGTGTAGAGGAATTTCATCAGTATTGTCAGAGCAATGGCCTTATAATCAATAACAGTAAAACTTTCGCTACAAAAAACTAATACCAAAATTATAATAATTTAGTGAGATTGAATGTGAGTGTCCATAGAAGAAGTTAACTACTAAATTCTTGGGAATCACTCTTGATAAGAAAATGATATGGAAAAAACACATTGACAACATTGTATCTAAATTGAGCTCTATATGTTTTCTTATCAGACAATTAAAAACACTGTCTCAATAAATGTTCTAAGGATTGCATATTTTGGTCTGGTCCAGTCTATACTTTCCTATGGCCTTATATTTTGAGGGGCATCAGCCCATTTCGATAAAGCATTTACACTTCAGAAAAGGATTTTACGATGCATGAGAGGTGTACATCCTCGTGAGTCTTGTAAGAAATTATTTATTGAATTGGAAATCATGACATTGCCATCACTCTATATATATCTTCTTATCGTGAATATAACTAACAATAACAATAACATAATGAGAAAAAATGACTTTCATAATCATGACACACGCAGCAGCAAACAGTTTCATCAGACATATTCCAGACTCACGATTGGTCAAGACTCTTATACTTACCAACAAATAAAATTCTACAACAAATTTGTAAATCTTGTCGGTAATGTAGAAAGTGAAAAGAATTTAAAAAAAATATTAAATGAATATCTTTTGAACAACCCATTTTACTCCACAGACGAATTTAAAAAAATGTGACTTCATATAGTTGTATTATAATGTATTTTTTATATATCCTTTATATCTTTTGTATGTATTGTATATTATACACTAATTCTAAATTTTAAAGTTGTGCCATTTTCTGATTTTGACTAGTCCGATAAGCTTTGTATGTAATGTATTTTATGTTCTGTACAAGAGTTTCAGTGATGAATAATAAATTTGTATTGTATTGTATTGTACCTCGACCTATGAGGTCTTTTGTACATCACCCTTCATCTATTCGAGGCCTAGGATTCCGATACTCCTTGCGAAGTTTATCAGTTTCCTGGGAGCTGAGTTCCTTGAGCCTCTTGCAGTTTCAGCGAAGTTCTCGCAGTAACGGACAGTTAATTTTTTTTGAGGTACCACCTCAGAGAACATATTTGTTGAGCAGTCCCGTTACCAGTTCCAAGTGTTTCTTGTCCAACTCGAGAAGCTCTTTAGATTTCCTTGGTAATGTGCTCAGAAGCCTTCTCGTTTGCTTCGTCCTGGAACCTCATTCCAGTGAGTTTCAATTTGGTCAGCTTCCCAGCGCCAAAACTCTTCCGCTTCGCGTCGTTCGGTCATCTGCCGTCACGTGCGGAAAAGTACCACTTTGCGCACTTGTTAGGTGATAGTATATTGAAGAACAAGGTTTGAAGACGACTCATTGCACACGAGCAAGACAAATTGGTGGAATGAGCCGAAGGCGAGGTCCACAAGTTGAGCGAGTGTGCAAAGAGGTTGTCAAACGAGTTTTTTACGATACTTTTTATGCCACTGCAAATAGAAGCCACACAAATCTTATATTTTTCTTTGTAAAACTGGTTTTCATTAAGAAAACTGTTAAAACTAATGAAAAAAAAACTAGTATTCAATAATTATGCTAACAATGGAGCATTCCTTCAAAATTTGAATATCAGTGATGTGAAAAATGGCGTACCCCAAGGCTCTGTTCTGGGTCCCGTCCTGTTTCTCCTATACATCAACGATCTGACTAACATCCCAATTACAGGAAAACTCACCATCTTTGCCGACGATACTACATTAATATGGCATGACAAAGACAAAGACAGGCTGCATACCAGAATGAGTGCAGATATGATTAAAGTAAAAGATTGGTGCGATTCTGATTTCCTAACACTTAACACCAAAAAAACCAATGTAATAGCATTCAAATGTACATTTCCAGATATCTCTTTAGGAACAAACACTATCGAAAACAGCACCACATCGAAATTTCTAGGAGCCCATCTAGATAAAAATCTAAAATTTGACAAACACATCAGACATCTCAATATAAAAAATCAGCATCTGGATGTTACGCGCTAAGAAATGTTGTGAAAGAGCTAGGTTTTTCCAACGCTAAGGCTGTGTACTACGCCTTGATAGATTCCCAACTGCGGTATGGTATAGCCTTCTGGGGAGGTTGCGGTAACACACTTATGCAGTCAGTCTTACAGAAAAGAGCCATCAGATATCTTTGTAAGGCCAAGAGGCGAGATTCATGTAAACCCCTCTTTCTTGAGCATAAAATACTAACAGTCATTTCAATATATATAATGGAAACAGTGACCATAATCCACAAGAACAGAGCTAATTATGAAGTCACAAACACTGCAAATTCAACTCGTCAAGCTAACCAACTCCAATACCCAATTCAACTTTGACACATAACTCACTTATATATAATGGTATTGGGATGTACAATAAACTCCCGCTAGAAATTAAAGAAACAACTATTAAAAAAAAACGAAAAGCATATTGAGTGATAAAGCCTATTACAATCTACAAGATTACTTTAATGACACACTGTGATATCCTAGTTTATTAAGTATACCAATCTTTTCATCTTTTTATATTATCTGTTTAATCTATATTATTTATGTTCTTTTATTGTATTATATTACATTTTATTAATGTTATTGTGAAAACTTAACTATTTACAATAAGCTAATGTCTGTTATAATTTTAAAACAAGCTGTACAAAATTTGTAAATTGACTGATTATCGATAATCTTACTGTATAACATTGTGTTTGTTAACAAGAGATAACTCTTAGCAACAATTAACATATTCTCTCTCTCAATTACGCAGTATTATTCTACAACTTCTTTTTTGTAATGGAGACTTCTTTGGGACGTAGTTTTCGGATTTTCGTTTTTTCTATAGCTTCCAATATCTATGTTGTGATTTGCACATAACGTTGATTTGAGCATCAAATAAGTCGAGGATTTATATTTTTTTGAAAATTTCCCAAAATATACCATCACTGCATTAACCAAGAAGGTTTCGACATTATTGGCCAGTCTCCATTCCATAAATCGTGTCAATTCAGCTTCATACCTGCTTCTTGATTTCGTTGGCAGCAGTTCGGAACTCTTGCAAAATTTCCGCAGAATCCGACAGTTTCTTCTACAAACTTTGGAAACAACAATTTTTTGAAGTATCCAATCAACAAAACAATAGAGCCGTGACGGTTGCTATGAAACTCAGCCAACTTGAAACATTGCAGAATTTTGACGTTCTTAAGAGAGCACCAAAAAAAAATCACAGTGAACGGGAGAGTGCGCAAAGATAATATATCCGTGCGCAAAGTGTTTTGCACAAGGAGTGTGCAAAGTACCGCTTACGGAGCGAGTTTTCCTTGCGCAAAACCTCATTTTCTGAGGCAGTCGTATAAAAATAACTATTTGCAACATTGACTTACTTGATAAATCTAAATCTCAAAATATTTGACAAAGTGTTTTTACTTACATGCATATCTAACTTATCTATTTCGGAAAGGACCCAGCCAACTGAACCGTCTCCGCTACAAACTAATATTCGGAATGGATCGAAGTGTCTAAACAGTCGTAGGCCGAGTCGAGGGCCCGTGGAAATGAGATCAAACACTTGTGCGGGGTTGAGGAGTTGCTTGAATTTTCGCAAAAACTTCACACCTTGGTTATCACCTGAAAAAAAAAAACATGCACCTGATTATGATTTGGAATTGACTGAATGGATTCCATGAAGGTTTCACGATGAAATTACGGTAAATCAGAATCAGAGTCAGTGTCAGGGTCAAAGTTAGTGTCAGGGTCAGAGTCAGTGTCAGTGTCACGATCACTTCACTAATGCTAATACTTCAACTGATATAAATGAAATAGACGCCACTCTCAGTGCCCATTCGAGTCGGTTAGACAAAACAGTCATTTTATCGACCGCTGAAATCTATATTTACAATTCAAACAATGAATGGGTCAAATGTCGCTGTCTGCTTGATTCGGGTTCTCAGAGTAATTTCATTACAATGGAATTGGCTAAAAAATTGAACTTCCAACATTTTAAGATAAATCTACCAATAATGTGTATCAATCAATCTTTCAAAAACATTTGTCACAATGTAAAAACAAAAATAAAATCGTTGAAAAGGGAAACATTCTCAATTGGATATTGATATAGTATATTAAAGTATAAGTGGATAAAAAGGGCTTTAAAACACGCGCGATTTTTCGAGCACGACGGCGCAGCCGGAGTGCTCGAAATAGAGCAAGTGTTTTTAAGACCAGTTATCCACGAATACTTTACGTTATTTTTTTTTATTGGTGCACTTTGAAATCATATATACTGGTATTATTACTACAAAAAATAGAAATAAGAACTAATAATGCAAGAAGGTTGAATTCGTGATGTGACATCAGTATACCTTTCGTTGTCATGGAAATGAGAAAAACAGATATTCATTTGCAATTTGTTATGAAAGATCAATATTTGTTGTCACCAGAGCTCAAAATGAATTATTCTAATATCGATTTTTTTAATAGTGAGGCAGAATCGCGGTTAATACCGCGAAAATCTAGTGATATATATAAAAAAGAATATGGAAAAGTTCATCAAATGGATGGAGGAGCACATATAAATGAACGAATTGTTAGTAATATTTTATTTGACGTTACAAGGTACTCCTGTCAGATCAATAATAAAAAATTTGTCATTTAGACTTCACGTTTCTCGATTTGTTGATGTTGTCATGGTAACTTTGAAAAACGCGCGTTTTTTAAATGTTAAACGCTGAGGCGTGCTTTAAATGGGTAAAAAGGGGCACCAATAAAAAAAAAAATTTTTTCTGTGAATTGAAAAATCCACGATAAAAATGAAGTTATTTTTTGTGAATGTCTAACAGAAAACAACTACTTCCACAGCTAAAGCCACGCTGGACATTGAACTAACTCAAAAGAAAAAATCTGAAATTGAAAATTTGCATTTTCATTCAGATAGTTATTTGATTTGCTATTCCAGTCTTAATTAAGAACTCATAAAGATGAATGAGGCAAAGAATAATGTTTTCCAAAAGAGAGTACCCACCAGAAATCATTCGTAATATTGACGCAGGAGAGACATCGCATTCACTAGGTCTTCAATACATTTATGTCGACGAAAATCTATTTCACGCTTCCACGATCATCAGGAAGACCGGAAGAAATGGAAACACATTTTCAAGGAGCAATCTCACTTTGCAAAGATGGAAAAAGTAAGAATCATTTCTTTTGGAGAGACACTTTGAAATTAGTGTTTTCTGACATTAAAACCTGTCATGGGGTATGATAGATTGATTTGTTGAAAATATAAACAGGATGTTCATAAAATCAGATGTGGAATCATCTGCGACTGAAAGATAAACTTTAGTCACTATTTTCCATCGTCAAGATAACCTCTTGTGGGGTATTCATGTTGAAAAGGGAAACATTCTCAATTGAATATTGATAGAAATATTTTTCTGTGAATTGAAAAATCCATGATTAAAATGAAGTTATTTTTTGTGAATGTCTAACAGAAAACAACTACTTCCCCGGGGAAGTAGTTGTTGTTCGTGCTTTGACTATGGTAATGGATCTCTAGCCACTTTCCTGAATTTTTTTAAATAATTTTTCAGTCGTGAGAACTTTTTCAATGCCATGCTTGGTAAATTTGGATATTTCAAATTCTCACGGACAGTTTGCAGAATAATTTTTTGACACGTCATGGATTACAATAAGTCTGAAATAACTTCGTTTCGATAATTTTCCATTTTTGAATCGATTTTATTTGAACAAGAAAGCCAAACATGTGAAGTATAATATTAGAAAAACAGTCTCTTCACAAAATTCAATATGGATTGAAACAAGTGGTAGACTACCAGCGGAAACCAACTACTTTCCTGGCAAATACCACGCAGATCATTGAATGATATCCGCCTGAAAATCTATGCAAATTTACCGATTCGCTAAAAAATAAAAAATAAAACATTTTTGCGAACTCTCACCTTCCATAATTTTTTTTGCACATATAGGATCCATGGAGATTTTTCACAATTTCATTATACTGAGGTCCCTAACGTTCATATAAATGTTCAGCTTCTTGAGAATTTATGCAAGGGTGAATGTCTATTTTGACCGGATTATTACCGTACACTGCGGCCGAAATACTTGGCTAAAAGGCTGGCCGCACATTTACTATAGTCGGATCCGATTGTCTGAAACGATTTCAAATCGGACCACTGCCGACATAATATTTCCGATTTTATTTGAATGTCGTTGTACAATACAGTAGGTATGTTCTCACACACCGCATAGAAAATGGACGACGAAGAGTTATTGGCAATTGCTTTTCTACTCTCACAACGAAAAAAAAAAAGATAAAACGACGCTATTGGATAAATCCGTTGAATACAAAAAGAATTCAACAAAGTCAGTTTCACATCTGAAGTTACGTGCTCATCCAGAGAAATTTTTCGATTATTATCGAATGTCAATTATTTCTTTCAATGAACTACCTGATTTAATTCAGGCGGATATAAAAAACGGGACACACACTTGAGACTTGCAATTTCCCCAGGAGAACGGTTAGCTATCACTCTCAGGTAAGAATTTCTTTATTATTTATTAGTTACAATGTTAGGTATAGTATAGGTTTAGTACATAATATTTAATTATTATTATTAGATTGGAGAAACTCATATACAACAGCATTATCACCATGTCCTGACAAGCTATGTTGTGAATGCTCCGGTGGCGATGATGGTGATTGTTGTTGATATGATGGTACTGGCCCAGTGGTATTAATTTCTTCATTAGGACTTGGACTCGGAGCGAAGATCATCTGGGGGCTCTGTGAGTAGCTGTGTGACGAAAGCGAAGAATAAACATTTCGTGGAGGTGGGGGTAATGTAATTGTCTTTACTAGTTGTAACATTCCTATTTTGAAATCCTTTTTCTGACTTTTCGTCATTGTTTTCAACTCGCTTCGAAAACTTAATAGAAATTTTGTATCGTCGTCGTCATCAACTACGGGTTCTTGTTTCCTCTGCTTCATTATTTCCAGTATTTGACTTGGTATATCTTTTTTAGCCTTATTCCTTTCCTCAGGTACTTCCTCCGTGATATGGTCTTGTAAATTTGAGTTTTCATCTACACTGTCTTCTTGTTTAGTCCCATCTGTTGAAGTTCCGATCCGATATCTGATCGTAGGTGTGCGATATGATCGTATAAACTTATAGGTATTTGAGCGTCAGATGCCCTGATCCGACAATCGTTTCAGACAATCGGATCCGACTATAGTAATTGTGCGGCCAGCCCAAGACGTGTACATACAGATCTATCTCAAAAACTAACGGTACTACAATACAGAATTTCAAGCCCAATTTCAACCCCATGAAAACATTTCACAGAAGCGTTTCGTCAGAAACGTTACATGAGAACGTTGCATTCAAATTTGACCTTGATTCCACTTTCACTCGTGCCCAAAGAAGTTTCACTTAAGAATAGTAAATTGCCTCACCTGACTTAGAGTTAACGAATACTAAAAGAGGAGAAGAAGCTTGTGGTCTAACAGCATCCCAGGCTTCATCTTGGATCGAATGCAGGGCAGTGGGGGGTACTACACTGACTCGAGCGGGGCCTAGGGGGCACCAAGTTTGTACGTTTGGCCTACACTGGGTGTGGACTGTTGTTCGACACCACAAACATCTCCAATCTTGTAATCTGCGAAAATAAATCATCCTGTGAGTTGCATACATTCTTTTGAAAGTTGATATTCGTACCTAAGAACTGAACCACAGTTTTTATCACATAGGGTGCATTTGGCTGATACAGGTAGATTCCCTTCCATCCACTGGTGAGGCATCATTATACTCTAAGAAAAATACATAGTTTTCAGGGTAATAATAATAAATGCTTTTAGTGAAAGGTAAGAAAACCAGAAAAATTGCAGTTCATTGGCAGAAATTGCTCTTCCATCCAGCCAAAAAAGTAACACATGATAATTAATGATTTGAGAAAAGATAAAAACAAAACAAGTTTTTTTTTATCTTCAATGGACCCATTAATACTAAAACGGATAAGTAGGACAAAATACAGAATTCAGAAATAATTGTTTTTTGTCATGTATGATTCTAATACTATTAAATACGTGTGCGATTGACAAAAAGAAAGATAAGAAATAAGAACTACGGTGCCAATTCAAGTTCTTTTATTATATCTGGGTGATCATGTAATTGGTTTGGAATAGATATTGGTTTAAAAAAAAATTTAATCTTTTTATTGAAAATGATTTGAATTCCGTTGGAACCGGTTGTACAAGCTAGCGATGTCATATGAAAAAGAGCCATGGAATAGAGAAGTTCTGTGTTTAGGCGGTGTCAAATAATTCCGAAATCTCAAGTTGCTATATATATATATATATATATATATATATATATATATATAAATATATATATTATGTATATCAGTTCTAATTTTTTTTAATAGGTAAGGAGGTTTCCCAGTTATTATAATTTTATGAAAAATTGTAGCGGAATGTAGTGTTCGCTTAGCCTCCAGTTTCAGCTAACCGAAATTTCTCATGTGCTTTGAAATGTGTTCTTATACCTGTAATAGGTCTCATATACAGTGCTTCTCAAAAGTCCCCTCCCCCCTCTTATTTTTGGAACGATCATACATAAACAAGTGAAATTTGGAAACTGAATATTAAAGGTTGTAAACTTCCCTACTAGTGATGATAGATGACGAAATCGTCAAAGATGACGTCACAAGGCCATTGTGACCAATAATTTCAAATGGAACCCTACGGCAAATAAACACCTCTTTTAAAAGGTATCGAAAAAACCTATTCAATGATACTAATTTTGTTTGTGTTTATGGCAGTTTTAATGGCTTATCAGTAAACATTAAAATTTAAATTCCATTCAGTATGATATTCATTACAGATTTAAGAATCAGTATCTACTCGAAGAAATTGCTCGAAGTGACCTCCATTTACTTCCTGTCAGTGAAATATCCTATTTTTAAACTCTTCTCGTACTTTTGCAAATGTGTCTGCGGAAACAGCCTCACATTCTGCAACAATGCGTTGTTTCAAAACGTCAATATTGTCAGGTTCAGTGGCGTAAACCTTCGATTCAAGGTACCCCCACAGAAAAAACTTGGATAATTACAAAAACGTCGAATTAAGGAGACTAACAAAAACGTCAGCTCATTTGACAACTATCCAGAGGCGGAGCTTGAATTTGAAATTTTAGTATTAACTGATTTAATTCATCACAGCTTTGCGTTTTTTAAAAGCCAGTTGCCAAAACTGCCCTAAACACAAACAAAATTAGTATCATTGAATAGGTTTTTCCGATACCTTTCAAAAGAGGTGTCGCTTGCCGTAGGGTTACATTTAAAATTATTGGTCACAATGGCCTTGTGACGTCATCTTTGACGATTTCGTCATCTATCATCACTAGTAGTAGGTTTACAACCTTTAATATTTAGTTTCTAAATTTCACTTGTTTATGTATAATCGTTCCAAAAATAAGAGGGGGGAGGGGACTTTTGAGAAGCACTGTATGAATTTTGAAGTTTCTGGAGTCTCATTTTGTCTGATTCAGCAGCCCATGTCCATAAACTACGTGTGCCTAATTAGCATGTGATAGTACTAATGCATCACACAATACGAGTTTACTTCTTTTTTTCAATAGATTGCTATTCGAATATATCATTTTGAGATGCATATATCCTCTTTTTAAAATATGGGAAATATGTATGCACGGATTTGTTAATTCAACCAAATTTATTTGGTCACTCTCATTAGCTTGATCATATCAATGACCAAATACAATTCATCCCGAAACACGGGTGTTTCGATTGATGGAATCATTATATTGGGGTGATTTGAATATATTGTCAAAAATGTATCCCGTAGAGTAAATCAATCAGTATAATTTTCATGTGGGTCACAATATTGTTATTCTGCAAAATATGAATCAGTGTCAAACCTAAACAAGAGTTTTTGAAAGTGACGACTGATGGTTTGATCGGGGAGTCGACGTTGGGTGTTTGCCGTGCTCAGAAGGGCAATGGGGGGAGTTAGAAAGTTGAGAAACCCTGTTTTCAATTGAACATTATGAGTTTTTGGAATTATTCTCGACTTATTTTTGTAAGTAACATTTTTGTTCTATTCATTCAAAATGTATAACTACTGGAAGAGATTTATTACTTTATTTTATTCATTCAATCTTTGTATACATATATATAAACTTTTTTTATATTAAAAAAAAAACCTCGACCTACTGTATGCCCATTTCCCATAGAGCATCCTATTCCTAAAATTAAAATCTCCAATATGGTCCTACCTTGACCTACTGCAACATCTTTTCCAATCCTCATAATCGTCCTGCCTTCTTCAGCAGAACATCTCCTTGGGCCCACCCTGGCCCGGCGCCTCCACCCCTTGTCGTGAATTGGGGTTGTTTCACGACTCACTACGTAGAATCTGATCCTTTAAATTCCAAAAAACCATAATGTTCAATTGAAAACAGGGTTTCTCAACTTTCTAACTCCCCCCATTGCCCTGACAAACACCCAACGTCGACTCCCCTATCAAACCATCAGTCGTCACTTTTAAAACTCTTGTTTATGTTTGGCACAAATTCGTGTTTTGCAGAATAACAATATTATGACCCACATGAAAATAGTACTGATTGATTTACTCTACGGGGTGTTCGATACATTTTTGACAATATGTCCATCTATTGAAATAATCTCCAACTCATATTGAATGAAATTTGTTTCAACAACGGAACTAGATGAATTAAATAGAAGAATATTATATTGGTTGAATTATATGCGCTAGATGGCGAAGCGTTCGCACAACTGATCCTGACTTAGATAATGTTACCGAATAGCAAAGCCAACTTATCATTGTTGCGACGTCTGGACTTAAATGTCTGGTGTAGGCTCTCATGCTCGGTTGCCATATTTGACAATTCAGTGGATTAACAAAAAACAAAATGATTACTCGTTTGAATGAAATGTTCAGTGTAGAAATCGGCTTATTTTGTTGAAGTGACATTTTATTGAATTTATCAGTTCGACATAAATACTTGTTTGAAAGAATGTTTTTCTACGACTATGATACAGAACTGCATTTTTTGAACTGTTTCATTTCCTCATCTGATAACACAATGAAGTCATTTTCATCAAAACTTGTCAAAGTTCAAAGGTATGATGAGCAGTTAAATTGACGAACTAACTTCTCCAGACATAATTGCAGCTGCAAATCAGGCATGTATAAACTTGATTCCGGGAGTATCGAGAGATAAATATGAAAAAGCCTACAAATCCTTCACATATTGGCAAAAAAAAGGTCACCGCGTCAACTTCAGGAAATGTATTACTTGCATACTTGATGAATTGCCTCAGAAATTTAAATCCTCAACTTTATGGGCGCAATATTCCATGTTAAGGACCATGGTAAATATCAACAGAACTGTAGACATGGGCAACTATTCAAAATTTCCTAATAGGAAAATCAAACGGATACAGGCCGAATAAATCCAAAATTTCCTTCATTGATGAAATCGATAAGTTTATTGAAAACGCTCCTGATGACAATCATTTACTTGATAAGGTGAGTTATTATCTTTGTGAGTGAATTTGCTCAGCTTGAAAAAAATCACAAATACTTACTTACTTACTTATATTATGTCTGTACCCGCGATGACACTGAGCGAAGTAGCTCAGCGGTATAATACTCGCGCATTTTTTCCTTCGACTCGAAGTTGAAGGTTCGAGCCCACGCAGTGTATCAATTTTTTTTATTCAATAGATTATTACCAAATTTTTTTTTCAGGCCCTTTCAATCATGGGGATTATGGGTGCTTCTAGAAGGGATAAACTTTACAAAATGAAAACAACAGATTGTAGAGATTTGGGTTCCACAGCAATTCTTGTACGAATACCAAATGCAAATACCAAAGTTCCACGAAAATTCACAAAACAGGTGTTTTTTATAATATTTATAAGAAGTACAGGGAGCTTCGTCGTGGACACGTTGGACAAGATTATCCTTTTCTGGATTATCAAGAAGGAAAATAATCAGTACAAAGAGTTGGTATTAATAAAATTGGTTATACGGGAAAACAAATAGCTGAATACTTGAAACTTCCAAATCCTGAACTATACACTGTTCATTGCTTCAGGAAATCATCAGCAACAATCCCAATAGACGCTGGTGAAGATATCACCTCACTTAAGCGACATGGAGGTTGAAAACCAACCACGGTTGCGGAGAGTTATATTGACGAGTCAAAAATAAATATGACATCGCCAATAAAATTGTGGATTCGATTAATAAATCTGGAAACCTGCCATCTACTTCAATGTCATATAATTTTGAAAATGAAGAAATATCAAATGTGCCATTGCAATGCCCAAATGCTTCACAGATCACATTTAATCATTGTAAAGATTAAAACTGTTAATATCGCGAATGAGTAAAAAAAAAACAGAATATTGTTCAGTTATTCAATATGTTACCAATTTGTCAATTGTAAATGGAAATGTTCTATACAATTAAAATTGAAGTTTCTGTTGTAAATTAATTTCGCTATTTTATATTAAAGCCGTAGAAAAAGTATAGTGTATAACTCACACGGAATGTTCATTTCCCACTCGTATGATTTGCAGCACTCGCCTACGGCTCATGCTGCAAACATCATACTCGTGGGAAATGAGTATCATTCCGTGCTTGTTAAACAATATACTATTTTGTTAAATTTTGTAGATCTATATATTCGATTCAACAGAACAATTACATGGTTGAAACAACATTTCTGTCAAAACGAGTTATGTTAGAGTTGGTTGAATTAGATATTTGGTTCATGCAACTTAGTTTCAGTTGATTGAAACTTTAAATTTGATCCAAAACCAAGAAATAATTTCGAGATATCAAATTTTGTCGTGCATATATGACACTTTCATTTGTTTGTTTCTAATAAATTTTATTTGATTCAACAATTTGTTTTTTTCTGTGTGTTGTCAACGAATATATTCTCGATATTCTTACAGCGGTTTCTTGCAGCTGCTCTCCCAAATAACAACACATACAATTTGGAAGCATTCACAGTAAGACAGTATTTTTTGATATTGCTATCAATGAATTTAAATCATGATTAATTTGATCGAGGGCAAGATTTAAAGAATCTTCCTCGAATTCTAAATCCAACTGCGAGTCATCAGCATAACACTGCATTGTAGTGAACGTAAATTATTTGAGAATTGAGATGTATAGAGAATGGAGAGAAGGGGACCCAGAATTGATCCCCGAGGAACACCATTTTTAATTTCAAAATAATTAAATTTTTTGTTATTGTGCGCAATGAGAGCCATTATAGAGATAATTTTCAAGCAGTATAACTGAAGTAACCTTATTGTTGTCGATAGAAAAATACACAACAACTTTCAGAAAAGCCGTTGTACAGCTATGTTCCGATTTCCGATCTTAATCCTGATTGACAAGGAGGCAATATATCGAAAAAATTTAGATGACTCCGCATTCGTGGGTTGAATTCTTTTCCTCAAGCATTTGAGATTGCACACAAATACCGATTGGTCGGAGCTCACTCATATTTTCTGCATTGGTGCTTTTTGCTAATGCAGAGATATGCGATTGTTTTCGACTGGATTGGTAAATATTTCTCTCTATACAAGAGTTAAATAAATATGATATATGTGGCAGAATCAAGGGAAAACATTTTTATACTTAATTTTTTGGATTCTACCGCATTTGACCTGATTCCTAACAGGATGTCGTAAACGTGGTGATTATTTGTTTTGTGGAATGAAAAATTATCATTATTCAGTGTGCTAGCAGAGAAGAGACTGATTATTTCATTACCAGGTGCTGAGTTATCATTTGGAATAATAAAAAAAAATATCGGTGAATAGAAGTCTAAAAAATAATTACACGTCGGAAAGCCTTTTCATATAAATTCAGAGATTTCCATCCTATATATAAGGTATGTAGACAATATTTCCAAATATACTAACTGAAAGTTAATTGATAGCTACTCACTCCATCAGGATTTTCCACAATGTCCTGTCCAACTGATGCCAAGGTGGTCCATTTGCAATTGTTGATGGCTTTCGCGGCACACTTCTTGTGAACCTTGCTTTTACATACTTCGCAGGAAAGTCCGTGACTTGTGACTCCGCCAAGGGCTTCCCTGCAAACGTTGCAGTAGGTGGGACGAGCGTGCGATGTGGCATACCTGCAAAAAGTCAGAATTGATAATTTTAATTCCTCCCCTTCTATTTTATAGACAAACAAATCAAATCAAAATATGCTCTATTGAAAAAAAAGTCTAGAAATTTTTATATAGGTAAAAACATCTGGAAAATACTAGTAGAACCTCCATTTTTCAATCTGGGATAGTTCGACGAACTCGCTAATTTCTAATCCCCTTTAAAATTTGGAAATGCCGGAAAAATCTACATGTTTTATTAACTATACTTTATTTGCACCGTGAATGCTAAAAAACTGTAATATATCTATTAATTTTGCTTAAATTTTGTTCTGAACAACTCATTTTTAATACCTTTTATACATGGAGAAGTTTTGCATGTCAAATTTTCTAACTTTACGTACCGATTAGATGCCGCAGATTTGATAAAAATCAAAGAACTCTTTCCTAGGTAGGTGGTAATCGCTTTCAGAAGCTAGAACCTGGACATTGTTGTAGTTGAATCGATGGAGTTTTTCTAGATAGTGTTTTGCTAAGGCAGATGATTCAACTTTATTATTTATGACAGTTTTCTATGGTTTGGATCCGTTTATGAAGATATTGTCTTATTTTTCTAAAACTTCAAATCCAACGATAATGTGGAATCATTCTTGGAATGTAATAAGCATAGAAAGTGAGTTCAAAACCATATCTACTCCAATTTATGGTATAAAATTATATCAATCTATCATTGACATTCTTTCTTGAAAACTACCGTTGAATACATTTGACATCTGGCTCATTAGTAGGGGTCCCATATTCAATGTTTAATCACCCATATCAATTATTAGATACGCAGTTGTTTTCTGTTAGACATTCACAAAAAATAACTTCATTTTAATCGTGGATTTTTCAATTCACAGAAAAATCTTTCTATCAATATTTAATTGAGAATGTTTCCCTTTTCAGCAGCACCATGTTACGGTTGTTTTGATATTTCATGATTTCGTTGAAACAGGCGATGTAATAATTACATGCTGCGTACCTCAATAAATTTGCGTAATATAGAACAGGGCTAAAAAAATTTCGGTATAATTCGAAAAAATTATCTATTGGCATAGTATGAACCTGGGGAGATCCTTTCAATCAATAAAAAAAACTGTAACGAAAACACACCAACCTGAATTACTTAACAAGAAATTGATTGATATATACACAATAATTGATATCAATAATGTATTACTCAATTAGTCGTACACTGGCAACCTATGGATGGAAACATCAGAATTTTTGAATCAACCAAGCTTTTCTGAATATTTTGAATAATAATTATTACAAAAGCGAGAACGTTGGGTCCATGAAGTAATTTTCCGCAAGCTATTTCTTTTACACATTTTTGTTTTGGCACCACGAAAGGTTGCCTTCAAATGTTTGTGGTAGCCATGAAATGTTCGAGAAAACTTTAGACTTCTAGATTCTTTCCAACAAAGGGATTTTGTTACAGGTATCGTTTCAGGGGTTGTTGGAAATACAAATATCAATTGCTTCTGAAATTGGCAAAATTATACTGAATAATTTAATTGGTTTCAATTCAATTATATCAAGTCAAAAAAAAAAGATAAAGTTGCCAATATATTTTCTATGAATTCAAAAGTGAACGTCAATAATCAGACTATATTCATTAATATTCCAAAGGATTTGTGCAAGTATAGAAAATAGAGGCGATATGAAAAAGAAATACAATTTGAACTTGCTCCAATTTACAAAAAGGACAATTTGATACCGGATGACACCCTCAAGCAAATTACTTGCAAATATACCACTGGTTGTAACAGTGGTAGATGTAGTTGCAGAAAGGACTGAACTGCACAGCTCTTTGTACAAATTGCAACGATGAAGATGAAGAGAAAAAAAGCTACAACCATGCAACAGTTAATATCGATGAAGAAAGCGAGGATGAGTTATTGGAAGAAATAAGTACGAGCGATGGAAGAGCCACCAGAAAAAAAGGGTGGAACAGAATATTAAATTTTATTTGCAATTTTTTTTTCCAATACTTATAGATTTTTTTCCAATAATTATGAGGTAATAACTGACAAAAAAAATCAAGTAAGGTAAATGTAGTCTAGAAGATAAAATCAGGTGTTTTATTTCTAATTGTAAAATATTTTATCTGTAAACAATGGCTGCTTTATTAATTAATTAAATATGTAGGTTATGAAAAATAAGATGTTTACAACAAAATTAAGCAAAATTAAGAGATATATTACAGGATTTTGGCATTCTTTCCCTTTGCAAATAAGTATGGGTAATAAAACATGTAGATTTTTAGGGCATTTCCCAATTTTCCAGGGGAATAAAAAATAGCCAGTTGTTAAAATTTTTGGCTCCTTATGGTCTTAAAAGATTCCTTTTTGTTTATACGTGTTTTTCAACCAGCCTAAATATAAGCCAGACTGCTGTATAAACCCGTTGAACAAAAACTAGTGGAAGGAGATTATCTCCACGAGAATCCCAGACAGGCAGAGGTAGAAGAAGAAGGTGACCTCTATAGGATTCTTAGTCTGCTTGATAGATCCGCGTGAATGGAAGAATCAGGTGGATCAGCTTCAGCCCTAAGGTTTGTCAGCATTCCAAGCAGAAAAATAGGTAATCGGAATGGAAGAGGTGGAAACTGGTCCAGAAAGGCACCTGAATGTATATTCAAGCTATTTCGAAAAAACTCTGAACTCTAACACTCCCAATTTCGATGATCTAGGAATGTACATACTCCCTTGGGCACGATAAAAAAGCTATTCACGAGCAAGCAGATCAGTTAGCCAAGGAAGAGACATTTTTCAGTTATGAGTTGGAACTCGTATCAGACTTCACAAGGAAACTAAATGAGGTGGTGTCATACAATCGAAAAAATTGCACAACCCCTCCATCACACTTACTCAATTCACACTATATGCGCATTTCGATAACTAAGTTATCATCAGCAGTAGGTAAACTACACTGGAAAGGAAAATGTTCTGGATGAGTGTACTTTTCTTACCCAGAGGAGAAAACAATGGAAATTGAAAGATGCTTGGAGGAAGGCAAAGCTGCCTGCCTGAACGAAGAAGAATGGCAAATGTCTTGCAGCTGGACCTGTGGAAAGTTGAGGACGATTCAGCTTGCTCAATTTGGGGTAAAGAGAAAATTCCCTGATCTAATTTCTCGGGCGAGTTTGGTAAATGGAGTTTGCTGAGATTGGGAACTGTTAACTTTCGTTAACGTGCAGCTCGATATACTCTAATTGTATTTTCTCAGAATAACGAACATGGGAGTTTGTAATAGTAAGGATAATTTCCTGGCGGTTTAATCATACGTGGCTTGAGACAGAAATTTGTGGTAGATGTCGTGTTTCAAACTTCCTAGTGAGGCTATATTGGCGTAGTCGGGATTTCCGTTTTTCGACTCTAATTTGATGTAATCCCCTTATCCGATAATTTGATCTTGAAATCGAGTACTTCAAGTTCAGGATAAGGATATTTTCCCCAGAAACTCAATTTCAGCTGGTTTTTGTGCTTCCGAGGGTAACGTTTCCAGTTCCGGTTGAGAAATCCCGATTATACATTTGAACTGATATGAAGTGGATTATTTGAACTGATTACTAGGGAACATTGAGTTGGATTTGGTGGAAATGATTCACGAAGAAAATAAAAAGTTCTGCAAAGAAGCAGAGTTCGAAGTATAATTAGTCTGGGAATATTTTAGATTCTGCAGATAAATTGATGGAATATAATCATTCTCAATTCAATGGAAGATTAGTCGAAACGCTTTGGTTTTACTAAAAATCCTTTATTTTACCGCAAAATGCTGGATTGTCAGATTTTTCGTGTTGTAACTCGTGTTACAACATATCATTTAGCATGAAAAACTACCATCATGGGCATACTGGAAAAAACCTTGAAGCTGTCGTTGAATAATCTGTTTTTAGCCTAGGTATTCCTGCCACCGGACAAAAAGGGTATATAGCTACCAGGCAGGGTACTTATCGGATAGGTATTTAATTGAATTTGGATAGGTATTCAAGGGAATTCGAAAATTTCTGGTTGGTTATGACTTGGTTAGTAGAATAGAAGAATAGAATAGGATATTTATTCAGTCAATAGATCATTACAATAATATAGGTCATGTCAACAACAAAAAAAAACACGGACATATATATATATATATATATATATATACAGAGTGGCCACTTTCTTAATGGGATGTATTGGTAACTTTTAAACCATAAGAGTTAGAAGGTCGGTCGAATGGAGAAAAAGTTGCATTCATAGAAGCATTGTCAAGCAGTTCAAACAAACCGAGATTATCAGGGCCGGTTATTGAGATATCATAAGAAAAGTAAATTCTGTCATTTTGATTTTTATTTTTTTCCCACTTTATTTCGAATATTATCATAAAATGTCACGGGAATTTTTTATTCGACAGTAAATTATCCTCAATTTGACATAATCAGATTTCGTATCCAACGTTTCGTACGCTCTGGGCCACCCTCAACCTCATTTTTTTCAATACGGACCTGCATATTTTATGACACTTTTAGAAATAACTTTTAACGCTGAATTCAACGATATATCATACAATGTCATTCAAAGTTGATTTTCAGGTGATTTTGACCCTTATCCAAATTTCTTTGGGTCGGATCTGTATTAAATTTAGGTACCTTTAGTTTAATTAACAACATGCAATACATTCCGATAAGAAAATCAACTTACTCATCTTCAACTGAATGAAACGTAACAGAATCGAAGCAAGAAACAAGTAATAATTATTTACAAATTTCAAGAGGTGAAAAACCTAATTCATAATAATTAAACGAAACTATCATTTAATGAAAGAAAAATCAAATGATTAGTCGAAAGTAAATGATGAACATTAATGAAGTAAGTGTTCGAAATGTCCACCATTTTGTAAAATGCACTTTGCGGTTCTGGAACCCATACTTCTTATACATTTGCTTATTTCGTCTCCTTGAATACCTTCCAATAGATTCTCAATCTTCTCGCGAAGAATCTCTATTGCCGGGTTCGTAGTATCATAAATTTCATTTTTGAGATATCCCCATAAATAAAAATCCAGCGGATTCAAATCCGGAGATCTGGCAGGCCATGCTACTGGACCTCTTGTTCCAATCCATGAATCGGAAAAAGTTCGATTTAGATAGTCTGTGACTATTCTTGAGTTGTGTGGACCACATCCGTTTTGTTGGAACCATGGACTATTACGCCGATACCGTATAGGAAGATCATCCAACATTTCTTCTATAATTTCTACATATTTTGCTCCGGTTAGGTTGCCGTCAATAAAATAGGGTCCCAGTAATTTATTATTCAACCAACCGCACCATATGTTCAAAGAAAAACGATATTTATGTCTAACTTTATGAATTAAGTGAGGATTTTCTGTGGCATAAAAATGTTTGTTCCTTCGATTGAACATGCCAGAATTTGTGAATGTCGTTTCGTCTCCCCAAATGATATTGGGCGCAAAATTGTTGTTATTCCGCACCTTCCGTTGAAACCAATTACAGAATTGCAACCTTCTCTCAGGATCATTGCGATATAGTTTTTGCACGGCTTGGTATTTATAGTCATGGTATCCGTGTCTCTTGAGTATTTTATTAACAGCACTTTTTGATAAATTGCATTCACTGGCCATAGTTCTCGATCCTATTCCTGGATTCATTCGAATTTGGGCCAGAACATTGATGTCATTGATAGGCTCGTTTCGTCATACATAAGGACCTCTAGGTTTGATGAATGAATTATGTGCAAGTAACGTTGTAGATAAACGTCAAAACATTTTAATATTTAGTGTTGTTCTTTCAGGATATAATTCACCATACCTTTGTTGTGCTTTGAACGAATTTCTATGTATTTTATGTACACTTCGTACATATCTCTCTTCTCTTCATTTGTGTATCTTACCATATCGAATAAGTTAAATTGAAAAATTACTCAGAAAAGTATTTAATGACAAGTTCTTGTGACACAATAATAAACGAAGTGACAAATAATATGACATTTCTTGTTATGTTCTTTTTTATCCACGGCCTACTACTTGAAAATAATACATTCAATAAACCTAGAGTTGTGTGTATGTAAGAAAAAACAAGTCTATCAACGATATCAATGTTCTTACCCAAATTCAATTGAACCCAGAAAAAAAATCGAGAACTGTGGCCAGTGAATACAATTTATCAAAAACTGCTGTTAATAAAATAGTCAAGAGACGCGAATACAATGATTTCAAATTTGAATACCAAGCCTTGCAAAAATTATATCGTAATGATCTCAAAATAAAGTTCGATTCTGTAATTTGTTTCAACGGAACAAATGACAAATCCAACAATAATGATTCCTCGCGAGAAGATTGAGTATGTATTGGAAGGTATTCAAGGAGACGAAATAAGCAAATGTATGAGAAGTATGGGTTCCAGAACCGCAAAGTGCATTTTACAAAATGGTGGACATTTCGAACACTTACTTCATTAATGTTCATAATTTACTTTCGAATAATCATTTGATTTTTCTTTCATTAAATGATAGTTTCGTTTAATTATTATGAATTAGGTTTTTCACCTCTTGAAATTTGTAAATAATTATTACTTGTTTCTTGCTTTGATTCTGTTACGTTCCATTCAGTTGAAGATGAGTAAGTTGATTTTCTTATCGAAAAGTATTGCATGTTGTTAATTAAACTAAAGGTACCTAAATGTAATACAGATCCGACCCATAGAAATTTGGATTAGGGTCAAAATCACCTGAAAATCAACTTTGAATGACATTGTATGATATATCGTTGAATTCAGCGTTAAAAGTTATTTCTAAAAATGTCATAAAATATGCAGGTCCGTATTGAAAAAAATGAGGTTGAGGGTGGCCCAGAGCGTACGAAACGTTGGATACGAAATCTGATTATGTCAAATTGAGGATAATTTACTGTCGAATAAAAAATTCTCGTGACATTTTTTGATAATATTCGAAATAAAGTGGGAAAAAAATAAAAATCAAAATGACAGAATTTACTTTTCTTATGATATCTCAATAACCGGCCCTGACAATCTCGATTTGTTTGAACTGCTTGACAATGCTTCTATGAATGCAACTTTTTCTCCATTTGACCGACCTTCTAACTCTTATGGTTTAAAAGTTACCAATACAATCCCATTAAAAAAGTGGCCACTCTGTATATATATATATATGTCAAATGTAATTTTTTTAAACAATTGAAATTAAAATAGTTTTTTTATTTTACCTCGTGGATAAATGAGATTTGGTCGAAGATTCACAATGAGTCGCAAATAACAGAGAAACTTAATTTTTTTCTAAAAAATTATTTTTTGTGTCATTTATTTATGAATCAATTTAGTTACATCACATTTTGATCAAAAATTAGTTTTTTTCAAATGAACCCTATGGGCCACCTACCTGTCTCTCTAGAAAATTCATTAAGGAAAAATATTACATATCATTGTTGTATTTCGGTGCAGTAACAAATTGTATACATGCAAAAATCTACAACTAGTTCATGAGTTTCTTGCAGTTCGGATAATTTTTCAACTTAGTAAGCTGTGGAAAACAACATTTCTGAATCTTGTCAACTAATTGTGTTTTGCTGTCATCTTTCATCTCAACTCTCGAAAATTTATTAACTTCCGAGAATTAGTTTAGTAGAAATGTAAAATCAAAATTATAGGTTCACAAGAAGTGAACAGGTTGATATGTTATTAATTTACGGAGAATGTCTTTAAAACAGTGTCGCCGCTTGTCAGTTATACGCTGAACGATACCCACACAGAAAAAACCCAACAATGGAGAAGATGATCGTAAGTGAGGAGGCAGAAATGAACGTTTTGCTTATGTTGATTTTGATCCAACCACTTCGACGCGGGAATTGGAATACCAATGCAATGTAAGTCGAGAAAACGCTAGAAGAATTTAAAAAAACACCATTATCGTGCTTATAAGTATAACTTACACAATTAGTTGACAAGATTCAGAAATGTTGTTTTCCACAGCTTACTAAGTTGAAAAATTATTCGAACTGCAAGGAAACTCATGAACTAGTTGTAGATTTTTGCATGTATACAATTTGTTACTGCACCGAAATACAAAAATGATATGTAATTATTTTCCTCAATGAATGTTCTAGATAGACAGGTAGGTGGCCCATAGGGGTTTCATTTGAAAAAAATTAATTTTTGATCAAAATGTGATGTGACTGAATTGATCCATCAATAAATGACACAAAAAATATTTTTCAGAAAAAAATAGTTTTTCTGTTATTTGCGACTCATTGTGAATAGCTTCGACCAAATCTCATTTATCCACGAGGTAAAATGAAAGAACAATTTCAATTTCAATTGTTTTAAAAAAATTACATTTGACATAAGGTTTGGACTTGTTTTGACCTGTTGAACTTAAATATGTGAAAATATACAGGGTGTTCCATATGAAAAAATAAGTTACTGAAATTTCCAGAAAAACCGGAAGTCCACCATATTGCATGGTAATGTGATCAAATCCGGAATAGTTGCTGGTATAACTGTACCAAATTTCAGAAAAATCCGTTTACGAATGCAGAAGTTACTGGGGTGGCCCGATATCCTGTGTCACCCGGTATATATATATATATATATATATATATATATATATATATATATATATATATATATAACAGCGGCTCTGTAGGTCGTCAGAACCGAATTATATGAAAACTACGTTTTCGAGGGGGACATCGTTCGCTATTAAATTGCAACATATGGCAAGTGATACCTCATTTGAAAGGTATTTTCCTTAATATCAAACAACAAAAATAAATTAATTCTATCGATTCGTTTTCGAGATATAGGAACTTGAAGTTGGGAAAAACTTTTTATTACTCAATATAAACAATATCTGATAAAGCAACTGTCGCAATAATTATTATTGTCCATGAACTAAATGTTCAAACTGTCTACCATCCATTTCCATACAATAGTACAAGTTCTGTTCGAAACGGGACCTCACATTTCGTAGCATTTCCGGCGTTATTCGACGGCATTCTTCAATAATTCTCCTTCGTAAACCTTCCAGATATTCTGGTTCGGTTGCAAATATTTTGTTTTTCACGTGACCCCACAGGAAAAACTGGAGTGGGGTTAAATCTGGAGATCTGGCTGGCCACTCTATAGAGCCTCTCCTTCCAACCCAACTTCCAGGAAACACTCTATCCAAAAATGCCCTAACAGGCTGTGCATAATGTGGAGGTGCCCCGTCTCGTTGAAATATCAAGTGGTCTTCATGGTAACGATCGTCATTTTCAATGATGTCTACTAATTGTGGATGAACAAATTCATTCAATAATTTCAAATAAGTTTCTCCTGTCAGGTTACCGTCGAAAAATACTGGTCCAATCAAACGGTCCCCAAAAATACCGGCCCAGACATTGAGTTTTTGGGGAGTTTGAGTATGTACTTCGTGGAAAACATGTGGATTGGCATCTGACCAATAACGACAATTATGACGATTCACAGTCGAATTCAAATAGAATGTAGACTCATCAGAAAAGCAGATGTTGAAAAGGAAATTCTCATCAGCATCTATTCTCGTAGACATAATTTCACAAAATTCCTGTCGCCTATCAAAATCATCTTTATCACATTGGTGTACCAAATGTATTTTGTAGGGGTGGAATTTATGATGTTTCAGGATTCGGCGGATACTGGCTCTACTGATATTGGTAACACTAGCCAATTTCCTTGTGCTCAATGATGGGTCTGCATGAACTTGTCCTGAAAGTGCAACTTCAACAGCTTTATTTCTCAACGGAAATTCCCGTTCTGGGTCTCGTTTCTTGTTGGCTACTGATCCAGTTTGACGAAATTTTTGCACTAATTCTAGAACGTATTTTGTAGCAACAAGTTTATCTGGATGCGTTTCATTGAACAAATTAGCTGTACGGTTACCGCACTCATCATCCTTAAAAAAAATTGTTATTATTTCAACTCTTTCCGCAATCGTATACACCATTATTGCGGAAAGATATTCAGCAGCTTCAGTCAAGTAATTAACTCTAATGTCGTTCAATTAAAGATCAGTTCGACACTGATAGATGTCCACAATTGCGATTTGGCGAAAAAAATATCTCATACATGTTTTTGTTGTACTCGCATTTGAGTCGAATTCGAAAAAACGTTTTTTTATCGATTCTTAAAAACCTTAAAAAAATCGATTAAGTAAATGAGGATGAAATAAAAATTTGAAACGGAATTGCATGTTATTTGCTGGTAAACAGTTAGAATATTCAATTCCTTGACAATGATAATTATCTTTAACAGTTGCATTGTGATAGAAGTTATTTCCATTATTGATTTGAAATAACGATAAATTTCAATTGTAGTTTTACTTTTTAGAGCCTTAATGGTTTATCCTACATTTGATATTTAGGAAATTTGGGGTCACAGCTCCGAGGGATGGAATGTATTTCGGGTGAATTTCATCGCGAACGATGTCCCCCTCGAAAATGTAGTTGACGTGTCCGAACGTTTTTATATTATTCGGTTCTGCCGAACTACAGAGCCGCTGTTTCGTTTTCAATGGCCCACTCTGTATATACATATAAGTTTAAAATAGTATAAATAGTATCAAGTATAAAATAGTATAGAATAACTCACACAAATATTTAGCAATTACATATAGGTTTATTGAGTACAAAATTACTGTTGGGTTTTGAGAATGTTTATAATTGAAAAACCCATCCCCTGAATAAAAACCCTCAGTGGATATAAAGTCTTTAACTTTATGTTTGAAAGTGTTCGTGTTTGAAATTGCCTTCAGTGGCACATCGTTGAAAAGGTAAGTCAATTCCCTTTTAAAAAATAATTTTTTTCCCATTTCGGTAATACGTTTTTTTCACAATATGCATTTGAAATGTCAAGTATAACAAAATTTCAAATGCATATTTTGAAAAAATGTTTGGAAGAAATGCATAAAACATTGAATGTTTGAAAAGAGAATCAAATGATCTTTTCAGCGATGTGCCACTTGACCCCTATGCTATTTGAAATTTTCAAGTTGATATGCCCCCCCCCCCGCGCCATCTATCGAGAAATCATAATGTCTTCTATTTCAAAAAGTAGTATCGGTGATATAATTCAAAATGGTTTTGGTCCCGTTGTTCTATGTCAAAGCGTTCAGAAGTTAGCAGGGAGCGGGAAGGGGGGAGGCTATAAAAAGACGCACTCGCGATTGATGATTCCGTAGAACAACCATAGTTGAAAGACAAATTCAATTACCTTTTCAACGATGTGCAAATCGACCTCTATGCCTTTCGATGTGCCCCCACCGCCCTCTGTCGAGTAATTGTAATGTATCTTCTCTAAAAAAGTAGGACCGGTAATACTATTCGAATGAATTTCATGTCTCAATTGATTTGTTGAAAATATGAAATGGATGTTCATAAAATCAGATGTGGAATCATCTGCGACTGGAAGATTAACTTCAGTCACTATCTTCCATCGTCAAGATAACCTCTTGTGGGGTATTCATGTTGAAAAGGGAAACATTCTCAATTGAATATAAATATTTTTCTGTGAATTGAAAAATCCACGATAAAAATGAAGTTATTTTTTGTGAATGTCTATCAGAAAACAACTACTTTCCTGGCTAAAGCCACGCTGGACATTAAATTACATCTGATAGATATTCTGAGTTAGGTTCTTTTCAGAATATCTATCAGATGTAGTTCAATATCCAGCGTGGCTTCAGCCGGGAAAGTATTTGTTTTCTTTCTAGACATTCACAAAAAAAACCTTCATTTTTATCGTGGATTTCTCAATTCACAGAAAAATCTTTCTATTTAGTATTCAATTGAGAATGTTTCCCTTTTCATGTCTCATTGTTTCACATCAAACCGTTTAAAAGTTATTGAGGTAACGGTACCATTCAGATCCGACATTTCAAATGCCTATTGTAAAAAAAGTTTGCACGAAATTAAAAAAAAATTGGAAGGTTGAAAAGAGGATTAAATTATGTGTCACTTGACCTCCCATGCTATTTGTAATTTTCAAGTTGATGTACCCCCCCCTCCCCGCGCCATCTATCGGGCAATCACAATGTCTTTCACATCAAAAAGTAGTATCGGTGAATTTTTTCGGAACGTCTCGGACAAAACTATTTTAATTTATGATTTGTTCCATTACATTTGACTCTCAAATAGGTATTCACAACATTCTCGCCAACAATTCGGGTGAAGGTTATGAATTTCCACGTCGAGTGGATATGACTTATGGACTTTGGTTTTCGCGTGCAGATTTCTCGGCACATAGCTCTTTTGTTATGTAAATCAAATCCTATTTGGACATGCAAATGAGGGTTTCTAGTTAGAGAGGTCTGGAATTGGAATAACAAATCTGCTGTCGGGGTTTTATTTTTGGAAATGTATAACAATGGTATTGGAAATTAGTTCCCATTTCGATATCAACCAATATTTAGTTCCAGGAGTTGGACAAATTAGCAAGCAGATTATTTTTAAACCGTTAACCATAATTATTCTACTATGGCAAAATTAAGACGTTATTGGTGGAATCTATGAATTCACTATCATTACAAAGTGTGACTACAGAAATGCGAAAAATATATTCAACTTTTTCAAATTGAACTTTTAAGGTCCAATTTGAGTGTAACGTTTCATTCTGACGCAAAAAAGACGGAAAATAGGTACTTGGCCAGAGAGAGAGAGAGAGAGAGAGAGAGAAAAAGAGGGAACTATGCTTGATAAATCGCTAGGATATTTCGGCAAAAAATAAACGCTGATAGAACCAACGAAATATCCTCATTAGTCTAAATAAAGGACTCCTGAAAAGTAATAAACTCGATTAATTGAGCTCCAAACTGAGAAATACTGATTTTGAGTCGGCGCCAAACAAACAATATCGAAGATCATTATCTATGAAAGAAGTCATCGCAGCCGTGCATCTGCTGCCATCATTTTACGCTTCACCTAATTCAATTGCTAGTTTGTTTGGCGCCGACTCAAAATCATTTACTTACATTAGTTTAAGAGCTCAATTATCATTAAGACTAAGAAGGTTTATTTTATTTTTTGCTTTTCAGTTGATTTTTTCGTCGGTTTAATTTTTTGTTAAAAAGTTTTTATTTTTTACTTTTCAGTTCCGTATTTCATCGGTTTAATTTTTTGTTGAAAAGTTTTTATTTTTAAATTTTTTGTGTAAATTAATTTTTTTTTTTTTTTTAAAATTTTACCCAATATTCCAGTTAAAAATATATTATCTTTTTCTATTTTTTAATATAAATTATTTTCGTTTTTTGGTTGGTTTTTTTTTTTATTCCATCCTCTCATAAAATATACTGATTTTGACGGATGTGGAACAAGAATAATGTCATTGTCAACTACGTATGTGTGTGCCAATGTTCACTAGTGAAAAATCAATTATCCCCTATTTTTCCACCCGTAAGGGTGGCTAATTCCTTTCGAAATTCATATATAAGGTATACCCTATCTATCAAAAAAAGAATCATCCAAATCAAAGAACCCAGTACAAAGTTATGCCTGATAGAATCGGTTAACGGACCAGAATTCAGAGGGTGAGTGATCAATATCCTTCATTTCGCTACTCTTAGGGGTGGATTTCATCTTTCAAATTCAAATGGGACCGAATTCGAAGTACACCCTATCCACTGAAAAAAGAATTATCGGAATCGGACGCTTCAGTGAAAAGTTATGCGTGATCATACATAAAAAAATATGATGGAAAAAAAATATACGGGTCGAATAGAGAACCTCCTCTTTTTTGGTTTCGTCGGTTAACAAAAAGGCAGAGAAAAGATCGATTTCCGGCATTGCTAGGTATTTCAAATAGTTCTGACAATAAATCCGCTTATAATATAAAAGCTTTTAAAATTTTACAAATGTCATTGTCAGAAGATGACATGCATCAGGATCCGAAACAAACAATATCCAAAATTATACAGGGATTACTGGAAAAGTCCGAAAATAATAATAATAATCCTAATAACCAAATTATATATACAGGGTGCAAGCTTAATCACTTTTTTTCTTTATACTTTGGTCGAAAGTACGTATTTTCTCCATCGATTTTGAAGTAGAAAGCCTTGCATTTATGCAACGGTGTCATTGACAGACCACGCGCTCTGTAAAGCCGGATCAAATATTTTTCATGTACATCGATATAGTTGGAATTACTCGAAAAAAAGTGAGAAAGAGAGAGACGAAGAGCGGGAGCGAATATTTAAGCATACGGGCAGGAAAAATTTCCTGCCCTTGATGTGTAATATACTATTTATATTCAAGCTACCGACTTGATTTCTTTTTAAACGATTCGACGATGAGGCACATTCTCAAAATATTTCTATTTATAGAGAAGATGTCTCAAAATGGGATACACAACTTAGAATGGCAACCCCTCCTTTTTGTTACCTTTTTGGATTTTCATTTCTTTTTGGGCGATTTCTCCCTACTAGCTACAATTGAAAGTTTGTTTATACAGTGCGGTCCATAGGTATGGAATAAATTCATTTTTAGCGTTATTATGTATTTGTTTAAAAAACCTGAAACAAGTAGATTTCTATTGTAACTTTGACAATTTACAGTATGAAAATATTACCTCCTTATTGCACCCCCCTTTAATTATGAGCACCTTCTCAAACATTTTGAATGAGAAGGGAGGTCGTGTGGCACCTTGTTCGAAAGGGATTTTCATTTTCTGTTCAGCAATATTGTTTTTCAAATTTATTGCAATCACACGAGGTAAATGGAAAAATATGTAAAGTCTTCTCATTGTTGAAATATTTGGAAAATCTGGGGATAATCACTTTTTTGAAACATATTTTTCAACTTTCAGAAAATGATCCTTAAAAAAATTTACCAATTCGTTGGTGCATTTTGTGTATTTGTTAAAGGCCCTTATGAGTATTGTTTTAGTGGATTCAAAATCCAGTTATTATAGCTGCCACCAAACAAAATTGTTTTATATTTATATATATTTACAGGGTGACCCAGAGGTGCGGGCAAGGTCCATAACTTTTTTCTTCCCAAGCTATCGAGTAAATATTTTTCAAACGATGGACAATGAGGCACATTCTGAAGATATTTCCATTATATACAAGATGTCCCAAAATGAATTACACAACTGAGTTCTGTTTTTTTTAAACGGCAAACACCCATTTTTGTTACATTTTTGGATTCGCCACTGAATTGTCGATATAACGCAGCCAGGACTTATCTTGTTTTTGGCTTATATAAAACATTTGATGGTTTTTTCGAAAAAAAAGGAATCGGGTAGGTCACTATTGTAAAATTTGACACATCCGTGTACTTTCAATCATTATATATGTATAAATTGTTAATTCACTAGCGAAGAATTAGTGAATATGGTCTACTGTATCTGACAGAAATCCTTTATTAACAATCAGAATCTACTATTAAAAATATCCAGAAGCACGAACTCCACGGATGTCTTCATTCCAAAAGTTAAGAGATCGATTTGAACTCACTGGGTAGTGTGTCTTATAACAAAGAGGAAATTGTTGGTGGTCGGATCACACGATGGTGCTGCAGTGCATAACCATAGGATAGTGCGAGAATTTTTAGATCAATCCCATATCTTTATACAGTGCATTCCATTCAAAACGAGCCACCCTGAATAACTTTTGGTACAATGATTTTCAGGAAAAATAAAAAAACACGTCAACAATAGTAAACAGGGGGACACATTTTTACATATTCACATTTGATGTTACTTCCACTATCGCACCCCCAGAGCATGTCAGCATTTTTTTTTTAATGGATCACCCTATATTGTTTCGCATTAACAGATGCTCCATGATGAGCAGATTTCAACAAAGTATAAAACATATGGTCTGACGCATATGGTTCGGGAGCTACAAATTATTTGAGTTGAAAACGAGCCACCCTGAATGAACTTCTGTACAATCTGTTACCTAGGTTTCATAGGTGTTTTTTTGAAGTATACTTCAAAAAAGTCTTAATTTGCCTAGTTAAGTTTGAATTCGATATTCTCTTCATTTTGTATTTGTCTCATTCTACAATAACGGTTACCTACCAGGTGAAGTTACAATTGGTGTTTCTGTTTTTGTGAATTCTTGAGAAGCAATGGTTTATACACTTCGAGAACGGACTGAAATAGTGAGTTTGTACTACCAGAATGGAAATAGTGCTAGAGCTGCTGCCCGTATGTTCAATGATAATCATCCAGGAAGAAATGTACGACACAAATACGTTTCGGAATTATTGAACAAATTTATGGAAACTGGATCTGTTAGCAATAAAAAGCATAACCGTTCAGGAGTTGTCAACGATGAAGCTATTTCTATTGCAGTTTTAGGGCACGTTGGACTAATGGAAAATACGCAATTTCTTATCTCGAGAATCAGGAATCAGTCGTACAAATGTTTTCAGTATCCTTCATAAGTACAAATTTCATCCATATAAGATTAGATATTCATGAATTGAACGAAGATGATTTCGATAGACGTATCGAGTTTTGTGAAAGTCTCACTGAACGGATCAACTTGCATCAGAATTTCTTGATAAAATTTGTTTTTCAGATGAAAGTACGTTTAGTTTGAATGGGAGGTGAACGGCAAAATTGTCGATATTGAGTGATACGAATCCTCATTTATACCAAGTCAAGTTCCCAACGACCTCAAAAACTGAATGTTTGGGCAGGAATTTTAGGTGACCACATCATAGGACCTTTTTTTATCGATGGTAATTTGACTGGTGAGAAATATTTGGATATGTTGGAGAATCGAATAATACCGTGCATCAATAGGGCAATTGGGGAGGATATGAATTTATTCGAACAAGAAATAGTTTTTCAGCAGGATGGTGCACCTCCTCATTATGCAGCTCCAGTACGACAATTTTTGGATGATCATTTTCCTGGTCGCTGGATTGGCAGAAGAGGTCCTACAGAATGGCCACCAAGGTCTCCGGATCTCACTCCTGTAGATTTTTTTCTATGGGGTCTAAAGTGTATGAGATAGAATCAACAACATTAGAAGATTTGAGAGAGAATATCATTAGGCATTGCAGAGAAATAACTCCCGAGATTCTCAACCATGTGTAGGCGGCAATGGAAGCTCGTTTGTACCATTGTATGGAAGTTGGTGGAAACGTTTTTGAACATTTACTAGAGAAATTTTTTTTTTGTTCTCATTGTCAAGTCATCAGATTTTGATTCAAGAATTTAATAAAAAATCTCTTTTTGATTTATTGCTTCATTTGTCTCTAGAACGAATATTTCAAAATGTGGCCCCCTGTATAAATTGTTGACCTATTTTTTTATTTTTACTGCAAATCATTATTTCAAAAGTTATTCAGGGTGGCTCGTTTTCAACCAAATAATTTGTAGCTCCCGAACCATATGCGTCAGACCATATGTTTTATACTTTGTTGAAATCTGCTCATCATGGAGCATCTGATAATGCGAAACAATATAGGGTGATCCATTTTAAAAAAATGGTGACATGATCTGGGGAAGTAGTGGAAGTAACATCAAATGTCAAAATGTGTCCCCCTGTATACTATTGTTGACGTGTTTTTTTATTTTTCCTGAAAATCATTGGACCAAAAGTTATTCAAGGTGGCTCGTTTTAAATGGAATGCACTGTATATATAATTCTACTGTACTTGTGTATGTCACTGAACTCCTCCTAAACGGCTGGACCGATTTGGATGAATTTTTTTGTATGCGTTTGGGTGGCGCCCTGGATGGTTTAAATTCACAAATCAGCCCGGCAGATGGCACTGCAGTCGGTATCTAGGTCATTTATCTATAAACTGCTGGATCGATGTGAATGAATTTTTGTGAATGCATTCAAGTGGGGGCCTGGATGATTTAGATTCACAAATCAGCCGGCAGATGGCGCTGCAGTGGTATCTAGGTTATTTATCTATACTGCAACTAAACGGCTGGATCGATGTGAATGAATTTTTGTGAATGCATTCAAGTGAGGGCCTGGATGATTTACGTACATATAAGTTACGTACATAAAACAATGCCACGTCTTCGTGGACGAGGAGGAAATATTGGTCGACGGACTCGGAATTCACAATTAGTCCAGAACCGTCGGTTGAATAGATCAATTCAGAAGATCAATTGACGGACAATGAAAATTTAAGAAACCAGGTAACTATTTCTTAACCCCTTCAACTTACAAGAACTCATTTTACAGAGCCCTGAAGATGAATTTAATAAAATTATTCAACAAAATTGATCCAAATATCAACAAACCTCCTCAATATAATTACCATTTAACCGATCGCCATGAAAATTGGTATACACAGATATTTGAAAACGGAAATTATTTCCCGCCCTATCCATAAGAAAAATAACGGAAAATGGGATAGCGGGATAACCGGAAACGGGATAGCGATATAACTGGATAGAGGGATAACGGCATAGAAGGATAAAGGGATAGCGTGATAACGAGATAGCGAGATAATGGGATAACGGGATAGCGGCAAGCGGGAAAACTGAATTGCGGGATAAGGAATAACCGGATAGCGGTATAGCGGGATAACGGGATAACTGGATAACGGGATAGCGGCATAACGATGGGCGGGATAACGGGATAACGGGAAGAAGATATAACGGGATAACGGGAAGCGGACCAAGTCATAGGCATGAACTGAATGAAACAACACAAAGAAAAACAAAGGAAAACAAATTCTACGCAAACGAGAGTTTTCAGGAAAAAAAAATTTAGGCAATATAGAAATTTGGACAGGACAACGTCTGTCGGGTCAGCTAGTATATATATATATATATATATACAGTGTCCATCATAAAGTTGGCTAAACATGGGAAACAAAATTGTTATTGAAATTTCTGAAAAACTCTAATGGCGGTTCGTTTCTGCATCTCTGACAACAAAAAAATTCGTTGCGACTTATATCACGTGATCTCAGATTTGGCGCGAATTTTGAAAAAAGTTGTCTGTGGTGCCAAAAAATGGGTCAAATTGCCAAGATATCAAATAATTTATGATCTGCCCACCATCTACAATTTTGAGGTGAAAGTTGCTTCGTCAGAAAATATCACATTTTTTGAGAAATCACGATTGTCTTCTAACATTCTCTGGAACCATGCACAAAAATAAAATCGAGCGTCATAATCCCTGTCTCGCAGTACTTTTGGTTTATATGAGTGAAAGTGATTTTGCTTTAAAATTCGTCTAACAGAGATTTGAGATATTTCTGCCTTTTCTGCCATAATTTTCGTCGAAACTCTTGGTGTCTCAGTGACTGTCAGTAAAACATTTTTTACATTATTTTCATTATCTACAACAAGCTTAACGTGAACACTTTTATATTTGTTTTCAACCGAAACAGTTTGCTTAAATTTTTGCAATATCTTTGCCACCGTAGAAAAATGCAAATTCAGGTCTGGATGCCTTTCATTGAAAATTTCAGCTACTTCTCTTGTGCTATGATAATTTTCGCCATATAGCAAAATACTATTTCTATTTTTTCTTGTATACTCAGTTTTGGAGCCATTTCTATTGATAGATTGAAAAACACAAAAACTGATAAAGAACGACAACTCCAACATTTGTTATTGTTACAACAAAAGTATATCTTTTTATATATAAAATTCAAAAATATAGCTAATGCCTGAATGCACCGTTTGTCAATTCTAATTCTAGTTCCCCAATCCCGTTTTTGTAATCTTTGGCCCGTAGCTATGCGCCGTCAGCAGATTAAATAATCCAGATTGGAAACCTGACAACGTTGGTATCGCAGGATTTTCTGATAGTTAGAAATGATGAAACGTCAAAATTGTCAGTTTCGATTTTTATTTTCCAAATGACTGATGGTGAGAAACACAAAAAGAATCCCCAATTTTTTCCCGGGAGAAAAGTCTCATGAGGGTACTCTTAAAACATGCTAATATCATCGAGGACAAAAAAATTAACACAGTTTCCAATAATGATAAATCTCAAGCTTGGAAGCGAGATACGGAAGATTTCTGGAAACTGTGGTCTGATGGCAGCCAATAAAATCTCCGATTGTACTCTGATGCCCCGCACAAGAATACAGACGCAATGTGGTCAGATATTGGTTCATTGGAGTTAGACTATTATTTCTAAAATGAATAAGATAGTAGATAGATAACTGCTAGTAGCCGTTATACCACTACACCTCAAATCACCGAAAAACTATTTATGTAGCCAAGGAGCATTCTCCATAAAATAAGTTGTGTTGGGTGAAGGTGCATGGGGTGGGGTAATCTACTAGCCAACAAGGCACAAAGACAGATACTCCCTTGCATTCATCAACTTACAAATCATTTGAGAATTGTAGGTTTTGTAAGTCGAAATCTTCGAAAAATTAATAATTGTCCATAGTGTCGAAATAATCACTCCTTCCGTAGACGAGGAAAACCAAAGATGATATCGAGGATATCTAGGTCATCATCAATAAATATTTCGTCCTCCAATTCATCCAGAAATAATGAAAAACTTGCGAAAAATCTCAACACTCAAAATAATAGACGTCATTCGCTAAACCACGCTTCGTTGACCGATTAGAAAATCTGAAGCTTAAACCAGATTTTTCTTGCGGTGCATAATAAACAATAAACTAATCCAGGTTTCCGTAACCAATCCGCGAAATTAGCCTACGGTGCATACGGGCGTAAGTCATTGAAGTTCAAATTTACTAACAAATATTAAATTTAGCAAAGACAAATAATGTATTTTTGGGTTTTGATTCCAAATATTAGTTGGTTTAAATCTTATTTACGGGTTGGAAATATTGAATAAGCTCATGTGCATCAATATACAGGGCATGACAACACGTGACTAGACTAAATCGTGTTTTCATTATTAATCTCCCGCAAAATGTCTATTCCACAAATATTTGATTAGTTTTGACCCAAACTTATGTGATTCAGGTTACTAAAGCTGTTTCCAGATGAAATAAGAATGTATAATGTTTCTTAGTAAGGGTAGAGGAATAAAATGGTATTTTTGTTTTTTTTTTCAATATGGTGCATAATTCCTCGTTAGATTCCAAACACATTTTTCCAATAAAATTCATCGATATCTTGTCAATTTGACCCATACCAAAACCAAACATACCAAATTTCAGATTGTTCGGGCATATGGAAGTTGGTGCGTTAGAGTTGATTCCTTACAAATGAACACACTTTCAATTATAGCTAGTAGGGAGAAATCGCCCAAAAAGAAATGAAAAACATCCTAAGCCGAGAAGGGTCGATTGTTCAAATACGAAAAATAATTTCAAATGATACGGAACACATTTTTATTCGAAGATTGGATATTACTACGTTGGATGAATATGAATTGTGGATTTCAGTTCTCGCATTTGGATTTTCAGACCCTCACCTAGAATATTTTATCATGCAAATCAGATCCGGCTCGAAACTGTAGGTCGACATTTGAATTTTAAATGATCGAACTTAAATTGCCAGCGATTGAACTACATCAAGAAATAATAATGATAATATTGAATGTCTTCATTTCCACATTCCAAGTACATTAAAGAAGGACAATTATAAAAAATATTGAAAAAAGATAGAGAGGAAATCTCAAGGGGAAGTTCACCAATTGGTGCTCTACCACTTAACCCTTGTTGTAGTGAAGTTTTATATTATTTTGCCTACCTAACCCAAGCCTATCTAATCTACGCCTGAACTTTTTGGGTCACTTATTATTTCCTTATTTAACAATCAACGGTTTAATCACGCTCAAAAAAAAAGAGAAAAGAAGAATGAAAAAGTTAAAAATGTAGAAAAGGAGTATAATTAGAGGCAATTGTTCAGTAAATGTGTTTTGAGTTCTTTTTCGAATTTGATCATATTATATTGTTTAAATTCAAAGGTATCGCATTGTATAATCTGTACACATTAAACTGGAAGCTTCTTTCGAAGAAGGAGGTTCTGTGTACAGGACATGTTAGTAGATTTTCATTCCTGATTTTAATATTGTGGATATCGCTTCTGTACTTCAATTTCTCATGATAGAAAGTTGGGCTTTTATACAATATAATTTTGTGAAACAGACACAGGGCTTGAAACCTGAATCTTTCTCTCATTGAAAGCTACTTCAACTCATTCAGTTTGTGCGAAACATGATCATATTTTCTGACGCCATATATGAATCTAATGCAGGAGTTCTGTACACGGTGTACTCTATTAGCAGTAGCTTGATCAATACAAAAGCTGTAGATGGAGGGACAATAATTGAATTGTGACAAAACTAGAGTTCCACATAAAACTTTTTCTGTGTCTATGGGTAAGTACAGTAGTAAGTACATGCTCTCTGAATATTACGTTTGACATGCTCCTGAAATCTCAAAGAGTCATCTAAAATCAAGCCTAGATTTTTTGCATTATCAGAAATCCCAATAACGCCGTTATCAATAATTATCTGGAGGTTACTTTTTGCTAATATATGATAAAACAGATTTCTTTGCATTTAACATTAGAGAATGCTGACTAGCAACGTTTGCAATGTTGTCCAAATCATTATTCAAAGACACTGCTGCGTTATTCAGATCATATAAAGGGAACTTGTGGTAAAGTTGAATATCATCAGCGTACATGTGTATTTTACAATACCTATAAACTTTCCAAACTGGCTTGTGTAGATTGAGAACAGAAGCGGCCCTAATACTGACCCTGTGGTACACCAGATGACACATTTCTAGCAACAGACATCTTATCTCCCAATTTTATACTTTACAAGCGATCTGTGAGGTAAGAGCAGAAGAGTTCACGAACACCACTCGATTTTATTAAGAATGGTTAGGAGTGTATCGTGTTGAACGGTATCGAAGGCTTTGCTAAAGTCAAGCATAATCAAGGCTGTACATTCTGAATTATCGATTGCCCGAATACGTGAAGAAGTGCAGTGGTAGAACTATGTCCTGCTCGAAAACCTGATTGAATTTGTGGCAAAATATGATTATCATTAATGAATTGGCTGAATATATATTAATATAATTTTCTCCAATAGTTTTTATAAACCCGACAATATACTATTAGGTATCAAATCTGAGTATTGAGGTTATACGAGCATGTTTCCAGTAATTAGGAAATTTTGATGATAATATGATATGATAAAACGAGAATGGAAGAATATATGGAAAATAAATTTTTATGAAAGCTATAGTCAGACCATCGAAACCCGCAGAACTATTGATGTGAAACATCTATTGGCGCAGCTTGGCAGTAAAATCGACCAGTTTGCCGTCACGGCAAACGGCATGACGCTCTCTCATGCCGTGACGTCTCCCGTGTGTGTGTGTGCGCATACTACACATTCCGTTGCTTCTCTATATGAGCTGCTACATGTTTACCGCTCGTACACACGCCTTGTATTCATTTCTTCGTAATATTATTTTATTGTCATTGTTTTAAAAGCGCTTAAAATAATTTGAATCAGTGATAATATTATTGATTCAAAATATGAGTGAAAGTGACGATGAAGTGACCAAAAATAAACAAAAAGTCAATAATGATCAAAGTGCAGGCTCCAGTAAAATGTTTGATATGTGTGCACAACGTTTGCTTTACGAAACACAATCGACCGACTCAAACCAAAGGTTAGAAAATCATTTATCAATATCCTATTTTATTTTAATACTATTCCATTTAATTTGTTCATTTGAGGTTAGAAATGTGCTTACTGATGCCAAACAGTGGTTTATTTCCTGCGCATGCATCGAAAAAAGCATATATATATATATATATATATATATATATACAGGGTGTCCCTGGACTTCCTCTTTTCCTCTCGAGAATGTATAGATTGGGTCAAAATATCACCAGTACTTCATATAACTTTTGTTCCTAAAAGCCTTCGTTACCAAGTTACGGGCCCTCAAAGTTACAAAATGAAAAATATTTTTCTTTGATAACTTTCAGAGTGAATTTTCAAAATCATCTAAATTTTGGTGATTGACTAAACAGATGAATTCCTTCGATGAGCTTTCATGCAGTTGTTTTGCTACAAAGTCAGGAACGGACTACCCCCGATGGTCCACACCCCGAAACTTTGAAATGACAGATAATTTTTCAATAGTTTTCAACAAAATAAGATTACGCAGACAATTTTCTGAATAAGAGTTCTCGTGTGGAAAGTCGATCGGAGCAACGATTCTTAATGAAAATGCAATTTTACTCGACGACATCAAACCCGATCGTCCACCATTATTTGAAATGAAAAATTTTCATAGTAGAAATACTAATGCTAACGTTAATTCAACAACATTTATAACAGGGATAATACAAAATATGCTAAAATAAAGTCGTAAACAAAAAGTACAGTACCTAGTTGAAAGTTTCATTCACAATGTAGATATTTTTCCGAATGAAATATCAAGTTATGTAGATTTGTGGTGTTTTTGAACTAACAAGCTACTCCACTATGAAATATCGAATTCAGTCCATATTTTGTATTTACGCGTGGACTAAGCACGTTTCGTGTTGTGTTATCTGAATCTCATGAAACTCAACATTTGGATGTTGCAAATTCGTATTTACAGCTTAAATGTTGAGGAGTTTCACTGATAAGTATAATTTCATGGGGGAAAATCTTTAACCCGAAGATAGATTTAGCTGAAAAAACGCACATCGGAAGACATAACTAATGAAAAGCAAACGTATAAACTATAAAAACGGCTGCACATGAATAGGTGAAAAATTACCGGTGAATAAATTTATGTTCCATTTCTTCCACAGATGTTGACAAAAACACCTTGTAGAAAAAAATTAAATTAGTGTGGATGAAAAATTACAACTGGAATGCGATTTTGTTTTGTTGAGTGGTGCGTTGTCATTGTATTGTCAATATTCTAATAGGACAGTTTGAAGTGCTTTGATATGGCCAAACAGTTAACATTAAACGAATATGCAGATATGCATGCACTGTATGGACGAGCATTTGGTAATGCTGCAAAAGCCCGTCGTCTGTATGCCGAGCATTTTACCAATCGAACGTTACCGGCAAGAGAAACGTTCGAGCGTGTCAATCGCAGCTTGAGGAAGAGAGGTATGTCTAATGGATAATTAATTGGAGCCTGTTGTTATATTCCGATATTATTGTAGGATCAGTTTTGCCAAAACGAGGTGGTGAGGGCGCTCCTAGGGCTGTGCGTACCGTTGTATTGGAGAAAAATATTTTAGAAGCTGTCGCTGATGATCCTTCAATGAGCATCAGAAACCTATCAGAACAGTTCCATACATCCAAGTCCACTATTCATAGAATAATTAGGGAACAACTGCTCCACCCATATCACATCCAGAAGGTACATGACATCTGAAGAGTTTCCAGCACGACTGGAATATGCCAATTGGTTCCTGGATGAGCAAAGAGAGGATATTACTTTTATTACTCGAGTTTCATTCACTGATGAAGCAGGTTTCAGTAGAGATGGAGTAATCAACTCTCATAATCTCCACATATGGGCCGAAGAAAATCCCCATGGGATATTGCAAACCAAACACCAACGGAAATTCAACATGAATGTTTGGGCTGGTATCATAGGAAACTATCTCATAGGACCATTCGTTCTACATGACCGATTGAATGGAGAACGTTATTTGGAGTTCATTCACAACGATTTGAATGGACTTTTGGAACATGTTTCATTGCAAACCCGAAGAGATATGTGGTTTATGCATTTCAGTTTGATTGTGCGTGACCATCTGAACCAGATTCTCCCCAATAGATGGATTGGTAGAGGTGGACCATATTCATGGCCACCGCGGTCTCCAGATTTAATTCCATTGGATTTCTTTCTGTTCTAAAAAGCCTCGTTTACGCTACACCTATTCACACCAGAGACGCCTTGTTGAATAGAATTACATTACATTGTGAAGCCTTACGAAACGACCCTGGCATGCTATTTCAAGTGCAGAGAGGGTGTTTGCGCCGACAAGAAAATGTATTGAGAGAGACGGGGGACATATCGAGCAGTTTCTGTAGCGGATTTTGCATTTCTGTTTGCTCTTGTGGCTTGCGATTCATTATTTACACCATAGTTTTGTAAGGTAAACGTGTTGCATGATAAAAATTCGTTATGAACATTATACCTATCATTCTATTTTCATTACCAATTAATCTATTCAAATAATGGTAGACATCTCAGGTTGGATGTCGTCGAACAAAAATGCATTTTTATAAAAATCGTTGCTCCGATCAATTTTCCGCACGAGTACTCTTATCCAGGAAATTGTCCAGGTAACCTTGTTTTGTTAAAGCATATTGAACCATCGGGGGTAGTCCGTTCCTGACTTTGTAGCAAAACAACTGACTCCTGCATGAAAGCTCATCGAAGGAATTCATTTGTTCAGTCAATCACCAAAATTAAGATGATTTTGAATATTAACTTTGAAAGTTACCAAAGAAAAACATTTTTCATTTTGTAACTTTGAGGGCCCGTAACTTGGTAACGAAGGCTTTTAGGAACAAAAGTTATATGAAGTACTGGTTATATTTCGATCCCATCCATACATTCCCGAGAGGAAAAGAGGAAGTCCATATATATATATATATATATATATATATATATATATATATATATATATATATATACCGTGTGTAACAGGATCATGGTACACCCCCCGTATCTCCTTTAGTTTTGGAGGTGATTGATTGAAATTTGGGATATCCTATATACATAGTAAACGGCACTTTTTGCCCTACAAATTATTTTTTTTTCACTTCCGGTTTCGCCGGAAGTGATACCAACTTTCGATTTTCAAATAGAACACCCTGTATATTATTACATTTCTGAAATCTGCATTATTTTCTGAATCCAATGATACCATATAAGTGACATTTCAAACATCAATATTTTTGATAATCCAATTTTTAGTTTTCCATTTAAGGGTGCCATGATGGTTCCGATTTATTCCAATTCACCCGTCTAATGCTAGAAAAATCTAAATCCCGTCAAAAATACTAAATTGCGTTTTTTATGAGCAAATAAAGTTCATCGTAATCGATTTTGGGGTAAAACTCAATTTTTTCAAATGGAACCCTATTGGTACCGTGGTACCATTCATTAGTACTATTAATAAGGAATTCATTCATACCTGTTAATAAAATGTGCGATAAATACAATCAAAATTACAGCTAAAAGAAAATAAGATAATACAATTACTTTTTTTAATTTAATGCTAAGAAGTTACTAAGGTGGCTTTGAAATACAAAAAATGGACACAAAACATTACAACAATTGTTCGAAATGCTGCCCATTAACATCAATGCACTTCTGAACTCGCATAGCTTCGAATGCCTGTTGAAGGTAATCAGTTACTAAGGAGGCTTTGAAAACAATGAAATTATTCATTCAGATTGTCAAATAAATAGGTATTGGTTTATTGGTGTTTTTATTGTGTATTGAAAAAAATCTTTAAATTTGTTGTTATTTTTATTCAAAATGCCCCACATTTATAAAAGGGATGAAAAAGTGGACATGTTAATTATTTATGGGGAATGTAGAAAAAATGCCGTTGCGGCTAGAAACCTTTATGCCAACCGATATCCTGATAGACAATGTCCAGCGAGAAATTATTTTATTCGTCTTGAAAATCAATCCTGGAGAGATCCCGAAGAAAACGTTATCATTGACGAAGGAACGGAAATTAATATTTTAGCTCGAATAGAAGTTGATAAGACTGTTTCTTCAAGGCAAATTGGGTTTGAATTGGAAATTAGTCACCAAATGGTAAGCCGAATCTTGCACAAATATAATTATAAATATTTCAAATATCAATTGCACCAGCACCTGTACGAAAATGATTATGAACGTAGGATGGAATATTGCAATTGGATCTTGCAGAATAATGTGCAGCCAAACAATGCTTTTTTGGAAAGGATTTTATTTTCGGACGAGTCTAGGTTTACAAATATTGGATTATTTAACCGACAAAATACAAGGTATTGGTCACAAGAAAATCAAAATTTATTGAGGGAGGGTAACTTTCAAGTGCGGTTCGGTTTCAATGTTTGGCTTGGAATACTCGGTCGTAGAATCATTGGTCCAATAATATTTGAAGAACGCTTGACTGGAGATGATACTTAGGATTTCTGCAAAATGAAATTGAGGACAGGTTAACTGAATTAGTTTTCCATCTACGACAGGGAATGTATTTCCAACAAGATGGAGCTCCTCCCCATAGTTCAAGAATAGTAACTGATTACCTTCAACAGGCATTCCAAGAAAACGTAATTTCGACAAATGGTCCTGTGCGATGGCCTCCAAGGTCACCTGATTTGACACCTCCTGATTTATTTGTTCGGGGCCATTTAAAAAACATTGTCTATGCAACTGTTGTTACAACCCGCGAAGACTTGGAGTTGCGAGTAAGACGCGCAATTAATGGTATAAAGGCCCAGCAATTAGCGAACGTTCTTCAAGAAACAGCTATGCGAGTTCAGAAGTGCATTGACGTTAATGGACAGCATTTCGAACAATTGTTGTAATGTTTTGTATTCATTTTTTGTATTTCAAAGCCACCTTAGTAACTTCTTAGCATTAAATTAGAACAAAGTAATTGTATTATCTTATTTTCTTTTAGCTGTAATTTTGATTGTATTTGTCGCACATTTCATTAGCAGGTATGAATAAATTCCTTATTAAGTGTACTAATAAATGGTACCACGGTACCAATATGGTTCCATTTGAAAAAATTGAGTTTTACCCCAAAATCGATTACGATTAACTTTATTTGCTCATAAAAAACGCAATTTAGTATTTTTGACGGGATTTTGATTCTTCTAGGATCAGATGGGTGGATTGGAATAAATCGGAACCATCATTGCACACTTTAATGGAAAACTAAAAATTGAACTATCAAAAATTTTGACGTTTGAAATGTCACTTATGTGGTATCATTGGATTCAGAAAATTATGCAGATTTCAGAAATGTAATAATATACAGAGTGTTCTATTTGAAAATCGAAAGTTGGTATCACTTCCGGCGAAACCGGAAGTGGAAAAAAAATCATTTGTAGGTCAAAGAGTGCCGCTTATTATGTTTATGGGTTATCCCAAATTTCAATTAATAACCTTCAAAACAAAAGGAGATACGGGGGGTGTACCATGATCCTGTTACACACGGTATATATATATATATATATATATATATATATATATATATATATATATATATATATATATTATGATATTGAATTTGTGGTGGAAAGTTTGCATAAAAACCTGCTATAAAATTCTAGTTTTTCAGTCATTTCTAATCAACTCAGACATTTTGAGAGTGTGGCTGATGAGGTAATTCTGATTATTTGTTATGTTTCGATTATTTCATCTGATATTTATTCAACATAAGAAGATATATCAAAACTAAATTATTTATCAATAAAAAACATTCTGTATAGGAATTAAAAAATGAAATCGCTCTCACACATTCGGAACAATACCACACAATGAGTCCCCATGACTTTAACATATAGTCTAAGAGATAGCAACGTTTTCGAGAGAGAATTTCAGGTAAGCCAGTTTTTAGATATGCTATCTCTCTCACTCTCCCGGACGTCATACGGGCTACCTGGCTGGCGGTAGTGGTTGCGTTCATCAGTGCGCATCGTACCTGTACAGGTAAAATATCAATTTTTCAAATAATTTTAAGATGGTTCCTTTTTGTTTTATTATTTCAATTGAACTTTTTGACACATGAATCTATCATTGCCAGATATTTTTATTGTTGTTTAAACTGTGCCAGACGCTAATTTTAAACGAAAAAAAAATTTTTTTCAAAATATTTTAGTATGGCTGAAATTTTTATATGCTATTTAAGTATCTGAAAAGCCAAAATTAATTTGCCAAACAATAATTCAATTGCCAGACCGATCTAAAAGTGAAAAGTGATTGGGCATGTTGGAAGAGTACAGACTGTCACGCGCTAGTTGCGCAAGCAAAAATGCTGATGCTGATGCAAAAATTTATAAAAAAATAGCATAGTGGATGACAAAATTAAGTAATCAAGAGTTGCTAGAAAAAATAACTCATTACGAAACGATAACACTTCGAAAGACGATGATGACAATGAAAATGACAACAGTGATGAAGATGATGATGATTATCAAGATGCCTCCGTTTTTTGTGATACAATTATGGATTGAAAAATCTAACCTTAATTTTCACGTAACCATCCAAATTTTTGTTTATTTTCATACTCGAGGTTGATCGTTATCTGAATTTTGTACAACAATAAATTATTATTTTGATACTTTTTTTTTTTTTATGTTCTGGTTCCCACGAAAAGGGATACATATTCAGAGAACATCGTGGGAACCAAGGGAAAGAAGGTAGGAGTTGGTGTTCTTCTTAAATTTCTGGAGGTTGTATGCCTCGGGGAACACCTCCCTAGGCAATGAGTTCCAAAGCCTCGCTGTTCGTTGGATGAACGAGTCTTTGGAAAGTGATGTTCTGCAGGTCTCCAAAGTGACCACGAAGGGGTGTGATGACTGAACTTGACGGGTTAGTCTCGAAGAGACTGCCAAAGCAGGAACGATTGTTGATATTTCAGAAGAGCATCGCCCATGAAAATATCTATAAAATAGAGACAAATCGCCAACTTTTCTACGGTGTTCCAGACAAGTGAGCGAGTTTGTAAGCGAGGCATCACCGACGAGACGAATTGCCCTTTTGGACAGAATCCAATAGCCTCAGGATATGTTTAGTGCCGCGCTCCAAATATGGGAACAGTATTCCAGGACAGGTCGGATCTGTGCCTTATAGATCATAAGCAGCTGAGTGGGTGAAATAGCTCTTGGCACGAAACAAAAACCAAGTTTTTGGGATGCACTTTTGGCAATGGACCTCACGTGGTTTTCCCAGGAAAGGTTATTGCTGATAGTAATACCAAGCATCGATATGGATGACTTCAGTGGTATGGTTACTCCTGACAAAGTTATGTTAGGCACAGTGAGATCGGCTTTTCTAGAGCAAAGACATGCTTGTGTTTTGTTTGCATTGAATTCTACCAAGTTATTAGATCCCCACTCGAGAATTGTTGCTAAGTCCATATTTATATTATTAACATTTCTTCCTCGTTCATTTCTGGTTTCACGGGCTGATATAGGGGCCCTGGAAGAGAAAGCGGTATGGAGGGTACTATCATCGGCAAAGCTGTGTACCGGACATGAAGTTGCTTTCAACAGGTCGTTGATGTGAAGTAGAAATAGTGTTGGTGCGAGAATAGATCCTTGCGGAACACCAGCATTTATGAGTAGAGTGTCAGATGAAACTCCATCGACCACTACATGGAGAGACCTGTTCGAGAGAAAACTAGCAAGCAGAGAACACAGCTGAGGGGGCAAGCCACAATCCACAATCCACACAATCCACAATCCACACAATCCACAATCCACAAATTAATTCAATGGTTTTTAGTCCTTTCTCTGAAATTTATTTGACAACTATTTACCACTACAACATCACTTTTCACTTTTAGATCGGTCAGGCTGAAGGTTCAACAATTGAATTATTGTTTGGCAAATTAATTTTGGCTTTTAAGATACTTAAATAACATCATATAAAAATTTCAGCCATAGTAAAATATTTTGAAAACAATTTTTTTTTCGTTTAAAATTAGCGTCTGGCACAGTTTAAACAACAATAAAAATATCTGGCAATGATAGATTCATGTGTCAAAAAGTTTAATTGAAATAATAAAACAAAAAGGAACCATCTTAAAATTATTTGAAAAATTGATATTTTACCTGTACAGGTACGATTCGCACTGATGAACGCAACCACTACCGCCAGCCAGTTAGCCCGTATGACGTCCGGTAGAGTGAGAGAGATAGCATATCTAAAAACTGGCCTACCTGAAATTCT